>JBAMIG010000010.1:5883847-5896758 GCA_037177335.1 Kiunga ballochi | reverse complement strand
AACGTCCTGTGGACCAAACATCCCAGACGACGTCACATAGTTCAAACCGCTGCTCTGTACGAGGCGATCCTCTATCAGGGAAGCATACCAGAGTAAATATCATGCAGATGGAAATATAGTGAAGTGGGTCACCTGGTTGATTTTTTCCTTCTTTTCTTTACTTTTTGTGGACATGTGTTCAACTGGTGAGGCATTTTATTGTGAGGCCCAATTTTCACAACTTTACTGGAAAGTTGCTGACTCCCAACAGTTTTTTCTGTTTCTGGTTCTGTATATGAGAGAGGGTCTGGAGTTCATACTGCGCTTAATAAAAGCTATTATCCCTGGATTGGATGCAGTTATAACTAATCAAACAGCAGCAGCGTGAAGTTGCCCCATTTTTCTTTTATTTTTTTTATAGAACCTTCTAAATTCTGGCTTGGTTCTAATCTACATCTACAGAGTGACATCAGGCTTTTGGATACGTGGCTCCTTGTGAACTTTTAATATTCTGTGAGGATACTAGACACTAGACAGTCATTTAGCAGACGCTTTTATGCAAAGCGACTTACTTACTCTTGTGATACCAGAGATTTTCGGGACACGAGTTTGTTTACACAGGTTTTTGAATCTGGAACCCAATCCCTAAGTTTAAGCCCGTGATATTAGTAAATGTAAATGATCAAACTCGTTTTTGTTTCCTCACATCCAGACTTATCTCATTCTTTTTTCGCTCATATTTATGAAAAAGACATTCCTGCAATGTCTTCCAGTTGTTCAGAATACAGATGCACCTGGTGAACTTACGATTCACTGCAGAGCACATTTTAAATGTTCAAAACTCGGTCCAACGCTGACAAATACTAAGACATGTGCAGCCGAATATCCCCAGCATAAGCCTGACAGCCATGAACCAGCTCTAGAACTGGGTCCAAATCTTTATGTGGACCCATTAGGAGCTGGGTTAGGGTCACGGGGACTCTGCAGATGTTGTTAAATACTGTGATCTGCTGCAGCATTGTCCCTACATGGAGACGAGCTGGATGTCTCGGGTGTTGGCTGCAGTCTCTCCTCTGGTCGGCCTTGAAGATGGTATGATTACAGAAAGTAATCACCTTACATTTCATCCAGGTTTAATTGGCGCTGATTGGCTCACTTTATTGTCATGTGTGTTTTTCACAGATGTGACTGGCCAGCGGAGACGACGAGGGCAGGGGAGGAGGAGGAGGAGCAGCAGCATGTTGCCCAACTTTTCCGACGACTTTGAGGGAAACAACTACGAGGTGAGGAAGAGGAGGAAGTCTTCGTCATGCTTTCGGTGTGGTTCTCTCAATCGTCTCGCTCTCTTTGTCTCATCCTTCCAGGCTCTTCTAGAGTTTGAGGAGCTTCAAGGTGCCGTTGTATCCAAAAAGCTAAGCCGCAGGGAGATCCAGAGGTTTCCCACCAAGACATTCCAGACAGCCAGCAGCGCCGGGAACACTCAGTGAGTCCAGGGATCCGGTCTGAACCAATCTGCTTTACTGCACATTTAAAACAGCTCCCAGCCTTTTTCACTCATTCACCTCACATCTCTGATTGGTCCGCAGGTGTCAGATTTGTTTCTGTGATTACACCAATGGAGAGAAGCTGAGGATGCTGCCCTGTTTCCATGACTACCATGTTCAGTGTATAGACCGGTGGTTGAAGGTAAGGGCCAGCAAACTGAATCCAAGTAGCTTTTACTTTCTGCACAGAGTGAGAGCTCTGTCTCAGAAGAAACTCTTTGTTTTTAACATGTTTCTCCCTCCTAACAGGAAAATATCACCTGCCCGATCTGCAGGGTCAACTTGGCTGATGGAGACTGCCTGGCCCCCTCAAGCCACTGACTTCTACTGGAGTTAGTTTTAAAAGGATGACTCGGTATAACTTTAGTATTTTCCATTTTTATTATTTACATCTTTCCTCTGCCCTTACGGGACTGTGAACAACCCGAAACTGTTGTCATTTTCTGCTGCTCGCACACATTTAGACAAAATAAAGAGGATTTGAGAGTCTCTGCAGAGTGTCACTCCTCATAGTAGCGCTTCTTCATGGCTCTGTACTTCCTGAGATAGTAGAGAGCTTCCAACTCTCGGGCCACAAACTCCCCTCGAGCTATCAGGGCTTTGATTTGATTCGGATCCTGAACAGACTTGTTTTTAATGAACGCTGCTCTCAGGCGGTCCCTGAAGTAGTCACCACCTTTGGGATACTCTCGGCCAAGGTAGAGGAGCTGGAAGGAAAGACCAGTATATCCAATAAGTTAAAGTGAAAAAGTCTGAAGATCAATTCTTGTTGCCCTTTGAGGACCCACTCCCCCCAAATGAACAAAACACTGATATGTCAATACTCTTTGAGGTGTACGGCCACCGCTGTTACTATGGTTACTAAATCGCATGATTTGAGCCAGCACAATAATTTAGAACGATCAGGCTATTTGACGGGAACGTCTTTTACACGTGTACATTATCACTTTATAACTGACACCTTGCAGCCAATCAGCATCTAGTATTCACCCAGACCATGGTATAATAATGACTTAAACCAGAAGATTTAAAAATATAGTTTTACTAGAGATCAATGGGACACGTTTAGCCTTGAGGGATGTCAGAAGAATTAAAAATATATATGAAAAAGAGAAATAACATCAAATTGGTTTTGTTGTTAATCTTTGACACATTTAGGACTGATCGCCACCAAAGTTCCTTCTTGCTATGGCTTTTTTTTAAATATTCAATGTTTTAAAAAATAAATGACCCACAGGGTTAAGTCTTCAAATGATTACACGTTTAGTATGTTTTAGCAGGTCTTAAAGTGAATTAGGAGGGGAAAGCTTTAAAAAAAAAAGAAAACTCAAATAATTTAAATACCAAGTTTTTTTTTTATTATTATTCTTTGCATCTCCAGAGAGTTTTATGATGCTGCATGAATAGATTTATATCAATTTAATAGGTCTGCTGTCTGCAAATATTTAATGATCACTATAAACTTGCCCCTTTAATGGCCTACTGATTAAAAATAATTTAGTTTTTCTGTTTTTGGTATCGTTCAAACAGGTATTTTAAGGGTTAAGTTCTTAAAAATGACTGAAGCGTTGGTATATTTATGCATAACAAAAGTTTATATGATTTATGAAAAATCAGTTGATGTGTGATAGTTTTATAACGGTTTCTGTGCCATAAGGGTCACCAGAGGGTAGTAAATGCATCATTAGCCTATAAATGACATTAGTGGGAAACAAACCTTGGATAAAAAAAAAAAAAAACTAAGGAAATTTGTGCAAATATTTATGACACAAGGAAGCAACTCTACCAATATAATAAAGCAAAAATTTCCCAAAGAAGACATGACAGTTAAATATCTCATTGAGCTGCAATAATTAAACATCAGTAAATTATTCAAACATCCTAAATGTAACATAAACAGAAGCGATGCAGTGAAGCAACTTAAACTTCACCCAATGATGCAGGTTCTTTTCCTCATCAATAATCTATAAACTTATTGATGGGTCAGATTTTTCCACAGGAAACTCACATTCTTGTAGAGTCTAACCACTTCTGCCCTCAGAGGGTTTGTCATGATGAGCCGAGCCTGCAGACACACATGGCAGTGAGTTTGATTTGTAAATGAATGCAAAATATTGTGAAATAAAACAGTTCAAGCTGAAATCTCTTTAAAGTCCAACTTTTGGATCTAAACAGATTTTTGAGCAAATGTTTGCTCAGTTTCCGTAAATGGCTATAAAATATATAATTATATCCATATTAAAATAGTTACTATTTATTAACTGTAACAAGGTACTTTCATATTAAGTTTTTATCTAGTTTTAAATAAGCTTCAACAAGCATTTAGCTGTTGAATTGAATTGATTTCTAATTTTATAGATTTTTGTATTTTATGCATGTGATGAGCTGCTTTTACTGATCAATAATTGACAGTAAATATTTCTGAAAGAGCTCAAAAAGTAAAGCTAAGTTGCAAGGTTCTGCTCCTATCTGCCAGGTCAAATATTCAAATTATTACATGTTTTTTGTAAATATGTGATTTAAATACAATAATTTATTACATCAGTTTTTTTAATGAAAACAGTGAAGCTAACTATGCTAACAGCTGTTGTAGGCTGTAACCGGCTGGTTAACATCATTAGTTTGAGAAACTGGTTTAAAGGAAATAGGACTAACGAGGTCTCTCTCGCCTTAATTCTGCGTTTTACAGGACTTAATACTCACATTACCTTCAGCTTCTCACCTGCCCAGGTGACCTCTGGCTCTCAGCAGCTGATTCTTCAGTGAAAGCTCACCGGAGTTAGCCAACTTTAACCCAGTAAAACTGCTTACACATAGTTACGTCACTTTATGTGCTCAACTTGTCTGAAACAAAGACTGAAAAATTGTTGAATAAACATCTGAAAAATTTACGATAAAATTGTTGCAAAATTTGCAGTTCTGAAAGGAAAACAATCCCAAAAAAATCGCATAAGTATAGACTAATATCTTCAAACAGGAAAAACTGTACGGAACGCCAAATGGCCCAAAAAGTCTAGAAGCGTGTTTAAAGTGCTCTGAACACGTACATTAGATTTTATTTTTATGTCTAAGCTATGCTAGAGTTTGTTTTAAAAACTATTTTAAAAAAGGTTTTTTAAATGATCTCTACTTTAAAAAATGCATTTTTTTTGCAAATGAAAATCAATTAATAATCAATCAATTATACAAAAAGTCATTTATATGATTAGGTGATTTTGTATCAAGTACACTTAAATTGCTAGTCAAATAGAATCTATCATGTAATGCAGACATTTGTCTTTGATGTCATAAAACCAGTTAACACTAATACAAGTAAAACATATGTGTGCAACATCAAATAAATATAAACCAAGCAATTTTTAAAGCCATTTATTTTTTAATAAATTTAATCTTTTTTTTTTTTTTTTTTTACAGAAGCTTTGAATTCAGGCACTTTTGAATCAACTGCTAAAACTTACAGCCTGTGAATATACAGATTTATTGAGAAATAACAAAAGACATTTGACCAAATACTTGAAGCTTGATCAAACCAGTGAGTCCACGACACTTTGGCCTCCTTGTACAAAAAGACATCACACACGTTGAGCAGGAGGTCCTGCAGGTAACTGCCAGTCCAACCGTCTGAGAACAGAAAGTGAAGCAGAAGCTCGTCAGGCTGAGCTCTCAGGCGGCCGAGACTCCAATCCCAACCCTAAAGGTGGTCCCGCATGCACAGCTCCACGTTCTTCAGCAGCAGGTCAGTAGTTGCTTCTTAGCTGGCGGTTCTCTTCTCGCAGCTTCTCAATCTCTTCCACCAGGGATTCATTAACAGAGCATTTCTCTATCAGACCGTGAATCTCCATCTGAAACATGTTTATGTATAGTGTTAATCAAAACGTTTAACTGATCAGCATGCAAAAAGTCCTGTTTGATATAAAGGAAGCTACGACAGTAGACAATTTAATCCAGCATCACCTGCTTTTTAACAAGCAAAATAAGAAAATTAACCGCTTTCTGTCCTTATTTTAAGCATCAGAATCGGACTGATAAAATACAAGAGACAAACCAGCAAACTCCAAACCACCACCTGGCTTTATTTCATCCCTCGTCTTATTGGTGTTTGACCAGGGGTGCCCAAGTTCACTTTGAGATCCATCCTGAAACATTTAGATGCAAAACTTCTGCACACAAATGATTGGTTTGTTGGCAGGCTGGATGACATGCAGAAGGAGGAATTCAACATTTGATTTAGGCGTGTTGGAAAAGAGATGCATCTAAAAGATGCAGAAACACTAAAAACAATAACACTTAAACACAATATCTAGACAAAAGTTGTCTAAACAATCCCACACAAGTCTAAGATGTATGTTATCGAGTGGGATTATTCCTTACTAGGAAGTACCAGTTGCAACTAAATGGTTCTGCTTTGTACAGAATCAGGTAGAGCTCCTTTTAGATCGTTCTAAACTGTATCTGTTAGTAAAAGCTGAAAAAATGTTCTGTTCTGACTCGGTATCGACAGATTAACCTATACCAGAACACAGACTCTGTGCAGCATCTAAAACCTTCCCGCTGGGTTTTAGCTCAGCTATACCGCAACAGTCAAAGCTGCTGAAACTACATAAACATACAGTTCCACCTTAGGAGGAGAACCTGATTTCACCGTTTGTGTTGGTAAATGTAGTGATATTTCCACGAGCCATCTCACATTCATAAATTTGTTCTGCTCATGCTCTCCATGAAGTATGCCTGGGATCTCCAAACCCGGTCTTTGAGGGTCAGTTTAAATAAACCGATCTCCTACAGCGTGTTAAACGCTGCACAAGTCTGTAAATGATTAATTCGTTGGAACCAGATGTGTTGCTGCAGGGACACATCCAACACTGGCCCTCGAGGAAATCCCTGAAGAACGGGATGACATGGTTTCATCTGTGCTGTCGATGCTTTTTGATGCTTTTGTTGCAACAGGTGTTTATAAAGGCGAGGTAGTGGAACGCAGTAATTCTAACAATGTCCCTCAAAGTAAAGGAGAATAAATCTAAAGTAAACATCTATAGCTGGGAGGGAACTTCTTTCATCAAAGAGCTTCAATGCTGCAACGTTAGTCTGTAAAGCTTCATACCAGCTGAATGTAAAACTGTCGGATCATTTCCACCTGCAGGTTGATGATGTCTTGATGACAGGCATTCCTGAAGAACAAATAAACAAAAAACAGGGTTTTTATAGGCCTTGAATTCTAACCATTAAGTCATGAAGCTCCATTTACCTTTCAGAGCTGATGGAACATATCTGGGACCTTTCATATCAGGCCTGAAGCATGTTTGAGGGCGTCCTGTATGTGTGACTGATTTGTGATGATGTGAAATATTTTTGCTTCCAGCCATCTTTAAAGCCCGTTGTAAAGGAGCAGTGACAGTAAACATTCAGTTGGTGAGGATATCGATCCCATACTGGTTCTGGCTTTTAAACATGTCAGTCACAAAGTTCTAGCTGATCTCATTTGCCCTCATGTGCCTCATCTGTACAGATTCCCCTGCTGGGAGTCCATTTTAAGACTACTACATTAACTGGTTCAAAGTTGAACTTTATCCCATCTGCACAGTTTTAGACCAACCTGAATTCCTCCAGAGTCTCATGAATCATGTTCTGAATGAAGTGGATCTGCAGGGAGGTGAGAGGAGCAGACCCCCCCTGTCCAAACACATCCGCAATATTCTGAGAGAGCGATGAGGACAGCGATGCAGCTGCACCTGAAAGACAAATCAGGATAATCAGTTTTCTCATCAACCTGACCCAAACAGAGCTAGCATCACAGTTGTCACCATGGATACCAGGATTCACCTGCTGCACTGGTGGGCGGAGCTCTGTGGACAGGGGAGTCGCAGCTCAGCTGAGTTTGAATCCCGTTGGCTCTCCGGTTGCTGGGCTCTGGAGTGAAGAAGGGCGGGTCTGGCTGACTGAGGCTGGCCTGTTGGGATGTGGAGAGTGTGGTCTGATCCTCCCCCTCTAGACTGGGACTACTGGTCTTATCAGACTGTCAAACAGTGCCCATGTTATTCAGATGGTAATTGTCAAACTACTGCTAACTGTTTGCTCATACTGTTAGTTTTTAATGAAGTCATCACCTTCCTGTCACATGGTTCTTCAGCTGTGATTGGTTCTTCCTCTTTAATAGGAAGTGGCGACTGGAAAACTGAAAGCGGGCTGTAACATCGTCCTGCAGATGCCAGTTGGATTCCCAGAGGGGTCTTCCTCTGGGAGCTGCCACCTGAGAGAGAGTCTGAGAGATGACGGCACCAGTCTCCATGACAACACCCGGCGACATCGTGCATAAGAAACAAGGCAGCTCTAAAAAAAAATCTGGCTATATGTGTCAACAGGGAGACTTCAGCGACAGTAGTCAGCATTTCAAGTTTGCACGGTGGCATCATACAATGTTTCATATATGTTCACACATGTACACATTTGTGTGCATGTGTGTGGAAAATAAGAAATCAGGATGGAAACTGAATCTGCATGTCGGATAAACGGGTCTTACATGAGCATCTGGTCTACACCAGTGACATTCAGCAGAATGATGAAATTCTGACCTTCTCGGACTGGGGAGAATATGTCCAAACTAGCCCGGCCAATCAGCTGCTGACCCTCTCCTTCTCTGGACAGCATCTCCAAGCTTGTAACTGCACCACCATAGTATCCAAGTTAGTCCAGAACCAGCAGCACCAGTTTAAAAAAGTAGTGGCTTTGCATCTTACTTTGTGCTCGAGCAGATGGGGTGTCTGCGATACCAACTCGGTTCCCAGAGTCTGGACCTATCAGCATCAGGACAGAAAGGTGAGGGTTACAATAAGCGTTTCTGAATGTTCACAACAATGTTCATAGTCCCTTATATTGTGATGTCACTTTTTTTTAGGGGCGTCTGAATTTACAGAGAAAAAAAAAATAGTATATTCATTATTACCCACAATGCATCTTATAAAGTAGTGAGCATTGATAGTCACTAGACACATCACTATAGACCACAATGCACTGCTGACAATGGCGGGAATGACACACATCAAAGCAGGTTAACAAAAACTGTAAAGCAATTTTCTTTAATAGGGATTAAATTCAAGGAAATAAACAATTTTGACACAAATTTGGATCAATTTATATTAAAATCTTAGAATTGTTGCCATAGTTACAGCTGGTAGTCACATGATGGACGTGTCCAGCTTTGTGTCCGAATCGGCAGCAGAATGAAGGCACTGTGTAATGTAGCCCTGTGTAGTAAACGAGGGATTAAGGAACAGTGTGGACATTTGGACACAGCCTAAGAAAGAGACAGACTGGTGGATGTGCAGATGGCCTCGAAGTATGGAGCTGTTCTGGTTCAGTTTTATGTGACCTCAGACATGGAACTAGTAGACCTAGTTAGTAGACCTGCTGCTGAGTGGGAGGAATGACTGCAGTCAACGGAATACACACATGAAATTCTGGTCCTGATGTGAATGCGCCCTCAAACATCACTCTGGGCCAGCACAAAGAGAGACTAGCATCCACACACTCACTTCTAGGGGCAATCAACCTAACATGCACGTCTTTGGACAGCGGGAGGAAGAGACCAGAGAAAACCCATGCTTATCCTCGCTGTTTTCTAAAGTTAAATATTTTGTGTTTTAAAAATGGATTAAAAATCAGATTTGGTTTGAATAAATCTGAAATGTTATTTTTAGACCACGTTGTTTAGCTTTCCTCTAAGCCAATCAAAAGTCAGACCTTCACGAACAGGAGAGAAGATGTCCAGACTGTTACGTCCAACGCTGCTGAACTTTTCCACCGTGGGTTGATGCTCCGCCCCCTGTTGGCCCTCAGCCTGCCGACACATCGCCATGCTGGCGCCTCCTGCTGGATGCAAAAAGCCACGCACAGTCTGAAACGTCTGATCAGCACGTTTGCCTGCTGCCTTCATGCTAATGAAGACTGAAGGTGTTAATATTCAGTGACTCCTGTGGTTAACCCACCTGTGTCGGTCACCGGCCTGTGAGGGGTGGGATCAGTGTTGGGAGCAGCGGGATCAGCCTGGCTGCTAGACAGCTTGGAGGTGGTCTTCTTTATACTGGAAATCTTAGTGGATCCCAGTTTGCTGGACTGAGGTTGACCGGAGAAAGAAGAGAGATTTTAGACTTAATAAATTTATAGGTTGTGCTTCTACAGATTAATTTGACATGTTTTGGAGGAAGAGGGGGTGTCACCTTGTGTCTGCTGGCATTGCTCTGGAAACGCAGGCAGGTGACTGAGGTTTTGTGGGCCACAGTGATTCTGGTGGGAACACTGGAGTTTCTCAGGTCGTATTGGTAGATCTTCCCCTGCGTGGACCCGACCACCAGTCCAGTACCGTCCAGAGTAAAGTCCACTGAAGTCAGAGGACTTTCCACGCGGATCGACCTCAGGATTCTGCCGACACACAGCAAACGAGTTCATTTAATCAGAAACAGGGTATCAAAATGAAGTTAGAGGAAATTCATTTAATACTAGATTTCCCACCAGACACCAAGCAGGATAAACAGAAATGCAGGTCGGAAACGGAGAAAAGAGCCTCATGGTGGAACCATAAATGATATCATTTATGAAGATGGAGATAAAACAAAAACCAAAAGGAAAATACTCTTTTCTGATGGTTAGAACAGCTTCCACTGTGAGTTTCTCATTTAGATACTGGAAATCAGCCACATAAGAGGGGAAAGTTCTCTGAGTGGGCCTGAGGACGAACAGGTCTGGACAGATTGTCATTAGTTCAACTCTGGGTTTATATTATTTAACATCATAATGAGGGGCTTCATATAAAGCTGAGAGTTCAAACAGAAACAGCAGCAGGGATTGTTTTGATTAATCCCGCTCAGTACTGGTGTTCAGCCTTTGAGCAGCTTGTATTCTTGTAGCTGTGAGAGGAAGTGACTACTGAATGACAGAAATTTTCCCTGCAGCAAAGTGGAAATAACTCACATCTTGCTGGCTGTGTCGTAGCAGACGATCTTCTTATCCAGGCCGACGCTGACCACCAGCAGATCGCTGGTGGGGGAGAAAACCAAGCCGGAGCCCGGGGCCTTGTGAGCGCTGTCGAACACATGGAGCTCCTTCTGGGTGTTGGAGTCCCACAGCACCATGGTGCCGCTGTCAGAGACACTGCCCAGCAGTGAGCGCTTCACCATTGACAACCTCAGGTCATGGATGGGCTGCAGAGGAAGCAGAAAATAGAGTTTGTGTTAACAAGTGAAATAATACATTAGCTTTCTTGATGCTTTGCTTCATCATGAGACCAGAAAGAGGTTAATAATTACAACACGAGGAAAAGCTGCTTCTGGGTCGGTGCAAAGACTTGGTTTCTATGACAAAGGCTACAGCTACTGCTTAATACCTCATTTAGTAAAATGTTAGGCCATTTGGTCATAACTAGCCTACCAGCATACCAGGCTCTAGTCAATTTACACATTCACTACTGCTATTCCTTACTGGAAGCATGCCAGTACTGGCTTACTAAACAACAACTGAGACGGCGCCGTACTCCTCTGCAGCAAACAGCCCACGAATTTACAGGAACTGGGGGCCTTTTGCCAAGAAGAATAGGGAGCTTTATCATTGAATAAAAGAAAGAGCCTCCTCCACAAAGACTCCAAACTCATTGATGTTAAAGGGGCAATACACCGTTTTAAAACCTGGGTATGGAAGCTTTTAATCAGGGTCATTTGTACAGTTTTTGTCGTCATTAGGAAAATAACTGATGATAAATTACTTTATCTAAGCACTTATGAGCACTACTGTAGATTTGGCCTTTTAAATGGTCAGGCCTCGCTTTAAATTTAACAGATTTACATCATTTAAACATCAGAGCAGCATTTTTCTCACCTGGTTGCTGCCGTGGCCGAACGCTCTGCCGGACAGGTTGGTGGTCAGACTGTGGAGGACCAGATCCCCACTGGTGGAGCCAGAGGCGACGCAGCTGTCGTTGGCATTAAAGGACACGCAGGTGACCTCTTCTTTGTGGTCCTGAGACACAGATTCATTGTTTTCTGGCAGATATCTCAGACATTTATGCAGCTGAACAGGGACTTACTTTAAGAGAGCGGTGCAGTCGCTTTGACTTCAGGTCCCAGATGTAGACACAGTGATCAAGACCACCGCTGACCAGGAACTGGGAAGAAGAACTTAGACACACACGGGTCTGCCTTTTCTGGAAAAAAAAAGGACATCAATAACGGAGTTGGTTAACGTGAAAGACTATTAGAAACAGAAATATAAGTCAACACACTGCAGGGTTTCCCATCATCTTAACTTTCAATTGCTGCAGAAACTGGTTTTAACAGGACCTGGGACCACAACATCAACACAAATCTTTTTACTAGTTCAGTTCTGGTTACTCACCCCATCCGCCAGTTCCACCACAGGAACAGGAGTCGACTTCAGGCTGGACAAAACCAGTTTGTCTCCGCTGCTGCTGGCGCTGACCAGGTACTGATCTGACACAGCTGGTCAAGTCTGTAAGCTTTATTCTGCCAACACAGGGCTCAAAGAGGCCACTTCAAAGATTTGTTTAAAAAACACTTAAAAAATAAAGGCGAAGCTTTGTGTGGTCAAACTGGTATCCAAAAAATAAAAAGCAGTTCAAGCCATTTCTGACACAATGATTATTTCTAAAAATGAGACTAAAGCCAATCAACAAATTAGTTTTAGGTTCTTACTAAGAAAGTAGTTACTGAGATGTAACTGGAATAAAAAACCCCACATTTTTCCTTTACTTTGAAAGTACAAATACATCAATATGTTTATGTTCATGTAATCTTTTAGAAAAAGACATTTGCTAAAAAAGACATTTTATAGTTTTTTCATTTATTTTTTTCTATTTTTATTATAAATATTTTTAAAAATCCAAGAGTTATTTCCCCAAGACTTTACATTTTAATTAATTAAAATCTTATAACATTATTTTTATTTGATTGTTTTAGAAATTTTTTACAATATATATTTTTTTTAATGATTTATTAAAAAAAGACTTTGTAAAATGTTTTGGTTTCTTTTCAAGTTTATAAAATCCTTTATGTTAGTTTTATTATATAAACTGTCTTTAGTTTAAAAGCTCTGTATTTTACATACATGCTGCACAGGGATCAGCGTCGCAGCCTCACAGTAAGAAGGTTGCTGGAGTTTGCATGTTCTCCCTGTGTTAGTGTGATTTCTCTCCAGTACTCCGGCTTACACCAACCAACCAAAGACATGCATGTCTGTGTTTGCTCATTGTAAGTTCTAGCTCCCAGCTGATTTAATCCTTTCCAGGATTAAGTCGGATTTCCACCTTTCCACAATTACTTGTGAAGGTGATGCAGCTTTCTGTGGCAGGTCCCAGACTCTTATCATTACTATCATGTTAAATCT
>JBAMIG010000010.1:5868233-5881152 GCA_037177335.1 Kiunga ballochi | reverse complement strand
TTTCGTTTCTAACGGAATGTTGTGGCAAATTCGGCATTCATTTGACCTTCTTATTGTTATTAGATAAACGGAAAAAAACTGTTTACTGCTTTTTCTTAAATAACGATTTTTAAATACCTTTCTCACACATAAAGGCCTTTTTAATAACTTTTTTAAAATAATCTAGAAAAGAAGGCCAACTGAATTTAATATTTAACACTATGTAGTATGCAGGCCTAAAAAAAAAAGACTAAATCAAACTCTGAACTGAGTAAATGCTGTCAGCACACACTTCCTGTTCTATTCTAACCTGCTGTGTTACATCCAGGTTACATTTTACCATCTTATCCTTGCGTTAGACTTTTTGTTATCATCTTACAGCTGTTGCAGCTTCCGCACCCAGGAAGTCTCTGGGCTCCAGTTCAGCCAACTCCTCCTCCTCCAGCAGCTGTTCCTCCACACCCGGTCAGTCTTGTTTTTGAATTGCGAACACAACTATCTCCATTTGTCTGACTTGTACTTAAAGATGTGGTTTGTGATTCACAGCAAAGAACAAATACGCTGGGGGTAACCCAGTGTGTCCTCGCCCCACTCCGACCTGGCAGAAAGGCATCGGAGACTTCTTTGGCGGACCCCCCAGAAAACCAGAGAAAGAGAATCTGAGGCCTGGAGAGGTTGATGATGATGAAGAAGCTGGAGGCAGCGGGATGTCTAAGGCCAGCAGGAAGTATGTTTGTTTCATTTACACCCAAATGTTTTGAACTCTGCTCAGTCTTGAGTTTAAATATGATCCAGATTTGGATTATTTGATGTATGATGGTTATGTTTGACTCGAGTTTAGGATGATCATTTCTGTCTTAAAGCTGAAAGAAATGGTTAAAAACCTGTTTTTTGTTTTGAGTGGTAAATGTGGTGACAAAATAAAAAAATTGTTCTCTCATGGGGTACTTGAATCTGACTCATCTGGTTACTAACCTCTGCGATTGTTGCATGATGCTGTTGACCAAACAAACTCACTGGTCTTTGATACAGATCACCTTTTCCATTTGGGTTTGGCTGTAGATTGGGTTGGTAAACATGGAGTTGGTGCAAAAGTGTAGTTCTGGTTGCGTTAAATATTCTTATTTACTTTAAACGCAGCTCTTAATTAGCTGCTTCTTCGCTGCATCATTCAAATCTTTAGCTTGATATTTAAAGTGTTATTTTTATGGACATGTTTTGTCTCTTGCAGATCCCGACCTCTACCTGATGAGGAAGAGGAGGATGACAACTAAATGAGGAAGACGTTGCCTCTACACAGCTTCTTTTGTACATCTGTATATAATTCTTGTTCAATCCATTTTGTATAGTTTATTGAACCTAATTTTAAATGTTTTTACTCTGCCGCATATCTGTAATGTCTCTGATCTGTGCTTCATCAGTCATTAACTGCTCATATTGCAATAAAACTTTGTGTAAAAAAAAATTCTCCATGTGTTTCTTCTCTGCATACTTTAACTGCAGTGAATTGTCCTTTTTTCACTCTGCTTATCTTTTTTTACTTTTATTTGAGACAAATTATCAACATTTGTATAATTTATAAATGCTTTTTTTTATATATATATATATATATATATACTCCAGTTTCAGATTTTTTTGGGGAAAAATTACATTTTTATTGCACACTGTTGCTTTTAATCAGCCGTTTTGTGCCATTTCTGCACATCATGCAGGGTTATAGCTTGTAGTACAATCACCTTGATGAACTTTTTGAAGCGTTGTTTAATCCATACCGCCTGTCGGACCGGGATGTGTAAAGGTTAAAATCGATCGCGAAGGAGTTAAATCTACGGCAGCCCGCACAGTCAAATCATGCAGATGACACAAGCAAACTAAAAGGACACCGTCACATTAATTTATTGCTTCTCTAAAAGGCTGTTACAAAAGTTATGTCGATGTAAGTTTAGGTTGTTGCTTACTTTTTAGTTTTCTCAATCTTGTGCTCGGCTAACCCCGTCAGTTTGTTTCACTTCCTGCAATAGCTTGTAATCCGTTTTCTTTTAACAAAATCCCTGGTTGTTTAGTTGCGGATAAACCGGTTAGACGGCTTCTGCCCTCGATTGCGGAGACAATTATGACGTCCTGTGTGATTTAGGACATTTACGGGGATTTTACTGTAATAATGTCGGACGGTGGCTCGTTCCAGTGGACGGTGGTCATCCTCACCTGCCAGCACAAAGACAGCGTTTACTCGTTTCAAAGAGGTGAGAATGATCTGTTCATTAGACGATCTTTGATCCTTTCTCGTCCTTCACTTTGTAGTACAGCGAATGTCCACCAGGCGTCGCTAAAATGCAGAATTATTCTGTACTGAAATGAAATGAAAAATGCTTCAAGCAAACGATCCTCATCTTAAAGGGGCGTTAGTATTTAAACTGGCTCTATTTTAAGAGCAACACAAAAATATTAGAAATAACTGCTAGTAAAACTAATTCACTCCTTAGTTTTTGAGAAAATGGTAAAGTATTTTTTCAGTTATCACAAGATTGGACTTTATAGTTTAAGTTAAATCTCAGTCAAGTCTAAAACCTAAACTTTAAATTTTAGGACATAAAAATAGGTTTTCATAAACATTTATTCACACATTCGATAAGATATGAATGGATTGAACACAGATATAATTATAAGGAAGCAAAGCACAGAAATAAAGACTAATTTCATCTTTCTGATGCTGCAGTTACATTGTAATCTGTGTATTTTGAGGCACTTCTTGGTTTACACTTCTTGCCTTGTGTGTCAGAGCTTGAGTTGCGGCAGCAGTCTGGAACGCTTTCTCAGGGTGCATTAGTTTTAACTGTGCGGGACCGCCAGGAGCCACTGGGGAGCGGGGGCGCCACGCTGAACGCTCTGCTGGTTGCTGCTGAACACCTGAGCAGCAGAGCCGGACACACTGTGAGTCAGACTGATTACACACATTGTCATTCTCACACATTAGCACAGAAAGCTCCTCGAAAAACCAGCCGGATAACTGTTGATCAAACTACCTCTTCTTCTCGTTTCCATCCAGGTGGTCACAGCTGATGTCCTGGATGGAGCTCACATCCTCATCCTTCACACTGTGAGTCTGGATCTGTGGTCTATTTAGCTGTTTCCATGCAGGTTTTATTCTTTTATTTGTTTCCTTGGACAGGGTCGAGATTTTCCCTGGAGCTCCTGCAGTCGAGCGTTCTGCTGGCTGCCTCAGGGGAAGCCGGAACGGAGCGTCCAGGCTCCGGTCTGCTGTCTGGACCTGCTTCTGGATTGCCTCAGCAATCAGGTCTGCTTGAACAAAGCAAGGAGTTTCACACTCTGACGCAGAAGAGGTTCAGAGATCAGTTTGTGTGGGTTATAAATGTAAAGTCAGCTGAACTTTGTGATTCATTCAGATATGTCCTGGTTCGCCTCCTGGTGTTTGGGTCTGCAGCACTGACATGATCCTCACCGTACCACCTGACTTTGGTTAGTGTATAGTGTATAGTGTTTAGTATATAGTGTGTACTTTTTCCTTCACACCTTGAAGCCCTTCTCGTGTCTGTTTATTCACAATACTGGGCTCAAACCTGTCTCTGTGTTTCAGCTTTGTCCTGGGAGGGTTTCTCTGGCGTTCGGGTTTTGGCAATGCCAGGCGACGTCTCGTATGCATCAGATCACGGGGTCTATCTGTCCAACTCACAGGTGCCTGCATCATTTGGACTTTATTCATGATTCCTCCTGCTGTGGCCTGTTTGTTTATGAGATTCTATTTGCAGGGTCGGATCCGGGACATCATCTACAGGGGAAGCAGAGAACAGATCTTACAAGCTGTAATGCCTGATGGGAAAGTGCCTTTGGTGCGTCATCTCATGTTTTTTCTTTTACAGTGAAACCACTAAAAGCTACTGGTAAGCCTTTTCAGGTGATTGATATCCACCACTTGCTGACTTGATACTATGATCATCAACCCCCTTTTTAGAAAATATATTTCCTGACAGTAAGTGTTTGAGTAATTTTTGGTTTGAGTCCTCTTTAACAGACAGGTACTTTGTACCTGTAGGCAACTATGAATCTCGGTGAATTAAAATAACATGGAGTTCCTCAAGGCTCCATCTTGGGGCTCCTGTTGTTCAACATCTAAAAGCTCCCGCTAGCTTGAATGATTGCAAACTAAATAGATCTACATTACTGTCTTATCATTAGATTATAGTCCAAGCCAAACACTGATGAGATGCAATGATTACTTTTACGCTTTAGGCACCACTGTAATAGATATTGTCATTAAAACAAGAGCAGTTGAATGGTGAAAATTGCATGAAGTATATAAGAAGTTACAGTGCTGTGAAATACGTGTGCACACAGTGTCATCAGTGATCCCTGTGGTACTAAAAGGGTTAAAGATTGGATGTGTAACAACTTGCTACAGTTAAATGAAAATAAAACTGATATAATAGTGTTTGGAGCTGATGAGGATTAAAAATGAGCTGCAGAAAGTAAAATGTTAAAAACCACAAATTCCTGGACTCAGACCTGAAATTCCTTCCATGAAGATCGATGGGAAGAACCTCAGGTGGATTTCCAGCAGTACCTACTCTACCTGACCTTACACAACGACACTTGGAAACAGAGCATTTCCCTTAGGATTTGTTACTTTGGTCGTACCAAGAGGTTCAAAGCGTGTCGAGTCGTGCAGGTGACGTGACGTCCACAGATCGGTGTCCATTGATTGGCTTAATGCGAGGGATGTGACTACACAGCGGCTCAGATTGTGGTGTAAGGGCTACTGGAAAATGTGTTTAGATTAATTATGAGACTATTTCTCATGAATCATCATAATCGGAGCACCAGGTAAAAAGTTACCTCGAGCTCCTCCATCTTTGTCTCGGTCTTCTTCTGTGGTGTTCTGCAGAATGTGTTGTTTTGTTGCGCGGTGTTGCTAATAGATATCACAAGCTTTCTAACCCCATTGCATGGGGGTATCCCCTTCTATATTAGAGGATCTCAACTTGTAATAGAAAACTAGTAGAGTAGAGCAGTGTTTTTCAACTCTGGTCCTCAGGAAAGGGTTAGGGTTAGAGGTGTTTTAGAGATTACCCTATTTTACCATACCTGACTCAAATGAATGGCTCATTAGTGGCGTTTCAGAGAGCTTAACCAGCTGTTTTATGAACCTGAATCGGGTGAGCTGGAGGTGGAAGGAACCAAAACACTCAGTGTTCCCTGAGAACCAGGGTTGAAAAATGCTGGAGTAGAGGACTGTTGGGTCAGTCGAATTGAGTACTAATGAAAAAGCTGCTTTAAAGAACATCTGGTGGATTAAAACTCAGCTGGTTTGGCTCTTTATTGCTAGATGTGTTTCTGCGACCATTGCATTGTAAAAACTTTGCTCAAAACCTTGTTTACACCATGATGACTAATATAATTTATTCTCTTTATGTTCACACTTTATTAAAGGCCACAACATGATTTTAAACAGTGTTATGTCTCCTTGTTGTTGGGTTTAAATTGTTACATTTGCTGCCTTTCATCAGAACAACTGAAGTTTCATGTTTTTATCTCCTCTATTGTAGGTATAATTTCATTTTAGATAATAACTTAATTAACCCTAGTTTTAATGTTTGTTCTGCAACTTGCTGTGATGATTTTTATGTCATTTCTAACACTGAATGTGTGATAGAAATAAAGCTGGCTTATCTAAATGGTAATAATCTGTGTGTGAAACTAGCTTAGAATCAACTGTTTGGGTCAATTATTTCAGATCATTGACTGAAAGAGTTTGCTTGTCATCTTTAAACCAAGATGTCTGACATATGCTGGTAGGTGTCGGGTCCGGTCTTCTTCAGCCGAGCTGTATCGGAGAAGCTGCTGCAGACTCACGTCACACCACCTTTGGACGGCTGTACTTACTTGGGCTTGGACTCAGGAGCTCCGCCCCTCCAGGTACCTTCACATATCACACATATCAGCCCATCTCATCTAGCAGGGGAAGATGTTACTCAGGACTTCAGGACTGCTCTTTTGAGATAATCGTGTTGTGCTAATTAGCCTTTAAAGTTTTAGATTTAAAGAAGACCAAAGGGAAAATTTAAAAAGAAAAATTAGGGGGATAATGAACCTAAAACAAGACTTACAACTAGTATGTTTGAGATAAAACATGAAAAAAGCAAACATTTAGCATTAAGAGGAAGAAAATTAGTAATTTCTTTACTAAAATAAACAGATAATTCCCTAATTTAGTAATAATTTAACTCCCATCTATCCTTGTGGTGGTCTTATCCTTGATAAAGTTATGAATAATTTCCCTAATGACAAAACCAGTTTTGCCAGTACCTTCCTCCTTAGAGTCAATAACTGAGAGAGTGATCTGCAGATGAGAAAAGACTTATTGATCTGCGTCTATAAATCCCTTTTTCTTCTTCTGGTTTACTTTAATGCTGCTACATCTATTCATACATTAATTTACATAATTGTAGCCTTGTAATCTGACAACTGAGGTTGAAAGCATCATTTCTCCATGCTGACTGCTATGAAAATTATTCAGCTTTATGTGTGATTTTACATAAAAACCCTCAGATGAAACAAAAACTGGCTTGTTGTTGCAGAGGTCAAGATGCCTGTGTTGGACAGGGTTAAACTAATCTTCTTCTCTGCCTTAGATTTCACTGTTCTTGGACCTGTTGAAGTGTCTCTGCTCAGATCTGACTCAGGATCAGTTTGTGAGCGAGGAGAGGGCTGGCTGCAGTTCAACAGCCGGGCCACAGGGGGCAGCAGTGAGGGGCGGCAGGGCAGAGCTGTGGAGGATCCTGAGAGGATCTCCTCTTACACTGGGTCAGCATCTCCTCTTCTCCTGCCTTTTTCTTTATTCACAGATTTATCACAATGTTTAAGCCATCTGATGGAACATGAGTTAAACATGTAAAGCTCAGAATATTCCCTTTTCCAGCATTTTCTACATGCTGTAAGTCTGAGTAAAAATGTTACTGTAGAAAAGCTTTAACACATAGATAAATCCTTTCTCACAGTTTACGTTTCTGGCGGTTGTTATGACTACCTGACTTTGTCTGGGAAGCAACATGTGGACCGTCTGACTCATGATGGGACAGACGGGAACACCTTGTCTCACATCCAGGTGACTATTAAACACTGTCACACCTTCTTCTGGTTCCCAAAACATGTGAATCTGTAGTTTCCAGCCTCTTTCTTCTCTCTGGGGTGCTGCAGGCGGGAAGCTCAGTGAGCAGAGGAAGTCGGGTCATCAACAGTGTTTTGGAGGGAAATATCGCCGTGGCGACCAGGGCAGTGGTGCAGCACTGCTACCTGCAGGTGAGGAGAGTGAGACAACTGTTCGGCTAGGACATTTCTCAGCATGAGGCTACAACATTTACTGTTTTCTATTCTATTTATTTAGTTTATTAACCCATTTTAACTTAAAGATCACGATGGATTTATAAAAACACACATCATGTGCAGGTGCTGAAGACTATGTCCCTCCAGAAACAGTGGCTGCTTTCAGGCTGATCAGACACCCATTGTAAACCCCAACACTGACACAGAGTTCACTTCTGATAACAGGCTGTTGAGGCAAAAACTTCTTTGTCAATAATGAGGAGTCTGGTTGTAAAAGTGAAAATGATTACAGGTTTATTATAACAAAGAAAAATAGTACAGAAATAGAAAGAAATTGCAATTTCTGAGAGTCTGGTCAGAGGTCCGTCGGGGCAGAGCTCTGGAGAGAGGAGAAAATAAACTTCCTTTCTGCCTGTGATTGATTACAGATCAATATTTATTACAAAGCAGCTTCCTTCATGTTGTGGACACTTTGTTTAATGCTAAATTCACCCCAATGTTTATGTTTAATGTTTAGTGGGTTTCACATCATAAAGTACTGATTTATTTGATAAACATCAGGCTTACTGTGTTCCCTCTTTGTCTCAGCTCTGATGGTTATCAGGTTTACAGCATATCTGCTTTTTAATAACATTTTGCATTATTAGGCTGTAAAAAAGCTGTGCACCTTTCATACAGACAAGCAGATTAATTTGTAAAGGGTGTTTGATCTACTTGCATGAGGTAGTGCTAAACATGACACTGATGATGCCCGCAGTTTCTGAGACATTTTGCATCACTTTATGGTTGAAACTAATTATTTAAATTAGATTAAAAAGATTAAACTACAAGAATTTAAAAATATTAAGTGGTAATAAATTATAAATATAGGTCAGGCCTTAAAGGGTTAAAAGCAGGAAGATGCAGGAAGCGTTAAAAAGTACATTTAAATAAACTTTAAAATGAAAGTATTTTTAACTTTAAAATAAAATAATTTCAGTAAAGATAAAAAAAATAAAATAGAAGAACGTGTAAGCATAACTTAAGAGATGTTTTGGTAAAAAGCAGAGACAAAGTTTTAAACCTCAAATTAAAACTAGAAATGCCTGATATGAATCCTTAAAATTAGTTTTTATCAGATGTTTAAAAAACTGATGCTGAGGTTGATTTATCAGGATCTCAAAGAGAATACTTGGGTAAATAAATTATTTATTATTTCCCCCTCACACTAAAAGCAACAGATATGCAGATTTCTGAACAAAGCTGGTAAATGTTCCTGCTGCATTTGTCTTTTGTGAAGCTTATTAGAAAAACATTTTTTCCTATAAGAAGAACATCTAAAGGTGTCTGAGTTTTCTGCTCGGGTTCTGCAGGGTCCTCTGGATGTCCCATCAGGTTGTTTGTTGTCCGGTGTGGATTCCTCAGCATCCCCATCCATCAAGCAGCTGGCACTCAGCTGTGACATCATCATCCAGGGACACCGAATCGAGCTGGGGGAGCTGAATCTGACAGTGTACACAGTGGTGGGCGCACGCGATGATCTGCAGGTAAACAAGAAGCCTTCAGGTTTTCCTCAAAGGAGGATCTCAGCTGCATTGTCATGGCAATGAGTTCAAGTCATATTTACGTTTACATAATCTATTAGTTCATTAGTATGTTTTTATAAAATCCCATCATCTATATTTGCTTTGATTTACTTCAACTCAAGTTTATTTATGTAGCGCCACTTCATGACATATCCTCTCAGGCAATTCATCATGAATAGCCTGGATAAGGGAAACCAAAAAGCTGAATCCAATCTGGATTTGGCTCTAATCCCCATCCTGAGCTGTATGAGGCGACAGTGGGAAGGAAAACTCCCTTTTTAACAGGAAGGCAAATCCTCCGGCAGAACCCGGCTCACGAGGGCAGCATTTTGCCTCAACTGAGTGGTGTGGAGAGGACAGGAAAGACAGAATAACAATAAAACAACATTAACACTGCAGCTTTTATCCCCATGACTGCATAACTAATGGATGGGTAAACTATCCCTAACTGTAAGATTTGTTAAAAAGGAAGGTCTTCAGCTTAATTTTAAAGGTAGGTAGGGTGTCTGCCTTCCATAAGAGCCTGATAGTTGAAGGTTCTCCCTCTCATCATTTTTTATAGACTCTGGGAACCATAAATAAGGAATTGCAATAGTCCAGTCTTGAAAGGACAAAGACATGGACTAACTTTTCTGCATCACTCTAAAACAAGATGTCCCTAATTTTTACAATATTACATAAGTGGGAAAAAAGCTGTTCTAGAAATTTGTTTTACATGTGAGTTAAAGGACAAATCCTGATAAAAAATAACTCCAAGGTTCCTCACTGTAGTAGTGGAAGCCAAATTAATGCCATCTAGATTAATTACACAGCGGGACAATTTTATCCTTAGTTTATCTGGTCCAAATACAACATCTTCCGTCTCTCTAAGTTAAGAACGAGAAAATTCAGTCATTCAATTCTTTGTGTCTTTAAGACATTTTGTCTTTAACTGTTTTACAGTATATATGTTGCTTCTTTTAGATTAATTTATACTAAACAATAAAAGCATAAAAATTTAAATCAGGAGGAATTTTGTTTTTTATTTTTAAATCCAAAAGCTAATTTCTGGCACATACATATAAATGCTTCTGCATGTAAGTCAAATTTCAGGTGAAAAGGATGAGATCTAATGTAAATTATAGAAATATTATAAAATTTAACATTATTTTTAAACGACACATTCCACAAAGTTTAGATGATACAGTGACTGGCTTCTCCTCTCTTCGTCTTCCTCCTCATCCTCTTCCTCCACAGGTTTCCTCTGAGAACAGCAGCGCCTCCTTTCTCAACCAGAGCTGGGGCGACCTGTTCAGCAGGACAGGAATACAGTAGGACAATAACACTAACATCCATCATCACTAAGTACACAAAGACAGCCGGAATTTAGACTCGTTTATCAAAGTATTCAATAAGATTATTCACACATTGAAGCAACAGTACTGAACTACTGACAGGTATTTCTTACTTTTCCCTTCATTTGAAGGGAACTCTTCTCACAAAAAGTCATGTATATTCAGCCTAAATGTTCACTAACTTTACAGATTAACTTTAATTGACTTTCTCTAAATCAAATGTAGTCCTGTCAAGTGTTAAAGTACTAATTACACAACATGCTGTTTTGTGACAATGTGATTAACATCAAGAAAGACTGAAATCTGGTACACCCCTCCTCTCCATCCTGTTCCCAGTAAACGTCTTAAGACCAACAAGAAAATTCATTAAAAGCTTTATGTTGAGGTTGTTTATGTCAAAGAATGATCTGAAATAAAATAATTACTATCCCAGGATTCTACTTTAATTCATTGTATCAGAATTACATGAACTTTTTGCATTTTCGTTTTTATTTTTTTGTCATTTTATTTTTTTCTCCTCATTTCTCCTCCTCTGCCATCAGGCCAGAGGAGTTGTGGGTGAGAGGAGAGCAGCACTGCCTCCTGGTGGCTCGTCTCTTCCCTGTCCTCCACCCCAGAGGAGGCGCTGTGGGTCTGGAAGGGGGTGTTGGCTGGCTGCTGGGGGGCCGTGGGTGTCTGCAAAGATGGAGGGAAGCATGGAGACTATCTCTGAGGGAGGTGCTGTCACTCACTCACCAGGAGGCAGAGCTCCAGTGGAGGGAGGAGCTACTCTTCCTGGCGGGGAGGAGGAGAGTGCGTGATGCCCTGCGGAGTCGCACCAATGATTGCTTGCTGCCTTGCTTCAGGGCTGCGGTGCTGTGGGGCCAGCAGGTGGCGCTGCTGGAGACACTGGACAGCAGTAAGTGCAAATGGGATGGTTCCAGTTCTGGCCTCTTGGATGAATCCAGGCTAACGATGTTGATAAAACCCGTTTACAGTTGCTGCAGAAAGTTTGGAGCAGGGGGCGGAGCCTGGATCAGAGCTAGGTGTGGCTGTTCGCTGCCTCTCCTGCATTGCTGACGTATTGGTGTGCATGGCGGGGGGTAAGGGCGGTCTGAGAAGTGGACCAGCTGCTAACGAGGCCTGGAGGTCTGCCTACCTTTTATTGGAGGAGGGTAACCTGAAGGGGGGGCTCCACGCCCTCACCATGCAAAGACGGCTCTGGCTTAGCAGGTGGGTGCCTCCCTCTTAGTCTGGTGTGGAGCCGTCACAGCAGGTGATTGATGAGCCGTGTTACGACGCTCTACAGGCCGGACCTGCTGGTGCGAGCAGCACGGCACTACGAAGGCGCCGGACAGGTGCTTCTACGGAAAGCTGTGATGTCAGTGCAGAGGTTCATTTCTATTGGACAGGGGGAAGCCCCGCCCATTGAGGAGTGGCAGGAAGTGAGGTGTCCAGCCCGACTGGACTTAGCTGGTAAGTAAGAGTTTTAACATTTGTTTGGACGGTGCCGGATAGCCTCTTTAAGGTCAATAGAGGACAAAATTGTCCATGTCCAGCAACTCTGATGAAGATAAATCACAGATCAATATTTAAATTTTGGATTAGAATTTAGAAACAAAAGTGATTTTTAATGCAGTGTTAGTTTATCTATTTATATAATCAGTTTTTTTATTTGACTATATTTTTAGTCATTAGAGAACAAAAAGTTTTTCCCAAAACCTGCCATGAAAACAGTCCCATCAATCAATACATATGTTGAGTTAAAATCACTTTAAAGGACAAAAACATCTGCAAAGACCTTTAATGGCTGCTATAATGTGGTGCATTCATGTTTCAGGTGGCTGGAGCGACACCCCACCAATCGCCTTTGAGCACGGTGGCTCCGTAACAAACGTCGCAGTGAAGGTTGATGGGAAGCAGCCTATCGGGGCCAGGGCACGCCGCATCAGGGAGCCCCGCCTCATGCTGGTCAGCTATGCTGGAGACCGGGACAGTGGCATTTCCACAGAGACCATATGTGACACCTTAGAAGACCTGAAGGACTACTGTCAGCCTCATGCTCCTGGTAGAGGATTAGGGGTTTACTAGTTCTATTCTATTCAATTTAATTCAGCTTTATTTGTATAGCGCCACTTAACAATGATATCTCAGGCTGACTCAGACACATCAATATGAGCCAATTCATTTTGAATAGTCTAGCTAAGGAAAACCAATGGATAACATCAAATCTGCACTTTGATCCAACCTCCCAGCCTGTGCAAGCATCCATCTACCCTGACTGGTTGTGGTGGAGAGAACACAGAATGACATGGGAAACTTGAAGTTCTTAGCTTTGTGAGTGTGTGTTTTGTGTTTTTATGCGTGTGCTGCAGGAGCGCTGTTGAAGGCGGTGTGCGTCTGCAGCGGCCTGGTGTCGCCCACCTCCCAGCATCCTCTGCGGGATCAACTGATGCAAAAGTGGGGGGGAGGGGTGGAGCTTCACAGCTGGTCAGCACTGCCAACTGGATCAGGACTGGGTGAGAAACTAACTTTCACCAGAACCAGACCTACAGAAAATAAAGAGTTCAGTGTGTTAACTGAATATCCGGACTCCTTGTAGTGATTTGAAAAAGTCCTGCATGAGTTCAGATGTTTTCTACCACACATACAGGACTGTCTCGGAAAATTAGAATATTGTGAAAAAGTTCTTTATTTCCTGTAATGCAATTAAAAAACATGAAA
>JBAMIG010000010.1:5841672-5856689 GCA_037177335.1 Kiunga ballochi | reverse complement strand
ATATATAAATAAAAGGGTTTCTTACTTTGCAGGTAGAAGCAAATTGACAGGGAGATGGGCGGGGACAAGTGATCGTAGCTCCGCCTCCATCCGCTCTCGGAAGCCTGGAAACAGTGTGTTCCCTCCGGTCAGGATGATGTTCTGGTAGAAGTGAGGCTGCATCTCTGATGCAGAGAAGAACCAGATCCAACAAGTGAACTTTTTATGTTTACGTCTTAGTGTTAAAGCTTACGATTGTTATTAGACTTAACATATTTACATAAATATATAAACACACAGTATCAGGCAAAAGTTTGGACATACTCTCTCATTGGATTTAATGGGAGAGTGTCCAAACATTTGACTGTGTGTGTGTGTGTGTTTATTTATTCATACCTTTCATATAAAAAGGCTCAATTTATAAATCACTCAAGTAAATGGAGAATTAAATATAAATAATAAAGAAAAATTAGGTAAACTATTTAGTGATGTCTTATGTAGCCTAATAACTTAGATCATTTGTATTTATTTTTTCATGAAAACCAGCTAAGATACTGGATGGGAGACGTGGCTGATAAATGACAGAATCTCCTCCTTGTTCTTTCCTGTCATTAATATTTGTTGGTTACTTCTAAACAGTGTTGTTTTTTTAGTGTGATGTTGCTTCAGAACGAACCCTGCGGCAGGGACTCCACAGAGTCAATGATAGCTTCTGGGATGCCCATCTCCTGGATGCCAATGTCCGACGGATGGAAGAGCATCTCAGGAACAGCAAAGCGTTCGTTGGCCAACCTCAAGATCTGCTCGCTTGTCTTGTACTTTCCACTGAAGACCATCTCGTCTCGCGGCTGATGGACAGAAACCAGATACAGGAAACACTTGGAGGATTCAGATTGCCCACAGAGTACTAAAAACTTTATACTGGGGGTTGACCAGTCTCTGCTGGTCCAGATCTTAGCTGCCCTACCTGTTACCTGGGAATAGGGCTTAAGAACAGAACAAACTTTACTTGAGTTGGTCCTGAAAAAGTTTGAACAATGTCGAAAACTAAATGGACTAAAAGCCCATTTATGCTGAATGCAGCAGACAGACACACAGTTGGACAGACTGTTTCGGCCATCTCCTGCATTTAATTGGTTTTCAAGGGTTGATTTAGCAAAAACAGAACAACACCAGAGTAGGGGAGTAATAAGTTATATAGCAGAGATGCAACCAGAGAACTGGAACAGGAAGGAGACAATGCAGAAACTCTGTGTGTGTGTGTGTGTGTGTGTTCGTGTGTTTCCTGTATTATTCTGTTCATTCACATTATACTTTATACTTTTATAACTGATCTCATCATTTATGTACTTCTGACATTCACTAATTTGTATGTATTTAACTAAAAAAAAAAAGCATCAGAAATGGATGCAGAAAACGTTGAGAACAGTAATAAAAACTGGTGGTTTTATTCTTCTACTTCTTTCAGACGACTGGAAACAGTTTCTAGTCTTGCATTATCCCCACCAAACAGTGTCAGAACATCAGGAATTCTGATGTAATGTAATTCCAGTAATGACCGGTGATTTGTGATCAGTCCTCTGGTTGCCTACCTGCACCAAATGGCTGAAGCTTACATAGGCCTCCAGCAGCGAGAGCTTTCCTCCCGCTCTTGAGGTCAATTCAGTCCACAAGAAGCTGTGTCTGCAATGGGGTGGGGATCACTGCAGGGGTCTTTGTGTGTGCTTATTCTGTGCAAAAAATCTGCTTATTTTGTCATAAATAGTAAAACTTTGTTTGCAGCAGGGCGCGTTGTGGTTACGCCCGTGTCTTTAAATGTCATGTGTGTGGTAAAGAAACATCAAGAACAAGCTGTCCCCAATAACGTCCTCAAGAGCAGTATGTCGTATGCAACATGCTTTTGAGACACAATGTCATGTCTTCACTATCCAGTCTGTAACCGGAATAATAAACTTACTGTGTTGGGAGCGTTCCTTCGCCATTAGTCTAGCTAAAAATATACCTCCCAAGTCCCCTTAATGTTTCACAAATTCCCAGTTTGTTATAATCCTGGAACACAGACTGTATACATATCCAGCACTCCGGCTGCTATGGAAAATGTTTTTTTTCTTTACGAGTTTGATGCTTATGTACCACACTGATACATTTACAGCTAAAAAGTAGAATTAGATTTGTTTTAAATGGAGTCCACCCATTAAGCTTCACTCTGACTTTTTGCAGCATTCTGAATAAGTAATCAGAAACAACATTTCTGTGTCACAAAGAGAAAAAAACCAAACAAAGATTCACCTTACAGAAGCCTTTTTTGATTGAGCTGAAATCTGGAAGAACATAATCCCTCATCAGAGAGTTTTCCTCCCCCTTCATCCTGGAGACAAAGAAGAGATGAGACACACTGACCAGCAGGTCTTAACTTCTCTGCTGGAGGAACACTTTAGAAACAGATTGCATTAACTGGACATGTAATGGTATAAAGAGAGAAAAATAACATCTATTCATGTGATGCTTTCAGTCAGATTCCTGTTAAAGCATAAAACTCTTGTTTAGATCCTACCAGCCTAAAAATAAACCGCACAAATCAACAGTGTGTTATATTAAATATATCTCTTTGTCTTACTGTGCGATCTCCATGTCCTTGTAAAACTGCTGTGAGACGTAGCAGACATCTTCTTTCACCTGGTTGATCACATGAGTTTCATCCATCACGTGTAACTGGCTGCAAAATTAAACCGATAAATGAACTCATTTCATTTTATATATGAAACAAAGGTGCACCACCACCAGCTGGTGCTGACGTGCTGGATTTACCGATAAGAGATGATTTCCTTCAGGTGATTAGTCAGAAGTTTTCCTCCTACATTGATCCTGCAAGGCAGAATTAACCAACAAGCTGTTAATGTTTTGTTGTTGTCGTTGTCACTGCAGGAGGAACTTGTCTGACCTGCGGATGCCCTCCTTCAGCTTCTTGCTGCGGCAGTAGGGGGCGATGTGGGTGAAGGAAAACCCGGAGTCCACCACCAGGCAGCAGATCTCGGAGGGATTTGTGTGAAAGTAGTGATAAGCGCTGAGAGATCCGGCTGGAGGAAAAAAATATATATATATATTAAAGAGACGATACAGAGAGGAAAACAAGTATTTAAACATCTGACAAATCAGCGAGAATCCTGTTCCTCGTTAGACCCATTAGTCCGAATTGAAAAAGTCCACCTCCACTCTGCTTAATCTAAGTTAGTAGCTGTTCAAGGTCATTAGCTGCATAAGAGACTAATGACGACTGCTGATCTACCTCATACTGGGGCTCCATGCAAGAGCTTCCCTTGTAAGATATCAAAGACGCTATGAAAGGTGAGGAATCAGCCCAAGATTACACGGGAGGTGCTGAAGTACTGAGGCGATGACACGACGAGAGCAGAGACCACTGTTTCAAAGTTTATCATCGTATGATGCAGAGTAGTCGTGGGAGAAATTTATGATGTCAGATGAGAACTATTTGGTATAAACTCTACTCGTTGTGTTTGGAGGAGAAAGAGGGAAGTATTTTTCTCCACAGGGGACAGGATGACTGTACTTTATTGAGGAGAGGGTGAACAGGGTCATTATTGTGCACGACAACCTCCTTCCTTCAATCAGAAGGTCCCTCGGTCTCTTCAATGTGTCAATGAGCTGAAGCACACAGAAGTGGCTCTGTAAAACACACATCAAGGTTCTGCTAGGGCCTAGCCAGTGTCCAGGTGTAAACCTAATAGAAACTCTTTGGCGGGAGCTAAAACTCCATCTTGCTCAGCGACAGTCCTGAAATGACAGATCTACAGAGCATCTGTGTGGAGGAGTCAGCCAAAATACCTCTTACAGTGTGTGCATTTCTGGTAAAGAACTACAGGAAATGTTTCATCTCTGCAACTGTAAACAAAGACTTCTCAACAAAATCTTTAACATAGACTTTCTTTGGTTTTCAAACACTTATTTGCAGCAATAACCTACAAATAAAATATTTTTTAAAAATCATACAAAGCGATTGGCGGATTTGTTTTAAAATTCTCTCTCAGAGCAGAAATGCACCAACAAAGACAATTTCAGACTTCTCCAAGATGTCTAAGTGGGAGACGTTGCAAATACTTATTTTTACACACTGTATTTGATCCCAGTGAAACTTTCCTGCATGCCACAGCAAAAATGCCACAAATACAGATCACAGAGCTCCAGACCAGATCCACCCGCACGACTACAATTTGAAAGTGAATAAGAGAAGTTCTGATTTTTCTTTGCTCTGCTTTATGATCTGTACACAACAACAATCAACACAGAGGGAATTAAATGTAGAGTACATATGTTTAAGGATTAAAATGATGACTTAAGTGAAAAGAGAGCCGTTTAAACCTTTTCTTGCTTTTGTTGTCAAATTATGAGCTAAAATTATGTAAAATAATGTAATGTATTGATAAAGACCAACTAGAAGAAAACAGAATGTATTACTAAAGAAACTGTGTAGAAATAAGACACAGATCCACTGTGATTCATCTGCACATCATTTTCTTAAGAAAAACAAGTATTTACATGTACACACTTTTGATTATTTACACTTATTTACCTTCTATCTTCATAAAACCAACACCTACCCAGCTGCATGAGAAACATCTTATTCCAGCTACAGAAAACAATTAATATTATGACCATTGCTGTCAATTTAAGCTTTCTGATAGGTGGAAATTGACAGTAGGCTGCTTCAAGATGAAAATAGTCCCTTAGCAACATAGTAGTGACAGTGATCTTTTCTTATAGTCGACTCACCGTTTATCCTGAGAGCTGACTGGAATTGGTATTCCTCAAACAAAATCTCATTCATTGACTCCTGGATGGATGAGAAGTTGAAGTAAGGCTCAGTGATGATTATGCTGGTGTCTGCAAAATCCACCTGTACAGAGAAAAGAGCCAGTTGGTAGTTGAAGATAATGGGGAATAACACATTTAAATAATTACTGACTAAATTAAAGAGTTCACCACCTTAAACATTTCCTTTCCAAACAGGTGATCCCACACTTTCCTCTGGACATCCCAGTTTACCAGGTAACCCTGAACAGTGAGAACAGGTGAGGATAAGCTGTGGCTGGATGAGAGCGTTCACCTACTGATGCGGACTCACCTTCTGAAAGGGTAGGATATAGAAGAGACCCGAAGGGTCTTTGATCTCATCCAGCTGATTGGCAGTGAAGGTTTTTAGTCTGGATGTCTTTGAGCGAAACTGGCAGTTTGGAATGACACTGTAGGAGAAAAGAAATTAGTTAATATAAAAAATAAGAATTTTGATGCAGATAGTAACAGAAAACCTAGATTTAAAATCAATATGAGGACAGCTAAAACAAACAGCAAGCTATCCATCAATAATGGCTCATGCAGCTTTAAAGTAACTAATGCTAATACTTATTCTGGTAAAAGCTGTCACAAAGTTTTATTCTGATACACAACCCACAGGACAAGGTGGAAAGATAGTGTTAGTTATGAAGTAGCGTGGTGGATGATAACAGAAAGATGAATCAACTGTTAGAGCAAAGGAGCATTTTACCCCGTACACATTTCCCTGCAGCATTATGATAGTAGCAGTAACAGTGTACTGAGAAAGACAAGACTATTTAATAGTTTATAAGGCCTCTTTCCAAGACATAGCTGGTCGTTACTACAGATGCACAGTTTCATATCTAGAAGCACACCTGGAGTAAAAAGCTTAAAACAGTTTAAACAGACAACTAACAACGAGACTTAACACACATATTTACTTAAAGTGCTCAAATAATGTGACTAAACTAACAGAGAATCTGTAAAAATACAAGTATACACTTTTTGAAGAGCTGAAATAACACTATTACAGATGAAAAAAAACAAACAAACCGTAACCCAAATATAGAATCTAATTTCTCCTATTGATTCTGATTAGTGTTTCCTTTATGGGAATGGAAATTAAACACGTTTACTTCAACGGGAGTATACTTACTTGCTTTTATTTAAAGCAGACTATAATACTATATTATATTTTAGAGTTTGAAAACACTAAATAGTAATATTATATATGTTTTGTTCTTAATGTAAAGATAGTACATGTTAAAATAAATAGAAACCGTTGAGTTTTGATAGCTTAGTACTACTAAATTAGCAGTAACGTTAGCAAACATGCTAACACACCCTAGCTTACCTGACTTTCTCTTGATTGTAACCAATTTTTGCCGTGTAAGCTCCATTGTCTAAAACTAACGTAGCCATTTTAAACCCTGAATTAATCACATAAAAGTAATTAAATTATTTAATTCATAATAAACAAAACATATTTTTGGGTTTTCCCTCTCACAAGAATTTTTCCCATCAACAATATATAATCTCGACTAACCAATCTCTATCCTTCTCAATTTTCGTATCGACGATGGAGAACCAATTACAGCTTTGTTTACTGTCACGTTGTAACTCGTAGAGCCAATCAGTTACAAGCCCTGGGACCGTGCACAGAAGAGATCCGGTTGAAACAAAGTGCTATTCTTGTTCCACTTTAAAAAGGTAAAACGTAAATGTGAAAATGATCTTTAAGTAGTTAAACATTATATAGCAACATAACATACAAGCAATTTATAGAACATTAAACTGTGGTTAAACGATTTTTAAAGAAAAAAAATTACTTCAGTATGGTAATTTGAATGTTACATATTTAAATCTTATTTTATGTCATGTATATAAAACAATATCTTTAAAAGAAATTAAGTCTTGTGGCAGTTTGGCCACACCCTCCACAAGTTACATTGCTATAAACATTGGTATTAGTTACAGAAAAAAGAACATGAACCAACTTTAAACCAACTTTAAAATCCATCCATCCATTTTCTACCGCTTATTCCCAAACAGGGTCGGGGGGTCTGGAGTCAGTCGAAATAACTTTAAAAGTTAAAAACAAAATTTCAGGCTATTTCTTTGAATTTTTTTAAGGCTTATAAAGGAATTTATATATATAGAGACCACTTTAAAAACAGACATTCAAATATTTGCTTGTTTTAAGATATTTAAATATCACACCCCAAGCTTCCTGTTCAGCTCTATCTTATCTTTTCCCAGACTATCTTCAACTGATTACAGTATTTATAGATGTCCCTGCCAGGAAGTAAATTTGTTTAATCAATGTTACATTAGCAGGTCTGAACAATGACCTTTCTGTGCAGAGTTTGCATGTGCGTGGGTTTTCTCTTGGCAACAATGAAAATTTCAGACTTCCTCTAACCATCCAAAGACACGCATGTTAGGTTAAGTGGTCACTTATTTGGATAGTTGTTCTCTCCATGTTGGCGCTGTGATGAGCCTGTGGTAGCCTTTCAACAACCCTGAATTGGATTAAGCAATATAGAAAATGATTGCATAGATAACACCACTTTTCATTGTGGACAACTAATTATACAAGCACCAGTATTTTACAGTACATAAATAATGTTTATCTGTTGCCTCACTGAGTAAAATGATTTTGCACTGTAAACTGTTTTTTCCACAACCAAAATCAGATGTAAATTGGGGCAATAATGAAAATATAAAATGGCAAGAATTCAGTCTTCCTGAGACCTTGTAACTAATTATTTAGACAATAGATTAAAATCCTAATGCAATCTGTTTCTGTAATGATGTTCCAGTGAACTTGTGTGCCTGAACGTGCGGTATAGTAATTATTTGCTGTAATGTAAAAACAAACAATGAACAGGAGCAATGAAGTAGGTGCAGGATGTGAATGAAGGATATGAGGCATGAAATCCTTTATTTGTTTAGTTAACAGGGAAAATATATCGTAACCACAGTTAAACACAGAAATGCAAACTCTGGAGGTGTTTTAAACCACAAAGGGTAAAAAATCCAAGAGTTTCCTTGTGAGAGCTTTAAGGTTGTCAGAAGTGGTTTCTCATCTGTAAAACATGACAGCTTTTTATTGTTGACACACAGTTTGGTTTGCAGCATCACATTCGTTCACATCCATGTGACTTAGAACAAATGAAACATTAATCACTGTGAAACGCTTCCTCAAATCTGTAAGCAGGTAAGACACTGACCTCAGAGGTCTACAGCATTTACACCCGTCTCGTCACCTGCCCAGCTTTGTGACAGCTATGACAGAGCCTGACTGGCTCTCACAGGCACAACTGCTTCCCATCTGCCATGGTCACAGGTTTCCTTCAAGGACCTGCAGAAGCTCCAGACAGACAGCACCTCTAACTCTGGAAAATTTCAGTCTAAACTGGTTTGTATATATTTGCAGTTTAACCATCTACCAGCCTTAGATTTCACTCTGTTCCCCCTGCCCTACATGTCTTCGATGTGTTCCTACTCCAGCAGACCGAGTAAGATGAATGAACTTGGGTCTGTGAACGAGTCATTCATTCAGGTGTATTGTAGTGTTACCACTAAAACAGGGGTGCCCAAGTCTGTTTCTGAAGATATACTACACTGCAACTTCTAGATGCAACCTTCTCCATCACATTTAAATCACATCCTCTGCAGAGATTTGGTAACAAACCAGTCATTCAGCTATGTTGGAGAAGGGATGCGTCCAAAAGTCACTGGATAGTAGATGTTAAGGACCAGACCTGGCCAAACTCGAGCTTGAACAATGCAGAGCAGGAGGTCTTGAAAAGCCTGGAGAAACACCATCAATGCTACATTCTGTGTATGTGTGTGTATACATAAATAATCTAACACTTTATATTTGATCCTTTTTAAACCCAACCATCCATTGTTCTCACACCACAACCAATATAGCAGATGTGCTCGTTGTATCCTAGCAACAAGCTGTTGTGGTCAATAACAGTCAAAGACAGCGTCCTTGGCCTCCATTTCCCCAAAATGGGATCCTCTTGGCTTGAGTTTGCAGCTTTTTTCACTATAGTTTAGCAGGTTTCTTTCAATTATGTGTTTGTTCTGAAAATCATTTTCAATTCTATGTTGTTTTAATTTCTCAGCACAAATGTATTCTTAGAGCACATTTTCTACAACCCAGTTAGCCAAAGTACTAAACAATAAAAAAAAATTACACGTTTAAAAAGAGAACAAAAGGCTAAACTGAAATACAAAGCAACGAGGGAAATAAAAAAAAATTAAAATGCAATAAAAACAATTTCAAAAGCCAGCTGTGAGGAAGTGGGTTTTAAAGGACTGAAAAGCAGATACGACCAAGCAGCTGCAACGTGGAGCTGCAGCAAATACAGTACACATTGTTTCAGGCAGGGGTAGGCAACTCTGCTGTTGCAGCAAAATGTGTGTGACCCATCAGAATGTGTGACCACAGGGGTGGCGTTGCTAACCATTGTTTTCAGGCTTTACAAACAAGCAACACGTCATATAAAGTCCTAAAACTAATGGGAAGCTGGTGCAGAGAGACAAGCACTCATGATCACATCATTTCCTCTTCAAGCAACCAAGCACCTGCATCCTGAGCGACTGATCAAAGCCATTATACCGGGACTATAGGACTTCCCAAGAAGCCTCAAAGATTGTTATCAATAGGTGGAAAAAAGATCTACATGATGACCGTTCTTGTCATATTATAAAGAAATAAGGGAGGGGGTTATCAGAAAAGAGCTGAGTAAGTTGTAGCAGAGCTGTCCGCCAGGGTTCTTGTTGTACGAACTGGAAGAAATTGGACACAGGAAGAGCACAGGCATGGGCATAAATGTAGTCTTTGTGAACTTCCTGAAACTTTAATAAATTGTACTACCCCGCTGGCTAAGAATGAAACGTTCTGTGGTCTCAGTGAGTGAAAAAGATGGACTGTAAGAAAAATAAATCCTGTTTCTGCAGCTTCTTGTTCTTCACAAACGTGGACCTTGGGTCAGTCCAAGAACTTTGGGATGCAACCCTCCATCTCGATCAGCTCCGGCCAGTTCTCATATTTATTTGTTGACTGATCGTTCTTCATATACTAAAATAATAAAAAGCAGAGAAGTCCAATCAGACCAGCTCAGGACATTTGGAATCTCAAAGGCTTTAATAAGATTAATCTGAAAAAACTAATTAGCAGAAACCAGGAGTTCAACCCGTTTCAGGATTCTCCAAAACCTGCTGTGTGGTAAATCTACCTTCTCAAAGCTGCTCCTCGTTGCTGTGCCTTTCCCACCAACAAACAACCAGTTATCTCTGAATCCCAGCAGGTTAATCGAAGAGCTTCCCAGATCTGTAATCAGCTTCCTGGCTTCATCGTTTAACCTGTTGAAACACATTCACACTCGCAGTGAGGAGGAGAGTCCAGCAGAACATCACCCAGTCTGGCATGTCCACAGGGAACACGCTGCTCTGTTACAAGATGTCCTTTTTACTGAGTACATCATAAAAAGCTTAAAATGGAAATAAAACAAGGAATGAAAGAGAGTTTACTTGGATGCAGGGTCATCAAAGGTTGCAATTAGAACCACAGAACCGGCCTGGATGTTCTTCAAGAGCGTGATGAGAGGTGTGACTTCTGCAACACAGACATGACTCAGACTTCCACCGTGTCCACTCGGACCTTTATTCTTTATCGGCTCTTACCACCGCCGTACATGTCGAAGTGATCCGTCTTTTTGACTTCTCCCGTTTTACCTACATGAAAAAAATGTTCACATAAAGTGATCCGACTGCTTTTATCCACCAGTGTTTTACCTCTGCTTCCTGTAAGGAGGTTATGTCTTTGCCAACATTTATCTGCTTGTTTGTTATTTTGCAACTTTCTACTGGTGGATTTTTTAAATATTTCAATGCTACAGAGGTGCGATGGCGTGTGACATGCCTCTAATTACTGCAATAGGTTGCAGCTTCCCTGCGTATGAGTATGCATGGATATGGGAAAAATATAGGCTGGAAATTACAATATAGTTCAATTATTCAATTCTATTCTATTTATTTATGTTTATATTTATGTTTATATTAAAAAATTATGTGTTTGGTGAAGATCTGCGTGCTCCCACAGCTTATTTTTCCCCTCTTTTCTTCTTATTTGTGTCTTATTTTGGTTTAGTCACCAGATTTTTATGTTTAAGCAAAAATAATTCTCATCTTTACATTTTCTGTAGAATACGAAACTGATTTAGGATTTGTTGCAGAATACAACCAGTAAACTTTCTGTACATACTGGGTTTGAATAAAACCATTATAAAAACACTTTATAGAAGTCATTAAAGCTGCAGCAAAATCACAATATATGTCTACAGAGAGGAGTAGATGCGTTTTAACTCTTACCCTCTAAGACCACGATGTTTATCCCACTTCCTGCATTGTTCAGGACTGTTCCAAGAACCCTGATGAGATCAACACAAAAATGTAAGCGACTTGAAGAAAGACAGAAAATGTGGAACAAAGTTATACATATCAGGACATGAGAAAAGACAAAAAGGTTTTACTCGGCACAAACCACACAATAACATGACTGAGACAGTTTTGATGGGAAGGCACAGACTGGGATAATGGTGGAAAATAAAAATAAATGTCATTTTTAGGAGAAGATTTAAAGTTTCACACAATTAAAAGTCATTATCACAACAAAAGTGGTGAAAGTAAAGTTAGCTCAGCAACTGCAAAGAACTGTTCAGTGATGATTATCTAATATCTGTTGAACCAACACTTAGGATTTATTGATGAAGAGAAAAAGTTGTTTCGCGTGAACAAACGTGATCTAACAAAAACAATGAGAAGAAACATGGCTACAACCGGAGACCACAACACCCAGAACAACTTAGCAAAGATGCTGAATAAATTGTTCCTTTTTAAAATCGCTCCGTTGTTCAGTTTGCTCTGTTTCATGTCACAACCCACAAATTTCCCCCATACATGAAGTTTTTTGGTCATAAATATTTACAAGTGTAATACTTGCATTTGATCATGGTATTGGATACATTTTTAAGACTCTTGAATTGGCTATTTGACGTCCTTGGTCAAGAAGAAGGAACATCAGGGCAATCCCAGTTGGATCAGTTTTATGTGTAACCAGCTTAAGTGATGTGAAGCTGTACAAACAGTGTTACGGTTCAGAGCCGTGATCACAAAACTCCAGTGCTCAACACCTTCCTGCAGGGTTTAATTGTAATGCACCTGATTTAAATCAATGGCTTGTTACCAGCCTGGAGCAGAAGCAACAGGTTGTTGGAAAACTTTTTCATTCGAACCGGGTTTTTTTTACCAGAGAAACCATAAAACCTGCAGGATGGTAACTCCAGGACCAGAACTGACCTCTGATGTAAACATGGGTGTCAGAGCGTGGTCCTGGAAATGCACTATCCAGCCACTTTTAGATGCATCCTTTCTCACACATCACACCTGAATCAAACATCTGATTTCGGCCCTACAGTGGCCGGTAAGGAGACATTTATGTTTCAGATGCGTAGGAGATACGATGCATCTGCAAGTTGCTGATAGTAAATCTCCAGCACTGGATTTGGACACTTTTGACATAGAACATGTACAACATGTTTTTGTCTGCATTATTTCACTGTGGTCTAATGGTAAATAACATAAAAACTGAGACTGAAAATACTTAAAAATAATAATAATTTAAATTTAACATAACATGACTTTTAACACTTTATTTTTAAAAACACCTTCTAGAGATGCCTCCAGCCTATCCCTCTGGGCTATTATCATTATTATTATGATCATTTTTTTAAAAAAATCTCCATATAAGCTGTTGAACAGCATAAAACACCTACAAGTTGTTCTGGACACAGATTACTGGACCCACGACGTTCGCAGCTCCACTCCTCATGAAGAAACTGAACTGGTCTTCAGGACAAGTTTTCTTAACAAAACATGTTCCAGCTGCAGAAGAAAATACTGATTAACCATCAAAGATTCATTATACATTCTCCTGATACACCCCATCACCTCTATAGATTACTAACCAGATTTCTTAGCTTGGCTGCTCAAAACGAAGGTCTGACTGGACACAGATGAGTCACTGTTTGAAGCTGGTTCAATGGAATGAAGACAGAGGATGCTCGTAAATATCTCATATAACAAACCAGTTCAATAAAGTGTAAAATACTGTTTCTTCCAGTTGGTTTCTGTGGGTTCCTGCTGTTTAGTCACTTTAGGTTTAAAACATTTGTTCAATTTTCCTGTGTGAAAATTAAACCTACTAAAAGGAAACATGGAAATCGATGCATTTTGTCATTATTGTTTAAAGTTTTCCAACCATTATGATCATATTCTTAAACCAAGAATCAAACTATTTACTTTAAATATTGTTGTCTTTAATGTACACAAATAAATAATGCTTTATTTTAAGACTCATGTTAACAGAACCTTTTATGGAAACGTTACAATTAAAGCAAATCTTTCAAACAATAAGAGAAAATTAAAGAAATGTTTAACTATTTATGCTTTATTAGAGGTTTTAAATACAGACTTTAAATCACAAGCATTAATTTGATTTAATCCCCTGAAAAAAAATGATTAATTTTCTATTTTAGAAAAACAAAATAAACACAAAATGATAAAACTAAAATTGTCAAATAAATCTAAATTCAATTAAATATTAAATAATAAATAAAGATTTATATGTGGTTACGTTTTTAATTCAATTCAGACAGAAACTGTAGAAAAAACAATATTTGGAAGGATAAATGTGCTGACCTTTGAATGGGCTAATTTCCAGCAGCATGCCGATTAAAATAAGAAAAAGGACTAAAATGATCACGATCCAGCCCTGCAGACACCCTGCGTGGACAAAAAACACATAAATACAAAAGCACTGAACTGAGAAAACACCAAAGAAAACCGTCTTGTGTGTTTTTATCCACATTTAAATAAATGATGTTGATCATTTGCTGCTCTTCTCCCACATCTCCCGATACCTTCTTAAAAAAAACAGTTTAAAGAAAACTTTATCCTCTCTAGTTCACAATACCACCAAAACACAGAGCTGTCATCAAACAAAAGTAATATTTTATAGAACGTGATACATTTGTTTATCAGGTTAAACTAATGGCAGCTGCATTAATATTATTAGTCAGATATCTTACATCTCTTGCCATCTGATCGTCTTCCCATCCTTGATTTTCCTGTAAAAAGCAGAGAAACAGGAAAAGTCATCAAATTTCCACAGATACAAAACAGAAAACCTCTTCCTGAGGTATATTTAGTATTAAAATTGCTCAAATTGGCCTTTTTGTTCTGAATATTTAAGGGGAAAATAAAAGAATGAAGATAAAACTTTTTGAGATGAAGCTCATAATGCGAGTGTGAGACAATTTATCACATTTGATCCAAATCGTTATTATGAGTTACTAGCTGCTGTATTGTGTTGGATTTCTGTACATATGTCATGAGACCTGCCCTTCATCACAGGTAGATTACACAATCAGGTTTATGTGCTCCACCTGGGTCTAGTCAGCTCTCACTCTCTCCACCTGCTTATCACCATACATAATCCCTTCTCAGTCTCTGCTTCCCTGCCAGATGGTCGTTTGACTTCCCAGTCAAAATTCCTGTACTCATCCTTGTCTTATTATAGATCTTCGTGGCTGATGTTCTTACTGTCCACGGACCTCCGTTTGCCTGACCCCTGCCGGACTGTCCTGGTCTCTGCCTTCCTGGATTGACCAGTTTCCCACCTGTCCTCCGCCTTTTGCCTTGCCCCTCTGCCTGGATTTGGTTGCGGCCATTGCCATCAGGTCTCCTCGCTTCCTGCCTCCCCTCCAATCACGTCAAAATAACTGTTCAAACTTATCGCTGTGTGGGCTGAATTACCTGATCTTCTGTACTATCATTACAATATATTTTGTATCAAAGCTTTTTTAATCACCTCATCTGGCTCCTCTCCATGTGGAGGAGCACTCTGCCTGCTCTGGGCGGCCGGTGCCCGTTCCCCCTGACTTTGGGGGAGCTCTGGCTAGGACCTCTCTCTGTCCCCTGGGTTATTTACCAAGGTTGGCTATATTTTGCTTGCTCATTTCTGACACATGTAAAACTTGATCTTTGACTCCCTGTGTGTGTGTGTGTGTGTGTGTGATAGATGGAAAAGTGTTTGGTTGGATTGCAGTGTTTCCTTCGTGGTGTCTTTC
>JBAMIG010000010.1:5828511-5838836 GCA_037177335.1 Kiunga ballochi | reverse complement strand
AAATATACACTTCCACATGTTCACAGATGTCAAATATCACATAAAAAATATCACATAAAATCAACATATAAAATCTAAATTTACCTAAATATGAATTTAAATGCTATAAGTTCATTCTAAATGTTGAACTGTATATTTTTAAATGCATGCTAATAACTCCACCACTTCTACTGTCTATGAACAAACAAGGTGAGAAACTCAAACATAGATATTACTAAAACTTGCCAATGAACAACAAGACCCAGACCACTTTATCAGTCTGTACATTGCTTAAACTCTCACAATGATGGGTCAAGATTAAATAAAACTTTATTTTGTGGCCGGTTAAATGAATGAACAAATGGTCTAACTAATACAGAATCTAAAGAATAATGTTAGTTATTTGGATTGGTTGGGCATATAATGGGCCAATAATCAGTAAAGAAGTAATACAGGTACAGTAAAGATAGCATACAGTCAGCAATTTAATCTTAAACAGTGTTGCATGTTTTCAATATAATAAACATTACATGATTACTTAGTTGTAGTTACACACTGTGGCCACAAGAGGGCAATGATAAACCCTCGTGGTTTGTCAATTGTACTGAAACTATCAGGTTCAGATCAAACATTGGTGTTTTACAGATTAGTGGCCAGTTGTCAAAGTTTGATCTCTGCAGCCCTGCTGTGTAAACTTTGAATAGTGTTTCTATGTGAAAGCATTGCTGAGCTGTGTGTCTCCGAACTGGGCTGGATTTTGAGCTCTTCTTTAAACAGAGTCCCATTTATTCCTCTGGCACTAAAAGTTGCAGTCATTTGCAAGTTACGTGAAAACCTTGAAACTTTCACACAAAGAAATTCTAGCACTCTATTCTCAACCTCGACACATGTTTTAATGTAATCTTTGCAGGGGTAGACTGACAGCTGTTAGATGCTGAAGTCTGTGGTGGAAATGGCAAAATCATATACAGACTATTTGCATAGCAATAGCATAATGTGTGTAATGTTTACAGCATTGGCACCCATAATAAACTATTTATGAAGCAGTAATACTACAATACAGGCCAAACCATTCCAGTAATGTTAAAGGTTTCCAGTTTGACATGGAGTGAAATCTAGATTACACTAAACTCATATCTAACCTCAGGGAATGCATGATTGAGACTTTATTCTTCTGTTGTGTTGTTCCTACATCATATCCATTGGACATCCTCAAAGCTGTAGTTCAGTGTCTAGATGTGACCACATCCAATAATCTGATCATATTTATGCTGATGATACTCTTATTCTAATGTGTCATCAGGGGACTCTGGTCTCATCTGTATTTCTGCTTCTTCACAACAGAACATTAATCCTAAACATACTATAACACAAAGACAGAAAAAACAAGACCTTTTTACATGTTTCTCTCAGTTGCTTCACTTAAATAGACTCATATAAAAATCTGTTTAGTTGTAAATAAATACAAACAGACCCATCAGGTTGTGTGTGGATTAGTTTATTCTGACTGGAAGCCTAAATGAAGAGAAGTCTCTGTTCTGTTTACATTTAGGGGCTGTTTATTGGGAGTCCCTCCAAGACCCAGGAAAGCTGCGAAACGAGTCATCTGTTTCAGTACAAACCAAATCCCCTCGACTGAGGTAGAACAGTAAAAACCCCAGCATCACTTCGAACCCAGCAGCTAAACTAAATTCTGCATTTTTTCCACAAATAGATCCATTTATTGATCACGCCTCTTCATATGTGGCTTAAACACGTCATGTTTTCAGGCTCTGACTGGCAGAAAAGTGGATTATTCTGGGCTGATAATGACTAAAAGATTCTGGATCACAGCATTTTGAGCATCAAATGATACATTTCCCCTTTTCTCACAGAACTCTGGTGAAATGAGACACAAAGGTAGTGAATCCTGGGTGTTTGCTGCCTAAGTCAAAGTCGGTGCTTATAGTTTATGCTTCATTTCCCTCTGAATATCACCATCACACATTGCCTCTGCATAAAGCCCTCTTTACCTCGCATATCTGAAAGTGCATTTTATTACAAAAGTCTCCATGATGAAGCACAAATCTCATCAGTGCATCATCCAACTTTCAGTCCTATGGTTTGCAGTTATCCAGTCAAAGATACTGTCTGATATTATCAGCACCTGCTGTCCTGCAGGCCTCACTTTCTATTTTTTTACCGTTTTTAAAACGGTTCCTGTTTTAAATCAGAGCAAATGGCCCAAACGCATCTGGGCTTTAAAAGCAGCTTAGTTTGTTCCTCCAGATACTGATTTACAACCACTTTACACTGCTGACGTTCACATTTTAAACACTGCACACATTTATTTTTTTGTTCCAGAGCTTTATTTTCTTTAATAAATATGTTTTGGCTGTAGCCAACGTGTCCTTTCCTACCACGCAGATCGTGACAGGTGTAAAACCATCCCTGCATGCCAGAGTTTAAGACTGATGTGCTACTAGTTGCCACACGAAGATCTAAGAGCAAACCAGGTGTAAATAATGTTACTGGGAATGAGAAAGGCTTTAATCAGTCTTACTGGAGGCTTCAGTGTTGTGTTATGTAATACTGTTATATGTCCAAGTGAAGAACATATAACAGTCTGAATGAACAGACTTAAGAAGACAATAATGGTCATGTGTGTCAAGTCCAACAGGTAGATATTGGCAAACCACAGTGCAGGATGATATGATGAAATACTTGCAGCTGCTCTAATTTCATGTTCTGGGATGAAAAAATTAAAACAACCCTGAAATCATGAAGACACTCAGTTAGTTAGGTAACCAGCTGGAAGTGATGATGAGGATGGATTCCTCCTTGAACTGAAGGTGTGTGTGTATTTTCAGAGAGTAAAACAGAAGAAAACAGGCAGGTTTAGCTGTGAATCTGCATCTTCTTTTCTTCCATGACTCTTGATTGTGCAACCCTCCTGCTCAGATGGTCTACATCCCCCCTGAGAGTGCTCTACTCTCGGACCAGCCTCCCATCCAGCTCAGCCCGTCATCCAGCAGCGACCATCTGGATCCACAGAGGTGCAGTGGGTCTTCGTTTTCTCCTACAGGGACAGTCCACGTCCCCACAATACAGGTCTACATGAGGCTGTTAAGATGTCCAGAGTGTCCCACAGAGTTCAGCATCAAGGCCCTCTGTTCCAGGACCTCCCTCTCCCGGCTCAGTGCTGCCCTCTCCTGCTCCACCATGGCTCTGTCCTGCTCCACAGCCGCCCTCTCCCTGTCCAGCCACAACCTCTCCGCTTGCACCGCCGCCCTCTCTCTCTCCACCGCCTCCCTGTCTTTCTCTACCCTCTCCCTCTCTTGCTCCAGTGCTGCTCGCTCCCTCTCCACCATTTCCCACTCCCGTTCTAGTCCTGGCAGCGGTACATCGCACGATTCCGTACTACGCTGGCTTTGCTCCACGCCACCCACAAACGCCTCCTGCCCAAAGTCAGAGGAAGCGGAGGGTGGAGGAGGAGGTGGCAAGGAGCGGGGCCTGTGTCTGGGGGTGGGATCTGGGTGCTGGTCATCGTCCTGAGTGACGGGGGTGAGGAGGGGGGCGCTGTTTGTCAGCCGCCCTTCCATTGCTTCGTTCATCAGGTGGAACCACGGCCAGGAGGAGGCGCCGTCCGCTACGCTTTCCATCCCAACAGGAGGATACTTCAGATCCTGAGGAAAGGAAATGACACAAAGCTAAAACTGAGCATGTGTTGAAAAACAAAAAGCTTGTAAAGAATCTACCTTGTATCTCCTCTTCAGATTGTCCCACTTCTTCGCCATCTGGTAGGTGGAAACTTTCCCCTGCAGCCCGAGCTCCTTCAGGATGGCTCTGGGTGCGAGTCGGGACATGAACAACTTCATCTACACAACATTAAAGAGCTTCTGTTGATCCATTAAATCATTCTGCTTACTTCCAGGCAGCTTTGGCAGCGTTCCTCCTCCCAGTGAACAACAGCTCATTGGCGGCACGGAGTTTGATCATCCTCCTGGTGTCCTGATCTGTCACTGTAATCAACACAGTGTTAGGTTAGCTGTTGTCATGGAAACATGTACACAGACACAATCAAGAGGTTGTTTTGGGACGGGGGTTCTGCATCTTTCCAGCTCTATACAAAGTGATGAATGGACCTGCACAGACTACAAGACAGATCAATTCATGAAATCCTATCAGAACGTATAAAAAAAAAGCTCATTATCTTAACAAAACAATTAAAATGACTTCTTTTACTACAGCAAAAGGAAAAAAAAAGGATGAAAAATTATGTTGAATATAAATAAATACCAAAATAATAAAAAAGGTTCTGATAAAATAAACTGAAACAGACATTTTCTGTATCTGCTGCCTTTTTTTATTTTCTGAAAAAAAAAAAAATCCACTAATTTTACCACCAGCACCCATGTGCCTGTGCAACGGCACACCTCTGCTTGATGCAGAAGACAAATACAGTGGTGGACAGACACGGTTTTGTCCGTCTCCTGAGTCGTTTATGTGTAGGGTTGACTGATGTTCTGCATGGCTGATAATATCAACCCATATAAAGTAATAATTATTTTTTCACAATGGCTAATAAAACAAGTTATTTTGAAAAAGTGTTCCTTTGTTTCTCATATAGCCGTCCGTCTCTCTCTGCCTGAAGTTTCCGCTGTGTAAGGGCTGGGATATACTTGCTGCTAGCGACGTGCCAGTGTACGTATCATGGCCCCCACATGTTTTCAGCGTAGCGCTATGGGTAGGTCACACTTGTTGACACAAGGTAACATGTTACGAGAGTGAGATGTGAACGCCAGAGGGGCATCCATACACAACCATGAAAAAATTATTTTAATCAAATTATAAATAATATAGTGAAACGCTTTTAAAAGCATAAACACGAGATTAGAAAGAAATAAAATGGCAGATAGTTTTTAAGAGAAACTCTCAGCCTTTGTTCACAGTAACCAGTGTTTTTATAATGTTTCTCCATGTGAGACACACGTGCCTAGTTGGCAACAGACTGGTAACAAACAAGCTGCTGGGATTTCTCTCACCACCATTACTTAATGCTTTCATTGGGGTTCTGATGGTGAGCAATCTGTTTCAGGACACATTGAGAAAAATACACAAACCACTGAATTTTACTTTTATAGGAGAGCTCTGAGGGCGTTGAACACTCCTCTCCACTGGCGTCGATGTATGCGATGCTGCCGTCAGTGCCTGTGTTGTCTCCATCCACCATGTTCTCCAGCTCCGACATGCTGCTCCTCTCTGTTAATGAACAGTCTCTATCGGTGGGTGGAGACGAGACGAACACGCTGTCCTCCTCGCTGGTCCATACTGGTGTCACTCTAGGAGCTTTTCCCACCAGACGTCCTTCCAGAGCGTCGTTCATCAGCTGAAACCAAGGCCACGAGGCTGGGTTGGTCTGACCCTCCATCCCCCTCGGAGGAAACTTCAGATCCTTCAGACAAAAAGAAACAACAGACCTGATGAGATGTGAAGCATCAAGCTGAAATACAGATGTTTGATATCTCAAGCCTATCCCAGCTCAGCTGTATTATAATCAGCTAATTTTACAGCTGTCTCAACAGAAAAATAATAAAAAAAAATTTAAATAAATGCAAACAAAAGGCTATATATTTGAAACAAACTACACTTTTGTGTCAACATCCTGCTAGTTTCCTCCTCAGCATGAGCTGAATAAACAACAAGAAAGATGGACCTCACTAAACACCTTTACTAAACCCTTCCTGAATCTTTACACATGTTCATTTATGCATTTTGAAGCGTTTTATATCTGCAGCAGTTTTTTTTCAAACTGGTTAAAAATGCCAGAAAACATGGAGGAAGAGAAAAATATCTTTTTTCTTGGTTTCATCCTCATTTTCCTTAAAACAGTGGCATCAGCAGCGATGCTTCCACCTCTGAAGGTAAATAAAGCACTAGCTTCATTTACCAGGAGGCTTCACACACTTTGCAAAGGTAAGAAACAATCTAAATTTTTTGTTTGTCATTTTAGAGCAGAGAACACAAAAAAAAATATTTTCCCTAAAATATAAAACAAAGCCCAAAGGTTCCCATACAAATATGCAAATCAAACTATTCATTCTGCAACACATTGCAGAACAAACTGTTCTAGCTTCAGTGTTTAAGCTACAGTGTGATTTGTCTTGTTATTGATACGTGTGCATGTGTCACCTTAAATTTAGTCTTGAGGTTGTCCCACTTTTTGGCAACCTGGTCAGGTGTTATCTTCCCCATCAGTCCCATCTCCTTTACGATTCCCCTGCGATGAAGCCAAACACGAGCACAGGGATACATTAGAGCAGGCCTGGTTCAGGAGGGCTATGGTTCTGCAGGTTGTAGATGTTTTCCTGCTCTAACCCACTAACAAGCTTCTGCATCAAGCTGTTAAGAGACCCATTTAATCTGAATCAGATGTGTTGCACCAGTAAGGATCCCTCCATTAGAAGAAGCTCTCCAAATTTCCAAATTTGACACAAACTCCAGTGAAAATTTTTTCTTTATGGTTTAGAAATCCTTTGGTGCCCCCTCACCTCCAGGCAGGTTTGGCAGTATTCCTCCTCCCAGTAAACAACGACTCATTAGCAGCCCGTAACTCAATCAGTCGCCGCGTGTCTTCTTCTGTCACTGCAGACAAACAGGAGAACTGAATGATTGAACAGAGCTTTAGTTCTAGTTTTGTCCAGACAGGATGGCAAAAGTGGAAATTCGTTCATATTTTAATGCATTTCTCTATCATGAATACATATATTTATACTCCCGCTCTCATCAGGTTTGCTTACATTTGTACGTGAACTCAGATATCCGATGCAGATCTCCCAGAGTTGAGGATCCGTTCTTCTCCTCATTATCTACCAGTAGGTCCATCTCAGACTCAGTCAGGAACTCGGCCATCCCTCCTCGACTCCGACGGGCTCGTTTTTTAGGTGCTGGCGACAGAGGCTCGCAGTCCTCATCTTCGTCCTCAACAATGGGAGTGAGGATGGGTGCCGCGCTGGCAAACCGTCCCTCCATGGCGTCATTCATTCGGTAGAACCAAGGCCAGGAGCTGGGGTTAGTCTCCATACCACGAGAAGGAAACTTTAGTTCCTAGTGGGAACAGAGGAACCTTATCTTCCCATCAGCATGAACATGCAGGAGCACCACAGCGTTAAGGCAACTTTACCTCGTCTATGAGTGAGCAGGAGGTGGGGTGACGTACCTTGTACCTCCTCTTCAGGTTGTCCCACTTCTTAGCCAGCTGGTCTGTGGTCAGTTTCCCCTGAAGACCTAGCTCATACAGAATGGCTCTGAAGGACAAAAAAAAGGTTGATCTTTTATCATCTGTAACCGCCGGTAACTGATCTGTGATCTGCTTTTTAATCTGCAGCGACAGGATAATACAACTTTCACTTTAACGAAACGTGATGAAAAGAAGCAGCAGCAGAGGACAAAGACTGTCCAGAAAGTAACAAGTTATAAGTTACTGTAGCTGTCAGGTCAAAAAATCTGGAGAAATGCCAGATTTTCTCTCTGGGTTTCTGCAGCTGCTTGTCTGACAGCTCTCCTCTGGTTCATCACCATCATGGTGTTTTTTTTCCTGTCAGTTCAAGATTTCACCTCAGAAAAAAACAAAAAAAAAAAAGTAGAATTTGTACAAAAACCCAATCAAATGATGGTTCTGTTGCTTTATGCAGGACTGTTATTGTTGTACAGATCCTCACAGTCTAATTATTTTCACCAACTGGTCACCGTCGGTGATTTCCTGCCCCCGTGACTCGATGCAGAATAAATAGTAAAGACTGAATAGATCTGAATAGAACATCACTGATGTTTAATGAGTTACCAGTACATTTGAGCCTCATCAGCTCCTCATTTTGGTCTGCTCACAAAGCAACAGCAGACTAAACCCTGCTGAACAGCAGCTCTGAAGCACATGAACTCACCTCCAGGCGGGTTTGGCCGAGTTCTTCCTGCCAGTGAAGAGGGCTTCGTTTGCAGCTCGAAGTTTGATCATTCGCTCTGTTTCTGGTTCAGTCACTGAAAACAAGAACAAAGTTGTTTTTATTGATGATTTGAAAAGAGAAATGACTTCAGAGAGATCTCTGGAGCAGATTTTCCTATATCGGACAGGTTCTCGCCGAAACAAAGAAAGATGTGCGTCTACGGTGAATGTGGGGTAAAGGACCAGGAGAGATGGATGCCATTAATACTACAGGAAATACTCTGACATTTTACACATTTGTTTTGCATCAGATGTAAGTTGGAAGATTTTGGGCTCATTTTTTGGGATGCATCTTTGTAAAAACTTTATAGATCTCTTCAAAATTGGTGAAAAAGTCATCATTAGGGTGTAATTGCTGGTTCTTAGCAATCAGTTCAGTTCAGATAAGAGAAGTCATCAAGTATGCACACATGCACAAATTAACCAGCTACAGCTCTGATCCAGCACAGACAGAAAAGACAGGAAGGAGACCGTTTCTACACTTTCAGTATGAGACAGAGCCCTCTCAGTGTTTCACACCGATACCGTCTAACATCTAACCAGGAGAATCTGCCTACTTTTATAAGAGCACTCGGTCATCCTCCTCCAGCCCATGGGGACCCCCTCTGCAGGTGGGGCCTCTGCATGAAGTGTCCCGTCGCCTTCCACCGTTTCTGCCGCCACCGTGTCGTCCATCTCCGTCTTGATGAGGAACTCCAAGATGTCCGTGTTCTCCTGGTTGGGATTGAGCTGGCCGTTGCTACGCTGAGCAACAATGCAGGTGTTGTCTGGACTCAGCACCAGGTTGCTGTTGTAGAGGCGGCCCTGCATGGCTTCGTCCATGATGTGGAACCAGGGCCACGACTCCACGATGCCCCCAAGGTGGTTTTGGCCCTGGTAGGGCTGCTTCAGGTCCTAGAGAAGAAACAGAGTTACCCCTACAGGCTGATACAGGAACAGACACTAGTTGTGATGAGTAAAATCACTGCATCACATCGTACCTTATATTTTGTTCGCAAGTTATCCCATTTCTTAGCGATTTGGTCTGCTGTCAGCTTCCCTTCCAGACCCAGACCTTTCAAGATGGTGCTAAAAAGAACAACACAACTCACTGACTCATGTTTTAATTACATACCACTAAATATCACTGGAGGTTTCACCGTGATGGATTAAAAATAGCAATAAAAGCAAAGATGTAGAATCCTGATGTGTAGACAAGCAGAGACAACCTGAAGACAATTCCTACCAATAAAACCACAACCTGAACTGGGTTTTTTTTAGCTTCCATACTAATCTGTAAAACATTAGAAAACACCAGTACTGTCTGCACTATGAGACCACTACATATGCACTGGTGGTGTTGGGAATCTATCAGCCAATCAGAGCCAGTAGAAATGATGGTGAGCACCCAAATTCCCTTTAAACTACTGAGTTTGCACTGGGTGGGTTGCTTTAGTTCGGGCCGGTACAGCTTGGACGTTTTAGAATTGTCCAGTTATTTTAGGCAAATGTTTCCACAGCAAGTCGGCTCACCATTTCACCAAGTTAGAGGCCCAATTAGCTGGACTGGATGAGGAACGAATACTAAAATGGACTTTTTGTAAACTGCAGAAACGTTCAAACACACCTCTGACTAACTTTGTGTGATACCTAGTGTGTTTAGGAGCTACTCAGTCTGTCAGTCAACACACAGAGAGAGACACCATTCACTGCCCGGTCAATTTATAACGACCAACTGACCTAACATGAATGTCTTTGGATGGTGGGAGAAGCCGGAGTACCCGGAGAGAACCCACGCTAACACGGGGAGAACATGCAAACTCCACACAGAAAGATCACCGTTTGGACCTTTCCCCAGCTGAGGCTCAAACCAGCAACCATCTGGCTGTGAGGCCACCATGCAGGCAGAAGGTTATTAATGGATGCTTTTAATGTTTTAAATAAGACCTACATTGCTAAGCACTGCATCTTCTGAAAAAAGATCATCGATATGTTTTAAACTTAGGTAACTTGTTAAAGCTTTGTTGTTAGTTTGAGAAGATACGGTCCGATTCTTGAAAACCTTATCAGGGTAAATCAGATGCCTGCATGTTTTAACATCAGGCTGATGCATCAAAGTTTCATGGAAAACTTGGACATTTTTGCCAATAATAAAGAAACTGACTCACAAAAGATCTGTACTTTGATTGGAGCATTTCAAACAAATCATGGACAATATGTGTGCATGTTTGTAAATTAAAACACTTGATTCTGTCTGTGCACTTAAAACTGAAAGCAAGTCATCCCTGACTTTCTCTCTCTCTCTCTCTCACACACACACACACACACACACACACACACACCTCCATCCAAAATGGGAAAACAAAGGTTCTACAACTTTAACATC
>JBAMIG010000010.1:5800641-5813723 GCA_037177335.1 Kiunga ballochi | reverse complement strand
TAGATAGGAAGCTATATAGTGCAGCCCTATGTAGTGAATGAGGGGTTAGGGCATAGGGTGTACATTCGGACACAGCCATAGTTTCAGAAAAAACCGAATGCAGCCATGTTCCAAAGCGTTCATCGACAATATTTTAGTTTTCAGGTCCTGTCCTAAACACTGTTTAAAGATATATATTTCTGTTTAACCACAATCCAAAGGAAATGTCAGGATTTTAATTTTACTTTATTTATAATTAGTTTTATTTCCACGCAGTGACAGCTGTGTTTTTCTTATGGGTGCTGATACAGCATTCTTCCTAAATCATTCAATTTTGTTTTGTTTTTCTTTTGTTATAACAGTGAATAGCTTTTCTTTTAGCTCTTCCATAAAACATTGTAAACAGTTTTGTGTCATTTAAATTATTGATCATCCACCCATCATGTGTACCTTCTTATTCTAATGAAAGATGCAGGAAGTTGAAGCCTATCCCGGCAATAATTAGGAGGAAGGTTGGGTCACCATTTAATCACAGAACTATCAATCAACTTTTTATTTATAATATATAAAAAATTTAATAAAACAAGAACTACTGGGTAATTGGAACCAATAATAGACCAGTGTTTGTTAGATGTGTGGACAGCAATGTAGTAAATACTCCACAGCCTGACAACTTCTATATACTCATCACCTTTAACAATTTATTGTGCATTAATTTATTCAACCTTTTCCTCTTCATCGAAATACCATAAAATCAATATAAGTTTTTGATGCCACTATTTATTTATTTTTGTGATGTGTCAGATCAAGCAAGTGTTAAAAGATGGTTCTACCTGTAAGACAAGGTGTGTTTAAATGACTAGAAATGCTGTTTGTGAAGCTCCCAGTGTGATCCAGTTCTATTCAACTCACCTGCATGGAGCATCCCAGAAAAGAGCAGCAGAATCAGTCCAAGGCAACACTTCATGTTGTCTCCCTGAAAACAAGAAGTGCAGCTGAAGTGAAGCAACCAGCAGCAGCAGCAAGAGTGTGTCAGGCTTGGTGTGTGTCTGCAACTCAAAGAAGACGGCTGTCCACTGACAGAAGCTCTTTGTCCACTGGACCACAAAGACTCGTTGTTTGCTAAAATATCCTCCAACTTCTCTTCTCCAACAGTTACTTGGCCTTTATTTTACTGAGATTTTATTATGTTGTCTATGCACAGTTCCTCTTCTGTACCCCGTAACTGTCTGGAGCTGCCTCTTATTTGTTTTTTAAGTTATCATTTAAAAGATGTGAAAACATAAATGAGAATGCTGATGTATTTCTATTTGTTATATGTGTCAGCTTTACCTGATTTCTGCTTTTATAATCAGTCTGGACTCTCTGGAGCTTCTTTACTTTTCATTGAGCTGCCATATTATTGGTGTTTGATGTGACTCATGTCAGTGGCAGAGCTAGAGGGGGAACCAAGGTGGTCCTCGCCACTTTGAAATCTGATGAGCAACCAGGTGCCACCTCAAGAGTTTCATAGATCATCTGACCACTAACACTGCATCAGTCTGACATTCATTTTAAAGTAGTGTCTTATTTTGTATCCTACTCTTTTATTCTTTGGAAATATTGACATTTAACTGCCTATTTCTAAATATCTTGGCCCAATGTATGTACAACTACTGTCAAAATTGTGAATAAAAAAATATTATATCATAGTTGATGGTTATGTAATTGTGACAAGTAGAAAATACTTTTCTTTACCTCAATCTGGGGAATTTATGTAAGGATATCATTTGGATGTTAGCATGAAGTTTATGACCAGCTCAGCACATGCACTGTGTCATATTTAGATTTCAGTGAGCGTCTTTACGGACTACACATCCACTCAGTTAATCAAGTTTTCACTTTGGAGTTGAAATAAAGTTATAAAGATGCTGAAGATTTTAAACAAAATGTCAGCAAGTCTGCCAATTGATATAAAGCTATGCAATGTAAAATGTAGACAAATATATCCGGTAATCTGTCCCAATTAGATTAAAAAAAAAGAAAAATCAAGAGAAAAGAGCTATATTTCTGACTTCTTAAGAAAGAAACACACTTATACTTCTATGATCCTCTTTTGTAAAGTCTTGCTAACCTTCTGGCCACTACATGTATAAAAAGCCTGACTCCTCCACTGACTCACAGAGACATAATGGGTTTAAACTCAAAGCAAAGCACGCTGACCTTCATGCTAACTCATTATCTGTGGTCTGACTGCAGGACAGCTTTTCAGTTTGTCTCTAATGTGGCTAAAATTGGCATCAGTTTGGTATTTGAGCTTTTTATGTTGTTGCAGATGTCTTAGTAGCTGGGCAGACACTGACACAACAGATGTGATTAATATTTACAGCTCCTCTACAACAACATAAATCCCCCAGGTAACAAAAGGAAAAGAGAAGTAAATCCACATAAGATTAATTTACTACAAATTGTCTGTATTTATAATGACTGAGTTAATGGATGAGTTCATTTGTATGTTGCGTTTTCATATTACTTTACGTTTAAAACATTTGTCATTTGACATTTGTCTTCTGTACCCTAGTGGATACCTTTTACACTACTAGAATTGGGTCATAAAACAAGAGTATTTAATGGCATCCCACATGCAATACTGACATCAAGAATCCATGACTTCAATATAAAATACATACATATAAGAATGTATATAAAACTCAGTACAGGAAAGTCAGAACAGAATTGTTTTTTAGTCATCAGAAAATGTTGCCAGAGTCCCACAACCTGAAAGGTTTAATCTGCATGAAGTGTCTGAGCGTTGTGTACCTCAGGGTTCATGTCGGGATGGGCGTCCCAGCTCGTGACAGACGGGACTGTCGGCTGCAGCACACAGAAGCATGACTGTCCTGCAAGCAGCAGCTGCATGAGGCTGCACGCTCTTCTTTTGTCTAAACACTTGTGGTTCATTACATTAATTCAGTTTGCATGTAGCTAAAAGAGGAGCGTTGATATGAATAAATACATGCCACCAAATTTAAGCTGATCTTGACACTATGGTACATTTTATTTTGCTACCCTGTAACTGAACTCCTTAACGCCCGAATTAAGAAGAACTGAGCAGAAACCTCCCATTTTTTTTAAATCTGAAAATGTTATTTGACTCTTTAAGAAAATATCTGGACTGAAATAAGAAAAGTTCAACTTTAAATACAAATAATTTATGAACTGTGGTAGATTATAGATCCGTCTGTGATGTCAGGCTGACAGCTCAGCATATCTGCAGGAGGTTATGAGTTGACCCACCCACTCAGATTTTACTGCTTATTTTGATGTCTTGAATGTAACTTTTTTTACTTCACTTCTTAGCCTCCATAACCCAGATTCAGATTCAAGAGTTCATAAATGATGATCTCTCACATAAAAGCCTTTTAAACTTTCCCTCCTCTGTTCTTGATGGTTGACCCGCTTGCTCCAGTTCTCCCAGTTCCTTCCTCTCTTACATGCTGGTGTCAAAGCAGCTCTGAAACTCAGCAGTAAGCTATTTGTCCTCTGAAGAAATCTTTTTGCTGTTTCCTGGAAACGAAGTCATTCTTCTAATAATTCCAGTACTGAAAGTGCAGTTTGACACTTTGATGGACAAATTCTTTGTCAAATGGCAGCTCTGACCACAATGGGGCCCCTTAAACTCCTACTGGGTTTTCTTGCAGACTGCATAAATACAGTGTAGAATTGTTTAAAACTACCCTGGTTTAACAAACCTAATTTTATTCATGAAAGCAAGACAATAAAAAGAAAACTTACAATTAGAAATAAACTAAGCACAACATTCTTTAATGGAGCAAAGTATCTCACAGTTCAGCCAAACATCACATATGACAGAATAAAAGCCAGCACTGGAGTCAGATTAAAATGAGCCACGAGACACAAAATAAGACAAAAAGTGAAGCTACAAATCTTTGTGAGAAACACTTATCGGGCAAAGAAATTTTGGTGGCCACTTCAAATTTATAAACCCAATAAGGGATGTTTCAGTTAGCATTGTAGACAAAAGGCTACTTTATTTATGTATAGGGCCTAGAAACAACAAGAGTTGCTTGGCATGAAAACTGGAAATGGCTGCTCAGCTTGGCAAAAAGAACGGAAACAGTTTATCAAGCCAAGCATAAAGACTCAAGGTAACAGTTGAGCTTAGCATAAAGACAGAAAACAGGCTAGTTCAATATTAAGACCAAAAACAACAAGCCCAGCTTAGCATTAAGACTAAACTGGTTAATGTAGCCTGGCAGAAAAGGCAAGAAATAGTTAAAGCAAGAAAGCTGTAATAAGATTGCCTAGGGAGGACTTGAAAAAGCTTAACTATGCAAAAATTTTGGAAATGCAAGTTAGCATGCAGGTTAAAAATTGCTAGCTCAACATATAGTCTGAAAAAAGAAAGAAATAATTTAGCATAATAACTGGAAATGGTTAATGTTGCTTTGCACAAAGAAATTAAAGTCTTTAGTGTAAAGACTGGAGCACTGCTAGCATTGCTTAGCATCCATTAATTTCCTTTAATTAAATTCCTTAATTAATTTTTAATTCCGATGGACTGGCGTCCCGTCCAGGGTGTACCCCGCCTCTCGCCCGTTGACTGCTGGGATAGGCTCCAGCCCCCCCGCGACCCCGTTGGGGACAAAGCGGTAGATAATGGATGGATGGAATTTTTAATTCCTTAGAATTAAAAATGGATAGTCTAGCTTATAATGATAACTGGAAATGAGCTTTGTGTGACAACAGGAAATTATAGCTTAGCTTACAAAGCAAATAGTGGAGGAGAAGCCGTCTTACTAAATCATTTGGATGCAAAGCGATTTACTCATGGCATAGTGTTTAAAGTACATGTTAGACATTTGAGGTTGGTTTTTATAAGACTGATTATTTATTTTCCTCATTTTACCCTGATATGTAAAACCTTTTGTGTTATCACACGGCCATCTTAGATTAGCATGACAACAGAAACAGCTAACTTAGCTTGCAGCTCCAATGAAGCAGCTCCAAAAATTAAGATTTGCCTTTAAATATTCAGAATGTGTCAAGTGTGTGGAAAAAAAACATTCACACATATCTGAAATGAACTACAGCTCAACAGATGCAGATCAGACTAAAACATTCAACCACACAAGTCAGTGAGCAGAGCAATCAGTTCCCTTTAGCTCCAGATGTATAAAAAAAAAGACACGAGGAGTACTCAGACCAGTCAGATCACTTGATCTATTTTCTCAATGAAGAAATTAAATCTAATGATCACCATTTTAGCTTTTGTGTTTTAAGAACACTCCATGATCCCATTCTTCATCATGTCATGTTTACAAGATTAAAGTCCCGTAGATGGAACAAAGTTCTTTTTTGAGAAAATAATTTTCCTTTCTTTTACTTATTGATAAAAAAAACAAAAACAAAACAAAGAAATCTCAATAATATTTGGTAAAAACAAAAGTGGAATGTGTTCAGTATGAGATCAGACTACGCTTTCTGTATTTTTCCATCCTACATTCATTTCTGTATTCAACACTGAACATAATGACAATCATGAAACTAGTTTAAGATGTGCTTAACTGGTCATGTTATTAAAATAACTTTAGGCAGAAATTTTGCCAAACATACAGACATAATTTTGATTCAACACTGATAATGATCATTGTTGACATACATCATTCACTGCTGTAAACAATTTGGCAAAATACAACATAAGTTCATAGGTAGCATCTGTTTGATTTGTTTCATGAATTCAATCTTTTTGGCACAATCATCCAATCCAAGATAAAAAATATTTCCTTAAAAACAGGCTCAAAAGCATTTACAGTATGTACAGTAAATCCAGAATATACAGTGCATGCAGGAGCTAAATCCTTTGTAATAGAAATATAAAGCCTTTTATACAATCTAAGAATTTTCCTCAGGCATTGTGGCTCTGAATCCCGCTAGTAAATCAGTTAAAGCAGAGCGTGGCTCAATAGCACAGACTATTAGTTCCACACTAACTTATTGTTTCTAATGTGAGACTGTCTTTTATTCTGGCAACAAGTGCTTTACTATTAAATGTGACAAGTGCAGCTCAGTGTGACGATACCGGTCAGTGAACCCGAGCAGGAGGCTTCCAGCCTGATGCCCGGCTGAGCATGCAAACAAATGAGGGTGAAAATCTGAGCACACACACAAGCAGCAATAATGATGATGGCACCGACATTATGTTAAGTGTGTTAATGTAATGTTATTTACCATTGGTTTGTGTTCTGTATTGTGAAATGATGTGTTTATTCAGTCACTGTAGGATTAGTTTTCTTTGGAAGGTTGTAGCACTTTTAAAAAAATGCAGTCTTTTGTTAGTAATCTTGCATTGTTGTGCATGTCTCATAGGATATTTATGCTGGATACACAGATGGATGGACAGTTTCATTCATGTCCTCTGGCAGAACACATAATTTATTTTATTTTGAAAAGACTTAGCAATCCATTATGTAAATCAGCAAACGGGGGGGGAGTGAGCTGTACTGCAAAAGATTTTAGGAACAAAAAAGAAAAAAAAAGTATTTTTGTGCTTCTACTTCTGATGTTTCTGCACAGCTTCATGGCAGAGTATCACTGCAACCAGATGGTGTCAAAATGCAGGACGCAACACCTCCCGCGGATGGACTGACTAAACACGCATTGCAACGCAAGAGACATAAAAGTATGAGCGCGATGACGTATGACGTTTAACCATTTATGAGTGAGCAGAAATAGAAGGTTACTCTTCTTTGATTTTAAAGGGGAAAACATCTTTTTGTCACAGTTAGGTCTGCTCTTTAACCACCCAATCAGCCTTTTTTTTAAAAAAGGGATTGTTGGCTTTTATTGCACAGAACAACTCCTACCTACAGCTGGATTAATAGTTTAGGTATTTTCAGACTTCTAAAATGTATTTTCTGAGTAATAGATTATTGTAATAGATTATTTTACCTGTCTTTTCAAACTTGTAAAGTTCACTTTACATTTTCTGGCTTGTATAATTTACTTATTTCTAACATGTAACATTGACTTTTATTGGTAAAGACTGGTAAAACTTAACAGTCTTTCTGGTTTTCAAGAATTAATCTGTATTTGAATATTTCAATTTGCATGTACTCGTTATCATTTAATACAGGGGAAGACAAGTTATGAACTACTTTAGCTTTATGTTGTCACTGTGTTTGTATAAAGATACGGTTAATGAATAGGGATCAAACTGCTTGAAGTGGATGTATTATTCTGGTACTGCAGTACATTTCTGGGTGTGTCTGTCAGACATCGGAGTAGATCTCTGTATTGACGTCAACGCTGTGCAGGACAGTCTTCTGATCAGCAGCCGACATCCTGTTCAGTGCCTCAGCTGAGAGTGAGAAGCTGCTGCAGGACTTCTCCTCGAACCAGCTGTCCAATGCTCGCTTCCCATCAAAGTTGGTGAGGGGCGGGCCGTTGACAGCCACAGTAAGCAGGTCGTTCATCTGCTCCAGACTCAGTCGGGAACGATTGTTCTTATGGATCTTTAGCAGAGACCCTCTACCTTTATCGCAGCAGGCTGTGTAGCTGGGCAGGACCCTGACAACCTGCACAATCCGGTTGAGCAATGGAAAACGCTGCTTGCACCTTGAGATGTGACTAATAATTTCTTTAAAACCATTTACACTGTAGTACTCTGCTCTCAGTTCCTTCCATTCCACCACCAGGCTTCTCCTCGTCTCAGAGCGAGCCTCCTGACCTGCAGAAGGAATGGACTCTAGATGATTGAGAATGATCTGGATTTCCTCCTCCCCGTAGGCTTGCAGGTCCTCTAGGCTGGGAGGCCATGTGGAAAGGTCCAGGACCTTGCAGGCTTTTGCAAAGGACCGGCTCTGCATGTCCAGCCTCTGAGACAGGATGCCTTGGCTCCTGTTGCAGATTTTTTCTCGGATGGACTGAAACTTGGACTCTGCAACACGCAGGTTCTTCAAAGAAACACCATTGAAACTTTCTCTGAAATTTTCCTCAAATTCTTGCAGATAGTCTCCAGGGCAGTCCACCAACTGGCCGATCTCCTGAATCGCCTCTTCTATCTTGGCTTCAACCTGTGACACCAGCAGGTACTCCCCCTGGAAGGTGAGGGCTAGTCGTGAGAGAACAGTTATGATGTCCAGCAGGAAGTAGATGAGTTTTACTGACTGATAGTCTGAGAGGAACTGGAGAAGAGTGAGAGCGATGGCTGCAGCATCAGCTCTTTGTGTCTGACTGCTGATCTCCTTCAGGTGTGCCACAACCTCCAGATAATCCTTGATGAGAGCATTGAGGACGTTTGGTTCTCCTATGATCCATCGTACAGCTCTGATGTCTCCCAGGAACTCTGTCTCCTCTGACAATGTTGGAGCAGTGGATCGCAGCTCGGCCATCATGCGAGGAGAGTAGCGGTAGAAACTGAGCAGCTGCTTAAGATTGTTTTCCAGGTCCTCAAGGCAGGAGAGCTCCTTCCCACTGATGGCATCCAGCACCTCTAAATGAGGCCGATGGACCATGATAGGAAGGCAGAGAATCCAAGGAAAGGTCTTTTGGACAGCCAGGTACAGATTTGCTCTCATCCCTGAAGAGATGTTGGTGCCATCCACCCCAAGACCCACCACCAGCAAGTCCTGGAACCGGAGGCCCAGAACACCAAAGGCACGATCCATGATCTGGAGGTATCCGTCTACAGTGGACACGCTCAGTTTCTGCAAAGACAGGAACTCTGTGTAAGGGGAGCCCTCATTGCTTAGGAACTGGACATAAACTGCCACCATGTCTGAGAAGAGATCATCATTTTGGGCATCCATTATGACACTCAAAAAGGGCGACTGACGCATCTTCTCAGACAGATCCTCTTTTAAAGCCCGTGCGATGTGGTGGATGAGGATCTGGCAGTCACCTTCGTTCATGTACTGATCCACCACTTTGAGCTCACATTTCTTCAGCAGCTCAGCCAGCGGACGGAGGTCAGAGAAGGGTCGCCCCTCCAGAGCCAAGTGGTACGCAGCATTGAACAGCAGCATCATGTTCTTGCACATCTCCTCTGTCTTCTCGGGATGCATGCGCAGCTTATACAGCTGCAGGCACTTCTTATGAAGGTTGCTCTGACTGTGGAGCTTGATGGTGTGGATCTTGAACTGCTTGGAGCCGATGATGAAGGCAGAAGTGCGGGATGACTGCACGGTGTACTGGCGGCAGACGTGGCACCACATCTCATTCAAGGTCGGTGAGTAACGGAGGAACCAAAACTTTTTTAGCCACTCCTGCTTGAAGCGGCGGATCCGTCTGCTTCCTCCAGAATAAAGCTTTGACGAGTCCCCTGGAGAGATCACAAGATCCGCTGTGATCAACTCATCTGCCGAATCCACATCCTGGTCATCTTCATCCAGAACCACCTGGCTGGGCGTCAGAGCCTCCATCCCTACGAAGAGAAAACTTTAAGTAAAACTAAATGGCAAACACAAACAAAGAGCAAGTTTTAGGTATTTAAAGATGCTAAACAAAAGAATAAATATTTGCATGTTGGAATAATACCTGCAAGTATGAAAGCAGTAAGCGGTGATATTTCACCAGATAGATCGCTATCAAATGGAAAGGATGGTTTATTGTTCATTTTGATACATTATTTTCATGAGGGGCTCATTTGTGAGAGGGAAAATTAAGTACTTTTTGGAATCGGACCGGATCTCCTTTACAGCTCTGTTTTAATCTGCATTTATCTTTTATGTAGGTATCCATTTGTCTTAAACGTCTCTGTGTTGGTGTGTGAAATGAGCAGTGGACAGTGTATGTGGGTAATAATATGAAAGAGCCTCCAGTAAGTAATGTCTCTGCAGTACTTTTTAGAACCCACCTCGAAGGTCCTCGATGGGGCCTTGCTCTGGATGTGGTGGCGCCTGATCAGGCCTCTGTTCTGACAGTGGCGCAACAGTGTCTCCCTGCTTTCTTCTGAAACGAGACAGCTCCTCCTCCAGCTCCACGATCCTTCTTTTCAGTTTGACACAGTTGGGGCAGAAAGAGGTGGAGGCCTCCTGGCAGCTCTGATTCTCCGGCTCCTTTTCCTCTACCTTCAAGTCGGGAACGCTGAAGCTGCTTTCGGATGACTCAAAGCCCAGCTGGAGAATTGGTCCTTTACTTTCAGTAAGGAGGTGAGCCTGGGACCTGGAATTGCAGGAGTCCCCCAGAGAAGCTTCTATGACATCTTTGAAGATAAGGTTGATCTTTTTCCTCTTGGCAGGAGGCTGGCCATCTGATTCTTCGTAGGGCTGTGTGAAGGAGCAGATTTTGCCCTCCAGAGCTGACTGCAGGCAGGGAGATTGAAGCACGTTCTGGAGTTTTGGCAGCACTGCTGGCTTCTCAGGATCTGAAACAAAAATGGAGCAGAGTTAGTTTTCAAATAAAACACCTTGAGTATCTATGCAACATATGCAACTTCTTTTTAAACTTCAGCTAAAAATAAAAACTGAACCTAAAGTGCTCCTTTTTCTTGAGAATCAAATGTGGTTATTTAGCTGTTTACCTGAGGCTTTTGGGTTGGCGTGCATGCCTGGGAGACAGCTATGCAGCTATAAATTTAGGAGAATTAGGATAACAAACTAAACAGATCCCAGATTTCCAGTTCAGAACATCTAATGTGTCTCTGGCATGCTCCTTCTGATGTAGTAAATGTCCTTGCAGCTCTGTTTGTTGCTCTCATAAGTTATCTGTCTGACTCACCTGTGTCCAGGTTACGGTCTATGCTGTCCTGAGAAACACAGTGAAGTCGCTGGATGTAGTCGTCGCTGTACCAAACCCTTAACTTTTCTCTGGCCACCAGCTTCCGGCACACTCTGAAGTAGATGTTTTCACTGTGTTGGAACGCTGTCAAGTTCCTGTCGCTCTGCTCTGATGCGGTGCGGACAAATCTGGAGGTCAGAAGCAAAATTGGCCAATAACTTTTGTTGTGCAGCCCATCTCCTCTGCAAGGGATTGACAAAAAAATCTTTTCCCTCCTTCCCCGACCTTCTTCAGGGTCAGGTAAGGAGCTGTAGCCATTAAGTGGTAATGAATAACAGCAGGTTTCATGTTATGTTTAATGATTTGACCTCAACCTCTGCAGCCTTCCCCTGCGGAGTACCACAGGGCTCAATTCTCAGTCCTCTCTTGATATCTTTTTATTTAGTGCCCCATGGTGCAATTTCAAGAAAATATAGTGTCCAATATAGGTTTTACACATACAACTGTTTCCTTGCACGCGACATCAGAGGGATAAATGCCACTGAATTTCCCACCATTTAAAAGAAAAAAAGCCTCATCCCTCACTATGAGAATGGACTCCGGTCTAAAACCTGATTCACAATTCAGTGGGCTGGTTCAATTTTATTTCTTTCAAGAAATAATGTCATTTGTAGTGCACTTTTCAAGAGCAGATATCACAAAGTGCTTCAGGATTATTAAATGATTTAAACATCCATGTATAGAAGCCAAATGTATGCTAACTGAATGGGACTATGTAGTGTCTATTGGGGTCACATACCTTAGGGGGTGTGGCATATAAGGGAAGACAATAGGAGTCATCAAGTGTTTGGTCCGTTTAATATGGATATAGGGCTTTTGACATCTTTGGCTCAGTGGCTTCAGTTTGTTGGTCCAAAATGGGTTTTTTTTTATTTATGATGAAGACGAATAAATGTCACTGATCAAGAAGAAACCAAGTAGACATTTAATTAATATTAGGCAGTGCACCTTCAAAACCGTCTAACCTGTAGTCTGAGCATTTTATTATACATTTCTACTGTTTGTGTAAACATGCATTTTCTATCTGTTTTATCTGTACTTACACTTCACTTCCAGCTCAGCTTTTTTTGTTCTCTTACTTTCATTTTATTCACAATCAGCTATTATGTTGCTTAAAAAAGTGCTTTAGAAATTAAATAAAGGCTCAATAACATGTGGATTTAAGTTCCCTGGTCAATAATAATGCCATCAACAAAATGTCCTTTCTATATCACTTCAAGTCCTTCCACTCTGACTAGAAACAAACATTTCCCAAACACATAACACTCTCCAGGTGTCCTGAGTTTGTCCCAGGGCCTCTTCCCTGTGGAATATTCTCAAAGCACCTCCCCAAGGACATGTACAGTAGATCTAGAAGTAGATCTGCTCAATGAGGCCAACAAAAGCACATCAAAACAAGCAGGTCAAACTAGAAAATCCCCACCACATCCTTTGAAATTCTGTCTATGTAGGCTACAAACAAGATTGTAACAAAGGACAGCTGTGTTTAACGGCCACTGGAAACTAATTTGACGTACTGCTTTCAAACAAGCTCTCATTTTGATTGTAAAAGGAAAAATTTGCCCATTACAAACTGACCCACTACATCCAACTCCCTGGGCACCAGGATCATAGTCTTGAGTCTTCTCAAAGTCAGTGGAAAACAACAAAACATGTTGATCAAACTGCCTCACCCTTTCCAGCAGCATTGTGAGGTTAAAAACCAAATCCAGTATTTTTTCATTAGAAAAATTTCATTTTCATTTTCATCATTTTTCTTCCTGGATCACACACCTTTACTATAAGCTGGACTCTGAGGTTTGAGGTTGACAGCTGTCTCCCTGGAGGCGTCAGAAAAAAAATGCTGAGATGAGATGAGATCGGTCAGGACTCACACAAACTTGGTGAGTTTGTGGGTTACAGCTGTGTGTGTGTGTGTGTGTGTGTGTGTGTGTGTACGTGTGTGTGTGTGTTGAACTTGACTTGTTCTTTTGAAGCTTTGTGGGACTGTAACAATATCATGTTTAGAAATAAAAAAAACAGTTATGAGCCAACAAATATGCACAATGTATTGTAAATACACTGCCTGCTAAACAGATATTTAAAAAAGAAACGTAATAAGGTGCAGATGGTGAACAACTAGATTTAAACGTTTTTTGTAGCATTGTTGATCTATACTAGAGGTCAGAGGAGCAGCACATTTCTTTTTGTCAGACTAATCTTTTAATGAAAGCTCTCAGACTTCTGAGGTAAGTGTGTCACACTGTATCATACTGTGTCACACTGTATCAGACTGAGTCATACTGTGTCACACTGTATCAGACTGAGTCATACTGTATCAGACT
>JBAMIG010000010.1:5727464-5753849 GCA_037177335.1 Kiunga ballochi | reverse complement strand
ATGACTACATAAGACACACACCTGGATCTATGACTACCTCAGACACACGTGGGTTTATGACTACATCACACACACACCATCAAAATGGTCTCTCATTCTCAGTTTGACAATTGCAGCTGTTTGCTTATTGCTGCTGCCAGACTCAGCCCTGTTGGTCTCACCCTATTGTGTGGATTTTGTGTTGAGCCATCTTTTATTTACATATTTTGGGATGTTTTTATTGTACTTTCAGTAATCTAAGTTGCGTCATAAATAAATCCAGGCTCGCACTGGAAAAGTAAATATGTGGATGAAAAATATTTTTTTCTTATGAAGCTTCAATGAGCTCGGTGTTGATGTGGAAGGTTTTTCTTTCTATAGAAGCTTACTTAGCATGGATAATTACTGTAAAAAAATGTGTTCTTAAAATGTACCGTTTTGTGTTACTAAGATATGACTAAATGTGTCTTTCAGAGTTTAAAACCATCCGCTCATCTATTTACTCAGCTGAGTAAAGTTCTTAAGCTCAGCAAAGTCCAAGAGGTAAGTTTGTTCTGAACTAAGTACCAGATATAAAATGATTTAAGATTAATGACACACGTGACCATTTAGAAATGCTAACAGAACACAAGTAGTGTTGTTTATTTGACCAGAGAAAACCTGTATTTAATATATTTATTTTTCAGGTGATATTTGGTCTTGCTTTACTCAACTCCAGCAACACAGATCTTCGTGGTTTTGGTAAGTTCTATAGAGCCTGACATGCATTGAGTTTAAAGTCTATATACAAATATTTGTACTATATTAGGACACATATTTTCTTAATATGTATTTATTGATTTTATTATTTTACAAGAAAACTGTTACTGGATTGATATACATACTAAGCGACCGCTTATCATTGTGCATGTAAGAATTTGTTCTTTAAACTCGGTGATGCTGTGTGGTTGGAGCGTGAACAGGACCTGTGGACTTGGACTAGTAATCAACATGAAACATGTTTTATTACAACTTTTACAAATCACCCAAGAATGAAGGATAGTGAAAGCATTCCAAGAATAATTTTAAAGTACTGCACTATGCTTTCTTAGGCATTGGTCAGGATGGGCCAATAGGATCATAGATTTCCTGATTAAGGTGATTGTTAAACAAATAATCTCCGTTTTATGAATATTCAGCAAATTTCCTGCATGAATTTTCCAACACTATAAATGTGTAAAAGCAAAGTCTTTGTTTTTTGTGTTTTTATTTAGTTTTGATGGTGGCAACGTAATAACAAAAGTAAAGTAACCAAGACGTCTGTAGATTAATTTAATCTAAGTCTGGGTTTCTCTGAGAAAAATACATTGAAGAGGCTGCAGGACCTCTTTCCTTTCTCTGGAAACTGTTTTTAAAAAATAGCTTTTAAATGTTTCTTTTTTCTTCAACCTGCTTTGTGAATTTATGAAAGCAGGAAAAAAAATCAAGCTATTTTTAACTTGCAGCTGTTATTTAATACAATAGGTGCTGTTTGATACACATTGTGTTGGACCACTGTAAATAAAGAAAAATGACCAAAAGTCTAATTAAACACACTTTCTCTTACACACAATGACATAGTGATGACCAAAAGCCATTTCTTCTACAACAACAAAAAAAGACAAAGATGACTTGATTTGTTTGGAGGGAATAACTCCATTGCCTCACTCCAAATTTATTGAACCAAAGCAACACCTGGATGTAACTTTGTTTCCTGTTTTTTGTGCAGACATAATTTTTTAATAAATTGTGACAATAATAATAATGGATCTTTACGCTAAATTAGTTGTGGCATTTAATTCCACTGACTGTGACCTCCATAAAAGAGGTTTCCACTGAATTGCTATGCTGGAGATTGCGTTATTTACACATTAGATCACATAGTAAATTTAATTTCTCATGTGTTTCTGTGGGTTTTTTTTTGTGTGTGTCTGTCTCAGCTGCACAGTTCATCAAGCAGAAGCTCCCAGATCTCCTGCGGTCATACGTTGACGCAGATCTTGGAGGAAACCAGGAAGGTGGCTTTCAGGACATCGCTATAGAGGTGTTGCATCTGCTGCTCTCCCATCTACTGTTTGGCCAGAAAGGAGCCAGTGGCGTAGGGCAGGAGCAGATTGACGCCTTCCTCAAGACACTTTGCCGAGGTATAAATGACCCCAAAAATAATCTTCTTGTGAATAATTAATAAGCCATAGTTAGAAAGTGTGTGTGTGTGTTGGTTTCAGATTTCCCCCAGGAGCGCTGCCCCGTGGTGCTCGCACCACTGTTGTACCCTGAAAAACGGGACATTCTCATGGACAGGATCCTTCCAGACTCGGGGGAATTAGCTAAGACCATCATGGAGAGTTCTCTTGCAGACTTCATTCAAGAAGTTGGCTATGGCTTCTGTGCTAGGTAACTATTTTAACACTGAGCCAACCGCAGTGTTTTACCAGGATAGTTTACCCATCTGCAGTGATTTTTAAATGCAGTGAATTAAAATGATTAGTTTAAAAAGGTGCCTTTTGTTTCAGACAAGCTATAAACTATTGTTTGACCATGAAAATGGATTTACTGCATATAAATGTCATTTATTGGTCTATACTTACAATATGTATTTTAATTTATTTCCTGTCCTGATATCTTTTCTGATTCATGTCTCTGAGTCTTTGAGCTGTTGTGTTGTTTCTTTACAGTCTGGATGAGTGCAGAAACATAATTCTTCAGTATGGGGTGAGGGAGGTCACAGCCAGCCAGGTAGCCAGAGTCCTAGGAATGATGGCTCGAACCCACTCTGGTCTAACTGATGGCATCCCACTTCAGGTAATACTCTCATCTCTCTGAGTGTCAATTTATCTGGGTTTGATTTGCATGCTGATTAAATAAAACCCTTTTTAAATAATATATTAGCTACAAAATCTTACCACAAACCCAAAGATGAAAGCTATCATACTAATGTACTTATTTTTAAATATGTTTATAAAAGTATAACAAGTCAGTTAAAACTGATGTCATGTTGGGACTCGGATGTTGTGGTTTGATGTAGTTTGGTAGTATAATGTTGGACAGAGGTGGAGACTACAGGAAGGTTGCAGCCAAATGATTTGGAATCAAAACCTTAATTTGAAGTGTTGCACCTTTGGGCTACGCAACATATATTGATCAATCGATGTGCGGTGGGAGACTTGATTTAGAAAAGTTAATAAAAATAAAAACAATTTCCCTTCCTTTTTTAATTATAGCATATTATAGTTTTGTACCACAGTAAGAAGATAAAGATTAAGACTTTTAAATAAAACGAATCAAATGTACATAAAACACTACCGTACAGTACTGGAAATACTTACATCAGTGGTTTGTTTGCTTACAATGTCATTGACTGCAATCACTGACTGCCGGCTATAGTTGCTGCCATTGTTTAGAACATTTTGGCTCAACTTTCATGATCATGTAATGTTGTGTACGAGTCGGAGTATCTTAAGGTTGCATTCAAAACATGTTTGCATTTTGATGAGCTCCCTGGCTAAATCGTCACTACGTATACACAAAGCATAAATATGCCGAAATACTTTTGGCAGCTTATAAGTTAAGATATAATTAGTTTATCATTATCTGAGTGTTTGCATTTATTGATAAAGGTAAAAGCAATGTGCTGTGATAAAATAGCAGAAACCAGACATAAAAAAATAAACTTTGAGTAATAACAATATTTGAAATGTTTGCATTGGTTTTTATCACGCTGCTTCATGGATTCTTCACATCCATGCATCCAGCATAAACTTTGTGTTTTCCCTTGCAGTCAATCTCAGCTCCAGGAAGTGGAATCTGGAGCGATGGGAAGGACAAGAACGATGGTTCGCAGGCACATACGTGGAACGTTGAAGTTCTCATTGACATTGTCAAAGAAGTGGTGAGTGAACTATTAGTTTTTCTAAGGTAGTTTAAACCTTGTGATGATTTCCAAATGTCAGAATGCAGAATAACTCCTGCTGTAATAAGAAATATCATTTAGATTCAATATTATTTAGAAAGGCAAAGAGGCAGTTTTACATAGATCAGCATTTTTTAACCCTGGTCCTGCATGTTTTAGTTCCTTCCACCTCCAGCACACCTAATTCAGCTTAATTAAACAGCTCATTAGGCTCTCTGGCTTATTAGATTTGCATTCATGTGAATCAGCTGTGGTAAAATAGTTACCTCTAAAACATGCAGGGTGGTGTTCCCTGAGGACCAGGAATGGAAAACACTGATGTAGATGGTATAAATTACCGTACTCGGATCAGTAATCAAACACAATCACCCTTTTATTCTAGAGAACATGTTTTTCATGTCTCTAAAAATAAAAAAAAAATAAAGTAAAAATTTAAAACTATTGATGTAAATGAACTTATTTGGAAGATAAGCTTGTAATGTATGAAGTGGTTTATCATTAACCTCACAGTGGATGCATAAGATTCTGGTATTTACTTTTGTGTTCGTGTGTGTGTCTCCAATCCAGAATCCCAACCTGAACTTCAAAGAAGTGACATATGAACTGGACCACCCAGGCTTTATAATCCGGGACAGTAAAGGCTTGCATATAGTGGTGTATGGCATACAGAGAGGACTCGGCATGGAGGTGTTCCCTGTTGATCTCATTTATCGACCATGGAAACATGCTGAAGGACAGGTAAAAACAATCATACTATGACATTTAATGTCCACTATATAAAGAGCTATATCTGTCATTTGTGTAATGTCATATCTGTGCAGGCCATGCAACAAACTGTTGGACAAAAAGTTTGTGCGCTGAAGTGTTAAAAAAAAAACTACATTTTACACCTCATCCACTAAGGGTTTCAAAACAAAGCACAAAAAAAGCAGAATTAGCCTGGTGCAAAAAACAATTTGGGTAAAATGGGTTGTTTGTGAAAACAGTAGATGCCTTTTTTATTTTTATTTTAATTTTTTCAGAACTCATCTGTTTAGATGTTATTTAATCTTGAAATTCAGTATAATTTAGAGGGTGTCCTTTTGATTGACAGGTATCCAGTATCCTCTAGCGATAAGCAGAGTGTAACACCAACACTGTTTTTAGCTGGCTGATGGTGCTCTTTAGTCTGCCTCCCTCAGTTATCCTGACAGCTTAATTACAGGCAGCTCAGAGTTTCATAGAAATCAATCATTGACACACACACACACACACACACACAGCCACCCCTCTCAGCACCAGTTCTTTCCCTAGTTTTGTTTTTTGTTTCTGTCTTACACAATGCTGCCAAGAAGGGCAATAATGTAAACGGCCCATTGAGCTTCACCTTTGCTCTTCGGTAACCTATTGATAACCTATGGGTAACCTATTGATAACCTATGGGTAACTTAACGGAGGCTTTGCTTTGTTCATATTTATGATGTAGAACTGGTGCAGTGCAAGTATGGTGTTTGGTACTGAACTGAACTTTCTGTTTTCAGTTGTCTTTCATTCAGCACTCCCTGATGAACCCAGAAGTCTTCTGCTTTGCAGACTACCCTTGTCACACTGTGGCTATTGACATCCTAAAGGCCCCACCAGAGGATGACAACCGGGAGATTGCCACATGGTAAATTAGCTGTAGCTTGTTTTTTTCCCCCTCCAACACCTAATAAAAGGAAACCTTGTTCATCTAATTTTGTTCAATTTAACAGTCTCTCTTAAACTCTTCACAGGAAAAGTCTGGACCTGGTGGAGAGTCTTCTTAGGCTTTCTGAGGTTGGGCAGTATGAACAGGTGAAGCAGCTCTTCAGCTTCCCTATCAAGCATTGCCCGGACATGTTAGTGTTGGCACTGCTGCAGATCTCCACCTCGTGGCACACACTGCGCCATGAGCTAATCTCTACCCTGATGCCCATCTTTCTGGGCAACCACCCGAACTCCGCCATTATTCTGCACTATGCCTGGCATGGACAGGTTAGTGAAGCTTTTTCCATTTCAGCTGAGAATGCCATGTTCTCTATGGTTTTGTTTTTGTGATTAGTTTTCTCAAACAATTTTAACCTTAATGAAATATTGAAATTTTCTGTTCTTTCACCATCTCCACAGGGACAGTCTCCCTCCATTCGTCAGCTGATTATGCATTCAATGGCTGAGTGGTACATGAGAGGGGAGCAGTACGACCAGGCGAAGCTGTCTCGCATCTTGGATGTGGCCCAGGACTTGAAGGTTTGTTGAAATACTACAAATACTGGCATCTTTACCCAAGTTTAATTAAATTTGATACAAAAAGCCACAGTAACAGTTAACTTTATAATAACCCGTAATAAGATGCGTAGCTGGGTGCTATGACCTGAAATTGCTAGCTGTATATATTGTTTATAAATGGAAGTTAAATATTAAAAGCAAGAATATCATGATTATTTCTGGAACATTTATTGTGCATAAAGCAGTACTCCTAAATAAACCCTATATACAGGGGGTTTATACACTACAAAAAGATGCTTTTTATTTAGCAAACTGTTTCATCAACAACAACCTAAAAAAGGCCAAGCAAATTTTCTAAAGTATAGCAATAAAGTGGTTATTACAAATCAGTACTTCAGGTAAGAGAAAGTTTTCTCTAAGCAAGCTGCAAAGTAGTAAAATGCTTCTGTAAGCCTAAACTGCATCGTTAAGAACAAAAATAAAATGCATGTTCTTAAAAAGCGGCTTCAAAGACACAGAATAGGCTTTTGTTCCTTTGTACAAGTGTAGCTGAAAATGTATTTTAACATTATGTAGTAACTTACTCAGTAACAACATGAGTAATGAATCGTGAGCCTGATTTAAGGCACCATGCTGTCACTCAACAGGTTTGTACTAGTTACAAAGTGTTTTTTTTACTGAGGTCTATCTCAGTTGTACACTTTGGAAATGTACTATGTGGTTGAAATACTGCGGCTCAGTTCACAAGATTTGCAGGTTTAAATGATCTGTTTAAACCTGCTTCTATGTATAGAAAGAGACTTTACTTTATCTTTGCACAAGTATTAATGATGGTTGCAGTTATGTCACGCCATCGTTGCTCTCTTGGTCATCTTTGATAAAAAGAAAGTTTGCAATTGGGCAGCATGGAAACGTTTGTTTCCTCCTGTGTTTAGTCAAGTAGGTGTTTGTGCTAAACGCAGCTTCTTTGCATACTCAAGCACATGCTTCATCTTGAAATGGTAAAACAAATCTCTTACATTATCTTTGCCATCACGTGTTTTTTTATTTACCAACTTCTGCTGGTCAGCTGTCACGTTGAAGCAGTGATGACATAACTGACGAGATAAGAGTGCAAATTTCTTTATATAGTCTATAAATACTAACGGCCTACCTAATGTACCGCACAGCCCTAAAAGGACCTGTATAATTAAATGCGTATTGAGTATTGGCAAATTATAAAACTATTCAAATCAAGTGACTGAATCAGTTAAATCTGAATATTTTTATGATAGATCAGTGATATTTTTCTCCCTTACCCCAGTCTCTGTCAATGCTGCTGAATGGTACTCCATTTGCCTTCGTTATTGACCTTGCTGCACTTGCCTCTCGCCGTGAATACCTCAAACTTGATAAATGGCTGACTGACAAAATCAGAGAGCATGGGGTAAGTGTGTAGATTAAACTTAGATTAGATATTATAGATGTTTATGCCCATTTAAATTAGATCACATTTTCTTGATAAAATAGTGAAAATCTCTTTCTGTGTCGTTGTTAGGAACCCTTCATACAGGCATGCGTGACATTCCTCAAGAGACGCTGTCCATCCATTATGGGGGGTCTGGCCCCTGACAAGGACCAGCCCAAAAGTGCCCAGCTTCCTCCAGAGACTTTAGCCACCATGCTTGCCTGTTTGCAGTCCTGTGCTGGGTAAGAAGCTCAATAAATTGGTCTCCACTATAGTTGGCTGATTGGAACTCAAATGAATGTAGCAGGATTTTATCGATTGTTCATAAAGGTTCAGCTTTAACCTCAAAATCACATTTGTAGCATCAACTCTTTGAATTATATTATTTTCTGTAGGTCTGTATTAAAAAATGACACAACAGCAGTCTTTCTCTTATTTTAGTCACATTTATTCAAGATTTATGTTTACACTACTTACACAAAGTTAAGGATATTCACGTTTTTGTGAAAGATATTGTTTAAAATAAACCAAAACCTTGAAAGGTTTACTTAATTTGACATTTTATAAACATCTGAATGCACAACTTTTCAATGTTTTTAAGTACGTGTTAGAAAACAGTTTAACCTCAATAGTAAAAGTCATTAATCAATCACTAAAGGTTCTGGTTCAATGACAACAAACAATCTTCTTCATCATACTGTTCATATTTTGACGTCAGATCAAGACTACAATTGATGCGCTCACTGCTTTTATAAGCTTTTGTTCTGAACGTTTTTAAATGATAGTTTCCATTTCATAATTCTACATTAATGCCCTGCATTAATGAGATCATACCGGGGTAAGATTAACTTTACCCAAAAGGTGAATATCCTGAACATTTTGTGAGCAGTGTATGTTTATGGATTTATGTTTGTAAAGAAAAGGTGGAACAGTAACAGTAAAGCTCAGTTGCTATTTCATACTACCTCTGCCAAGCAGATTGTTTGTGGAGGGTTTTGTTCTGGTAATAGTATTGAGGTGTTTTTTTTCTTTCTTTTTTCTAAACCTAACTTAAACAAGAAATAATGTCATGTGTTTCAGAGCAAATCCCATCATCTGCTCTGTTTCATGGGGGAAATGCAGTTTTTAGACTTAAAACTTTTACAATCCACATGCAGCATTTTTTAAAGGTTCTTCCTCCTTTCTCCTCCACAGGAATGTGTCCCAGGAGTTGTCTGAGACCATCCTTACCATGGTTGCCAACTGCAGCAATGTAATGAATAAAGCTCGGCAGCCACCGCCAGGGGTCATGCCGAAAGGACGGGCACCGAGCACAAGCAGCCTGGATGCCATCTCACCTGTACAGGTACAATGATGAAACTGATCAAACTGACCTTTACCTTAATGTCTGATGGATCCTGATTGGTATAAAAAATTTCTGTTCAGAGTTGGACATTGTAGTTGAATCACTTCCTCTTGCCTTTTTCCAGATGGACCCTCTGACTGGCATGGGGTCCTTGAACTTGGGTGGTACAGCTACCTCCCACACTCAGAGCATGCAGGGCTTCCCAACCTCACTGAGTTCAGCTTTCAGTAATCCCCAGTCCCCAGCCAAGGCATTCCCTCCACTCTCCAACCCTAACCCTAGCACACCTTTTGGGGGTATTGGCAGTCTGGCCTCGCAGCTTCCTGGTATGGACTCTGGTACTATGCTATTTATTTTTTATTCTTTTATTTTATCACAAACCTGTTCACATTAAGTCCGTAAAGTCCTCCTAGCGTCCATATCAGGGCTGTTTATGTGGTCTTAGAGTAAAGGTAAGGTAAAGGGATTAGGTAGTTTCCTAAAGTTTATGTACGAGAAGAGGTAAATATATTTTAAGCAAAGTATCCACACTAATTTAGGAAAATACAAATTTCTCACAAGTTTTAATCTGGAATGTATTGAACTAACTCAAGTTTGGTATTGCTTCAGGTCCTTTGGGCTCAAGTATCGGTTCTGGCATTGGGGCCAGTCTGGGGATGCCATCGGTTAGCACGGATCCTTTTGGCACCAGGAAGATGAGCACGCCAGGCTTGAACCCATCGACCTTTCAGCAGAGTAAGATGAAGGCCTGTAAGTGGTGGTGGTAGTGGTGTGACTGAGAGCCCCGCCCTGCGCTGCTCTGCACTGTATTTCCTCTGCAGCCACGATGATGATGCTGGGATTTGACCATTTAAGTGTAATGCACTCATTGTGTTGCATCTGTACACTTTTTAGTTTCTTCAGTAATAAGAATTAACAGTTTAACAAAGCTTGAACAGTTGGGTTTTATGTCTTTTCATGCTTTGCAACGTCTCTAGTCAGAGGAAATACAGATCAGTCTTCCATTCCTTGTCTGCTTATGCTGACAGCCCCACGAATATATGATTTGATTTTTACTTTTAAGGTATCAAAAAGGATCTGATTTGATCAATTTTGTCATGCAATTTCTGTCTGTATAACTGCAAGCAGTCAGATCAGTTTATCTTCATTTATAATCTACAGGAATTATGCAGAAATACATTTTATTTCTGGTTACCCAGTGAAATTTGTTTTAAAAATTGGGGTACGGTGAAACCAGACTGTTTGGAGAAAACTATTTAGACTTGATCATTATGACAACTTTTTGATGCCTGATGTATCTTGCCTTTTATTATTTGAATAATTTCATTATGCTTGGCCTTCATTGCGTTGTGACATTGCCAAATCAATATGATTCTTCTACTTTTTCCCAGCTGATCTTTCTCAGGTGTGGCCTGAGGCGAACCAGCACTTTAGTAAAGAGATAGATGATGAAGCAAACAGTTACTTCCAGCGCATCTACAACCACCCACCTCACCCCACTATGTCTGTGGATGAAGTAAGTTGGGACAAAGCCTAAGTCTTGATTAATATTAACTCCTAAGTTTGATGAGGTTTACAACAGCATTGTGTCCATCAAGGTGTTGGAGATGCTTCAGAGGTTTAAGGACTCCACCATCAAGCGGGAACGCGAGGTGTTCAACTGCATGCTTCGGAACTTGTTTGAGGAATACCGATTTTTCCCTCAGTACCCAGACAAGGAGCTGCACATCACTGCCTGCCTGTTTGGTGGCATTATTGAGAAGGGCCTGGTAACCTACATGGCGCTGGGCCTGGCCCTCCGCTATGTCCTTGAAGCCTTACGGAAGCCATTTGGATCTAAAATGTATTACTTTGGAATTGCTGCCCTAGATAGGTTCAAAAACAGGTATTTTCTTTTTCTATCAAAGAGAAAAAGTTGATTTTTAAATGGCTTTTATGTTAAGCTTGTGTAATTTTTTATTTCTAGACTTAAGGACTACCCGCAATATTGCCAGCATCTGGCCTCAATTGCTCATTTCTTGCAATTTCCCCACCATTTACAAGAGGTAATCAGGTTTCCTTAATTTACCTTTGTTTTGATGTTTGTCCCATTTTCTGTCTCTGAGTACAGAGAGGGCACCTCCCCATTCAGATAGAGTAAATCTCCTGCTCTGCCTCTTGAAATATCCTGTGTGTGCAGTATATCGAGTACGGCCAACAGTCACGGGACCCTCCGGTGAAGATGCAGGGATCCATCACCACACCTGGCAGCCTGGCACTAGCACAAGTTCAGTCCCAGGCACAGACGCAGCAGACTGCTGGCCTCAAAGCTCCCCAGCCGGGCCAGCCCAGCACCCTGGTCACCACCACTACAACTACAACCACAGCAACAAAGACGACTACCATCACAAGACCAACACCCAGCAGTTTTAAGAAGGATATGCCTGTAGGTTTGAGTTAAGGACTTGAACTCATTAATTAATAATATTTGTAGGTGTTCCTGTATAATAAGCATTTTACCCGTTTGCAGCCTTCTATAAACACTACCAACATCGACACGCTGCTTGTGGCCACTGACCAAACAGAAAGGATTGTTGAGCCTCCAGAGAACGTCCAAGAAAAGATTGCTTTCATCTTTAATAATCTTTCTCAGTCCAACATGACGCAGAAGGTAACAAAAATTGTAATATATTCTATCATATTCAAAAATCAATCTATCTTCCAATAATAAAAAGGGTTTGCTTTTCCCAGGTTGAGGAGTTGAAAGAGACTGTGAAAGAAGAATTCATGCCATGGGTGTCTCAGTACCTGGTGATGAAGCGCGTCAGCATTGAACCCAACTTTCACAGTCTCTATTCTAACTTTCTGGACACCCTCAAGAACCCTGATTTTGTCAAGATGGTTCTCAATGAAACCTACAGGAATATCAAGGTACGGTTTTGGGTCAAAAGATGATGAAATTCTGAGAATAAAATTGTAACTATCCTAAATCATGCCCCCTCCCTTTAAACGGTATCCATTTCCTTTCAGGTGCTTCTGACCTCAGACAAGGCAGCTGCTAATTTCTCTGATCGTTCCCTGCTGAAGAACCTGGGTCACTGGTTGGGCATGATTACACTGGCCAAAAACAAACCCATTCTTTACACAGTAAGGATTTGTTCACAGTTGGTTCATTCTTTTCCTTTTGGCCTTTTTGCTTTTTGTAACTAAGCACATTTTTTTTAAACGCATCACTTTTTTTCACAGGATCTAGAACTGAAATCTCTGTTACTGGAAGCCTATGTTAAAGGCCAGCAGGAGCTGCTCTACGTTGTTCCTTTTGTGGCCAAAGTTTTGGAGTCAAGTCTACGTAGCATGGTGAGGAACATGGCCACAGATTTAAAGGAGATTGTTGTGAAACTGGTAATCCAACGGAGGCAAACACCTAAAATGCACTTGTGATTGTTTGCTGCTGTAGGTTTTCAGACCTCAGAATCCTTGGACCATGGCCATCATGAATGTTCTGGCTGAGTTGCATCAAGAACATGACCTCAAGGTAATAGATTACACTTCATCTTTGAACTTCAAAACCTAAACTCTTATTAGATTGATTAACCCACCGCTTTTTCCTAAAATGTGCTTTAATGACAGTTTAATGCTGATATTGTGTAATGTGTTACATTTAATGGGTTGTGTTCGAAAGGGAAATCTAAATTTTTGTTTTTTGTTTTCTAAATAAAATTTTTCTATCAACACAATTGTGAAATAATTTGTCATCCTGGTCTTGTTTACCACAGTTAAACTTAAAGTTTGAGATTGAAGTTCTGTGTAAGAACCTGTCTCTGGACATCAATGACCTGAAGCCAGGAAACTTACTGAAGGACAAGGAGAAGCTGAAGAGCCTGGAGGAGCAGCTTTCTGCACCAAAGAAGGAGACGAAGCCTCCAGAGGAGATGCTCCCCGTTTCTACCACAGGTTGTTACTTTGCCTCTCTTTAAAGCGCTGCTTAAGATAAAAAAAAAAAAGTTAATTAATTGTTTGCTTTTTGATTTTGAGTGTTCGGTTGTTGCATGTTAGAAACTGTTATCATGTGAATTGTTTTATGGTAATTCAAAGCTTAGGATTGCTATCTTTGTTTTATTTTGTGTCACTCTGTTTTTCTTGTGATTTTAATCAAACTAGCATTTTGTGACCAACAGGAGACTTTGTTCCATTTCCAGCCACTCCCTCAACCCCAGCTGCTACCACCGCCACATGCACAACAACTGGACCCCCCACCCCGCAGTTCAGCTATCATGACATCAATGTGTACGCCCTGGCAGGCCTGGCTCCACACATCAATATAAATGTCAACGTAAGTGCTCAAGAGAAATATTGTAATTTACAGAAAAACCCAAATCCATTTAGTACGTCACACAGGCTTCACATGTTGTATTCAGTTTCCAGATAACCGTATCCTTTAAATAAGACATTTAAATCATGCTATTTACACTACACATTTTTCACCCAACCCACAAGATCATCCTCATTTCTGAGTATGCAGACTTCATTATGTCACTTTTTCATCCTCCTTTCTGTCTGGTTAGATCCCGCTGCTGCAGGCTCATCCTCAGCTGAAACAGTGCGTGCGGCAGTCGGTCGAGCGGGCAGTCCAGGAGCTCGTGCACCCTGTAGTCGATCGCTCTATCAAAATCGCAATGACAACTTGTGAGCAGATCATTAAGAAAGACTTTGCCCTGGATTCAGAGGAGTCACGCATGCGTGTGGCAGCCCACCACATGATGAGGAACCTGACTGCCGGCATGGCCATGATCACCTGCCGGGAGCCTCTACTCATGAGTATCGCCACCAACCTGAAGAACAGCTTTGCTGCTGCACTAAGGGTACACCTAAAGCCCATCGACACAATTCTCTCCTTTCTGCCCTGTTTTCCTTCCTGTGCCGCCATGCATCAATCCAGCTTTTAAAATACTCCTTTACTTATCTCAGGCACCAACCCCCCAGCAAAGGGAAATGATGGAAGAGGCTGCAGCCAGGATTGCTCAAGATAACTGTGAATTAGCTTGCTGCTTCATTCAGAAAACTGCTGTGGAGAAGGCTGGCCCTGAAATGGATAAGAGACTGGCAACGGTGAGGTTTTACAGCAGACCCCCAGAGATGTCCTCCTTTTACATGACTCTCATATTAGCTGGTGTTTATATCAGACATGGCAGCTAATTTTAATGATCTGTAAACTGCAAGGAGAAATTACTGTTATAAAGACAGACTGGTGTTTTTTTTTGTAGTCTGTATAGATATAGGTGACGTTCTCTGATTAGATCTCTTCATCTGGTCTTTTTTCCAGGAGTTTGAGCTACGCAAGCATGCACGTCAAGAGGGACGTCGATACTGTGATCCTGTTGTCCTGACATACCAGGCTGAACGTATGCCTGAACAGATCAGACTAAAGGTAAGATTAGAGTAACACCCAGCTCTGCAGATGCACGTAAAGAACCTTTTCTACTGGAAAGAAGCTCATCTCTAGTAGAGTAGATACACAGAGTAACATGCTTGTCCTTGTCCTACAGGTGGGAGGAGTTGACCCCAAGCAGCTGGCTGTTTATGAGGAGTTTGCAAGAAATATTCCGGGTTTCTTACCAAGCAATGACCTCTCCCAACCCACTGGCTTCTTGGCTCAGCCCATGAAGGTGAGTTTATCCCCCAAAACAAAACCTGATGACATGTTCAAAGTAATCTTTCTCACAAAAATAATTATTTTATTCTCTAATCTGTGGCTGATTTGACCAAAACCAATAATCAATTATATTAATATCCAATATTTTAAATTAGAAAAGCAAACGGATGAAAGTTTTCAAAGTTAAAAGCCATGAAATTCTTTCTCTAATCTTATATTTCATTTCTGTATTTCAGCAACAGGCATGGGCCACTGATGACGTCGCTCAGATCTATGATAAATGCATGGCAGACTTTGAGCAGCATCTTCATGCCATCCCTCCAGCCCTTGCTATAAACCCCCTGACCCAGGCCCTGCGCAGTTTGCTGGAAGCTGTGGCTTTGGCAAGGAACTCCAGGGATGGGATTGCTGCACTTGGACTTCTGCAGAAGGTAGAACATTATAATGTCATCTGTAAATGTCACGTTGCTGCATCCTTTAAGGCACTCGAGCTCCTCTTTTACTCATCGGCTGAGATGTAAACTGCACAGAAGCACAAAGTTGCAGTTTGTACTGTTCACCTCAGTCTTGGTGCAAGGAAGGCTGAAATGTAAATATTTAAGTATTCTTGAATTGCTCTCTGTTCTCACAGGCTGTTGAAGGTCTTCTGGATGCTACTAGTGGGGCTGATGCAGACTTGCTGCTTCGCTACAGAGAGTGCCACCTGCTGGTACTTAAAGCTCTGCAGGACGGACGTGCCTATGGACCACAGTGGTGCAATAAGCAGATTACCAGGTGAGAAAAAGCACATAGATATATGGCTTTCTTGGAAACCTTATATTTATCTTGATATTCAGCACTCTGACAGTATTTTAATGGCACCTACTTATGTTGTGGATTGTTACACTGTCGTGCTTTGACAAAATGAGTCGCTTGCTTGTTGTGTTCGTAGGTGTCTGATTGAATGCCGTGATGAATACAAATACAATGTAGAAGCAGTAGAGCTTCTGATAAGGAACCATCTAGTGAATATGCAGCAATATGACCTGCACCTGGCACAGGTAACCTCTTTTACTTTATTTTGATGGCTAATATCTTTATTTATTTTTTTATTATTAGATCATCTTATTCAGAATATAACATAGATGTACAGCTCAGTTCATCCCACTCATAACCTGTAGAGATCTGATGCAGTGTTGCTCAAATAATCATTTCTCATGAGTTTGTCTTGTTTTTTTTTCCAGTCAATGGAAAATGGATTGCACTATATGGCAGTGGCATTTGCCATGCAGTTAGTGAAGCTGCTGCTGGTGGACGAACGCAGTGTAAGCCACGTCACAGAAGCTGACCTCTTCCATACAATTGAGACTTTAATGAGGACCTGTGCACACTCCAGAGCCAACGCACCAGAGGGGTAAGAACCCAGAGTGCTTGCACATAAGTCACTTCAACTAATGTTCTGATGTTTATATGCTACAGATTTCTTTAATTGTTTTAGTTAAAAGAAAAAACTTCTTATGAACCAACTCTTTATTTTCTTAACCCTAGACTTCCCCAACTAATGGATGTCGTTCGCTCCAACTACGAAGCCATGATTGACCGTGCCCACGGCGGACCTAACTTCATGATGCACTCTGGGATTTCACAAGCATCAGAATATGACGACCCTCCAGGCCTGAGGGAGAAGGCGGAGTACCTCCTGAGGGAATGGGTCAACCTGTATCACTCAGCTGCTGCTGGGAGGGACAGCACCAAAGCTTTCTCTGCCTTTGTTGGCCAGGTTAGCATCAGTCATGGAGTCTAATGCTGATGATTCACAGTCATATCTACTCCTGTTCCTCATATCTTCATTTCATTATTTATTCCTCCTGCAGATGCACCAGCAGGGGATCCTGAAGACGGATGATCTGATCACGCGGTTCTTCCGACTGTGCACAGAAATGTGTGTGGAGATCAGCTACCGTGCTCAGGCTGAGCAGCAGCACAACCCAGCAGCCAGTGCAGCGATCATCAGAGCAAAGTGTTACCACAACCTCGATGCCTTTGTGAGGCTCATAGCCCTGCTGGTGAAACACTCTGGAGAGGCGACTAACACCGTGACGAAAATTAACCTCCTTAACAAGGTACAGCCACCCTAAACTAAGTCGCCCCATGCATGAGTGACGGAAACCTTTCCCAGCCCCTAATGGCTTCAGATTTAGACGGCTATAAACAGCTCATTCTTTATGTCTTGCTCTTCCAGGTGCTGGGTATTGTAGTTGGTGTTCTGATCCAGGACCATGATGTTCGTCAGCAAGAGTTCCAGCAGCTGCCATACCACCGCATTTTCATCATGCTGCTTTTGGAGCTCAATGCCCCAGAACATGTCTTGGAAACCATTAACTTCCAGACACTCACTGCCTTCTGGTAGGAAATTGCATCTCTTGCAGCCAGCGGGCCGCCATCAGTTTTTAGAACGAATATTCGTTAATATCACATTTCCACTTTTGCCTGCTTTGATTTGCAGTAACACGTTTCACATTCTGAGACCCACCAAAGCACCCGGCTTTGTTTACGCCTGGCTGGAGCTCATCTCCCATCGCATCTTTATTGCCAGGATGCTAGCACACACACCACAGCAGAAGGTAGGAAAAGGATGAGGATAAGATCAGCTCAGTGTCCTGAGCTATAACACTTGTCATTGAGCAGGTGCATTTATTAATTGATGAACAGTTCTGATTTTGTTCTAATGGTCCGTCTTACAGGGTTGGCCCATGTATGCACAGCTGCTCATTGATCTCTTCAAGTATCTCGCCCCCTTCCTGAGGAATGTAGAGCTCAACAAACCTATGCAAATACTCTACAAGGTGCACTTTTATATGAAACAGAGGCTCACACCATCCACCTGATATTTTGTAGATGGTCTAATTTTTAACTTGCTTTTGCTTCTGTCATGTGTTTTTTGTTTAGGGCACGTTGCGAGTGCTCCTGGTCCTGCTCCATGACTTCCCAGAGTTCCTGTGTGATTACCATTATGGCTTCTGTGATGTTATCCCACCCAACTGCATCCAACTGCGCAACCTCATCCTCAGTGCCTTTCCACGCAACATGAGGCTTCCTGACCCCTTTACACCCAACCTGAAGGTAAACGCAGCAACGAGTGTCTGCAGCTTCGTGGGAATCTGTAGCATTTGACTGATGTAATAAATCTCATCTCTTGATGAATACCACTCCTGCAGGTGGACATGCTGAGTGAGATCAACATCGCTCCTCGTATCCTCACCAACTTCACAGGCGTAATGCCATCCCAGTTCAAGAAGGATCTGGACTCGTATCTGAAGACACGATCACCAGTCACTTTCCTGTCAGAGCTGCGTAGTAACCTGCAGGTACAACCCGTGTCTCTTTTAACTCCTCTTTTGCTGTTTTGAAATGAAATAACAGTAACTCATTTTATTAATTTATTTACCCCTCAGGTGTCAAATGAACCAGGAAACCGCTACAACATCCAGCTGATCAATGCGTTGGTGTTGTATGTAGGCACACAGGCCATCGCTCACATCCACAACAAGGGTAGCACACCCTCCATGAGCACCATCACCCACTCTGCTCACATGGACATCTTCCAGAACCTGGCTGTGGACCTGGACACTGAAGGTAAAGGGACAGAGGGACCTTCATTTTGATTTAAAGCTACTGGATAACAGTGAGAACCTTTTTCTGTTGCACATTCATTTCAATGGACACAGGCCCAGGCCATGAACCATGCAGGGCTAGTCTGTTTGGTCCTGGAGGTTTTCAGTGTGCTCCTGCTCCAACAAACCTACAGAAGACCTAACTATTGATCCCTGTGGGATGACTCCCTCTCTGGGAAATTTGGTTTCCAGCATCTTTTACATACACAAAGGAAGAATCTTCAACACAAAAGAACAAACAGAATACAGAGTAGCTGCGTCCACTTTTGGACGATGTAAACACAGATGGTGATCACATGACTGAACTACCTCGGCAGATAGTACAGTAGTATAGTATTTGAGAACACGGCCAACACAAGACTGTTTTTACAGATGTGTCCTGAATTACACCAGCGATTGCTGACATACATGATGAGTCCCCAACCTTTACTTTTCCTCTTGCTTTCATGGCAATGAACCCCAGCTGGTCCACGTTAGCATCCAGTACAATGTGGTTTAGCCATGTTTTTAGCATCTTCCCATGAGGTCTGCTGGTTGTCCAGTGCGGAAAGCTCGTCAATCTTTTTCAGCAGCAAGTTTACATTCCCCAACGGAGGAAAGGGGAGGGAGGGGGTTAGCTTCAGGTCAAGATGTTCAGCACTCTGACCAGATTTCTCCTTTTGTACCTTTCCAGGGCGCTATTTGTTCCTAAATGCTATTGCAAACCAGCTGCGATATCCCAACAGCCACACTCATTACTTCAGCTGCACCATGCTCTACCTGTTTGCTGAGGCCAACACTGAGGCCATCCAGGAGCAGATCACCAGGTGAGTCTGTCTGATCTACGGTCCTGTTGTGCTCATTTAAGGTAACAATGACAAGTCCTGTTGCTTACAAGCTTTTTTACTTCATCTCCAGGGTTCTGCTGGAGAGGCTGATTGTGAACAGGCCTCACCCATGGGGTCTTCTTATCACCTTCATTGAGCTGATCAAGAATCCTGCCTTCAAATTCTGGAGTCATGACTTTGTGCACTGTGCCCCTGAGATAGAGAAGTAAGTTCCACCAGTCTTAACATTTTATAATTTTATGTTCTGAGTTTCTATTTATGCCCATCTTGTGATATGTCCTCAGACTGTTCCAATCCGTAGCCCAGTGCTGCATGGGACAGAAGCAGGCCCAGCAGGTGATGGAGGGTACCGGTGCTAGCTAGCCTGTGCAACCAACCAGCTCATAGCTGCTAGGAGAGATGCCGCGGCCTTGACCCACCCCACCACACACACCACCTACGTTACTCCTGGCACTGGATAAACTGGCTACTGCAGTCATTTGAAATGTGGCTGGAAGGACTGCTGCTCATGCATTTGAAGAGTCGCATTATTTTTTACATTTTTTTTTGTCATTGAGATGGCAATGGATTGTTAAATGCTGTTTGATATACTTATGTTGATCCTTTTGATGTAAATATTATGCGAAAAAAAACGGGGCAAGAGCAGGGAAGAAGACAAAAAGGATTGCAATGCACATGTCTAATAAAACTTCTCCTGACATGTAAAACACCCAAACTTATTTTCACTCACTACCAAAGTCCTCAGTTGCTTCGTTCCCACACAGATCCTGTTTTCTGACTTGTTTTTGTTTCAGCGGCTGACTGGTAGATGATTGAAAAAAGAAGAAAAATTGCTTGCTACTTTGATTTTGATTCCTTTTTTTTTTATTGCTGAGTTGGACTGAAAGGTAGTCTCCCAGGTGTGGTGGGGGTCTGCTCCTGCTGTGTTGGCGCAGTAGGTTTGCTCATGGTTTGTCCATATGAAACTGGCTCGGGGGGTCTCTCCCTGGCATTTGTAAAATTGTGCAGTGATGGTAACATCGTAACTTGACAATTTGTATAAAGCTCCAAATTGAAGAACAATAGAAGGACCAATACAGCCCATTTTGTAACATTTTGAATGTTTTGTAAATGTATTGGTCCGTGTGTTGTATTTTGTAGCCCTTTCTAGTTTGCCTTTAGTTCTTGCTACTTTACAGCAGTATGCATACATACAAGAAATAAAGCATCCAAACTGCTGTTGTGTAATGGTTCTTTCACATCATCAGCTCCACTTTGTGGGGTCAGACCCTCTGGCTTTCAGAGCTACCTCAGTTCTTGTTGGATTTAACATTCCTCAGAACTTTGGCTCTGAGATGTGACAAATTCACATCCTGTTGCCTGGCTACAAAAGTTGTTGGACCTCCTTATGCTTTAATGCCATCATTCTCTATGGCATTGCTTCCTTAAACTTCAGCATTAAGTTTTCAACATGATCTTGCATCAATGGGAGAGTGGTCACTGCACAAAGCCTTTTCCAGCACACCCCAAAGCTTCTCATTGCAGTCTGGACTCTAGATAAACCAATGTGGCCAGTTCCCTGAATCACTCATAGAATCTGACTACCATGAATCCTGGTACTGCTGTAAAATATGAGCGTGCCATCAGAAAAGATGGAATAACCACCCCAGTCAGTATATTTCCGTATCAGATAAGCTCGTACTTTGGATGCATAGTGTTGCTGTAAAGCTAGATCTGACCGACCTCGTGCAGCAACTCCACAACACTGCTCCTGCACGCTTGTGCAGGCTTCATTTGGGATGATGGCTGCTTCACTGCCTTCTGTATGGACCACATGACATTCTTCTATTGTTTTAGTTCAATTAAAATGTATTTATTTAAGCCAGTATCACAACAAAGTTGTCTTAAAGGGCTTCACACACAGTGAATCACACAACAGACATCACGCACAATAAACACAAGTAAAGACGACTAAACTCAGCAGACCCAGGACATCCCTGTCCTTAGATCCTCCTCAGGTATAGTCTTTATGTTCCTTTCTTAATCTTTGTGAAAATGTTTGGCACTTTTAAACAGAGTCCTGTTGTTTTCTTCTGATTCCACCAAAATATATAAGTGATCATCATTCAGGATGCTTTCCCACCACATTTCTTCCTGGAAGATCATTTCCCACTATTCTTCCAGGTTTTATTTATGCATTGAATAGTTCTTATATTTTAAGTAATAGTAGTTTCTGCCTCTCCAATGATTTTTTTTCTGATTGATACTGAATGACTGGACCCATTTTCAAACAGACTAACAACTTTTCCTATAGTTGCTTAGGGAAGTAGAAGCTACTCTTTATTAGATGGGATTAAAATAATTTTCTCCCACCTCTATGTTTTGTTAAATCCAGGTAGAGGTTTTATTTTTGGGCCATGCAGTGTGTTGTAACACTGCCCTGGCAGACAGCATTACATAAAGCAAAGCTGCAGTGACATTGTGGCTGAACATCAGCAGAAAGTAAACGCCCTGAGCAGAGTAAGAATAGTAACTTCACTCGTTCCTTTATGTCATGTCTGTGTTGAGATACCCATCCCAGTTTCTGCTCCAGAACCACCCCAGGTATTTGTAAGATTTTAATCCTGATCAATGAAGACTGGCTGGCTCAGTGTTTTCAATCTAAAATCCACCACCACCCTGAGTTTTACCTAAACTCTAATACAACAGGAAACGATAGGTAGCTAAAGCTGTTCGGCGTGGAGCCTAAATGTGGCAGTAATACATATTCCCACTCTGGAAATCAGATAGTCAGCCTATCAATTAAAATAAACAGTTTGACAGGAAAAAACAAACAAAAAAGCAAAACACTTGGCGTGTCGTCCAGAAGGTGGCGGTAGAGAGCCGCACGCCTCCACATTTATACGGAGACCGCTAGAAGAAGAGATCTCTCCCTTTCTCTCTCCTCCCTCATTCACAAGCAGAAACATTGTAGGAAAAGCATCGGGAGAACACTTCTTCCTTCAATTTATTTGAGAAAGTTACATTCCAGTGGTGATAAAAAAAGAACAATTAAAAACATGTCCTGGGCGAAGTCACTTCCAGGTGGACGGCGGTCGTCAGGAAACCCGAACGGAAGGTGAGTCTCATCGGTGCCGTATGAAAAATTAGCATTAGCAGCTAACAAGCTAGGTACCGTTAAGCTACTAAACAACGACCCACAAGCTAATAAGCTTTCTTTCATGCCTGCAATTATAACAAATGTGACATATATGGTATACCGTTCTCTGTGTAGTGCTCAAAAACGTCGTCCTTTTCGGAGAAATGCTCCGTACCCAGTCAGAGACGACAGGACCGAGGAGCTAAAGGATGCTTTGGACAGGTAACGGCTAATATTTCATGTACCTCGAGCTATGCTAATTGTGCTAAAATGTGACGTTTTCTGTTAAATTTGTGCGTTTTTCTTTGCAGGCTATGGCATTTAGTGCAATAAAATTGGATATGCATATAGTTTAGAACAATTATTACACGTAGACCTGTACAAAGAAACTAGTTTTACTAGGATTATAGGGTGGTGGTTCCTAACGTGTCACATGGCCCTTGCCTGGGGGAGGGCGGCCGTAGCCATTTCACATTGAATTTCTAACTCCGTTACTGGTGAGATATAAACGTGCACATTATTAGCTGTTACTGATCTTACTGCCCTTCTGTTGCAGAGGAGTTTGCAGCATGTGTGTTTGTGGTTTAAAGCTTTTTATTCAGTCACATAATTAAAAGTCTGAACCTAATAATTTGCTGCAAAAGGAGATGTTTTATTGGTATGTTATTTATCTGAAATCACTTTGCTGGACTTTGAGAACATGCGGCATAGAAAAATATAGCTCCTACGATGCCTGTTTTTATTTTTCATTCAGTTATGAGGAGATGGAACAAATTCAGAACTTCAACAGTTCTGTGAAGTATGAGGGCTACAAGCAAAAGCCATCTGGTGAGACTTTTTTTCTGTCTTCAAAGTGCATTTATCATCCTTATTCAGGATCATATATGCTTCTTGTACATACTTAAATAGTTAGTTTCAAACCTAGCGTCTTTCAACTTTCATGCGTACCTTGTGCTTGTGAACAAAAGAGCTTTTAACATCAGGAAATTTGCACAAATAGTCTCTAAACTTTAGGACCCAAATGGTTACCTTGCTTTCTGCTAACACCCTTTCAGCAACGGCCAAGCCGGATCTCTGCACTCCAGCAGACAGACGCAAAGCTTTGTATCAGAAGTTTTACAGGCAGGTGCAGGAAGAGAAGAAGCCGGCTGATTGTGTGGTCCTTTCCGTCACCAACACAGGCCTGTAAGTACTTCCTGTAAATTTTAAATTTATGTCCACATTTCATTGTAGCAGCAATGGTGATTGGGACTCTATTTAAAAAAATATTTAATTTAATTATTTTTTATTATTTATTTAATGTTTTCTAGCGAGGTCTAAAAGGTTATTGAGGCATGATTACGGTTCAGACACAAGTTCTTTCAAAGAAAGTGACGATAATGGGGAGGTCTTTAAAATTAATCTATTGTAGTATTTTATATTGTGGAATTAAGTAATTGTGACATCCCACATCCTAAACTCTGTACCCACTGCTCTAATCTGATCTTTGAACTCTTTAGAAGCAATTTTCTGCGCAGAGACAGAAAGAGGAATTTGTTTCCTTAACTCATTTCTCTTGTATTTTTTTTGTTTGTTAAATTATGCTTATCATTATTATCAATATTATTATTCCCTCTGATTTTCTGATTTCCAGTCATCCCAGTTATTACATATTCTACTTTATTTATGCTTAGGAATTTGTTTAACATGTTGCAATAAACTTTTAACTGTTTGTTTCTCTGATGAACCAGTCGATGCTCATTACTGTCCACCCTGCAGCCAATCCAAATAAACTCACCTTGTTCCCCGCACAGCTACAAGCAGCTGGTGGTACATATGAAGGCAAAGCTCAAGTACATTACAGCAGAGCCGAATCATTTTAAAGATCCCCAGATCATTCTTTGGCAGATGCTTTTATTCAAAGCAACTTGCTTGTGATAAGTGTTTTTATTTTTTTTTTTACTCTTTTTTTTTTATTTTTTTTAAACCCAACATGCATGTCTTGTGGTTGGGAGGAAGCCGGAGAACCCACACATACACGGAGAATATGCCAACTATACACAGAGGCCGCTGTTCAAACCTCAGCTGAGGCTTGAACCAACAAGCTTCTTACTGTGAATCTGCAGTGCTAACCGGGTTACCTTTTTAAAATCCCTTAGGCTTTTTTTTTCCTCATATTTTCTACCACATAAATTGTTTTATTTACACTTTTTATAATCTGTTCATTCATTAAGTCAAATTGCTTTCAGCATCATGGATATGCTGATTTTTCAAGAGGAACAATCACCTTAAATCATCCACTTGTCAGATGTCGAGTAAAAGATATTCCACAGTTAACATGTTAAAAAATGAATAAGCTCTCTTTGTGTTTCTTTTCCAGGACATTTAACGGGAACAAATCTATTCTAACAAACACATTTTACAAATGAAATAATAAAACTCTTGATCTCACAGAGATATTTGACTAGTACAGTTATCATTCCCAAACATTTGAACTATAACTTTAAATGGCTGATATTTATTATGGTAGAAATAACATCATGCAGACATTAAATGTGCATTGAAATGGCAGAAGTACATTTATAATTTCACCACTTTGCACCTACAAAAACTACATTTACCACATAAATAAACCCAAATGAGCATTTTAAAGTTATTGCATGACAGTAAAACAGTTTTAATTTGCTGTTTTTATATAAGAGGCTTTCTAACAGAACCCTCTTCACTGTCAAAACAGAATACTTTGTTTCACACACTTTACACACATTAACATATTAAAACTTCCTTTTGAAATAAACCATTTATTTTATAAATACATGTAATAATGCAGCAAATGTTAATACAGTTTTATCAATCAGGTTTTTATTTGCTCAACAGAACCACATTTTTACAATAATTCCTGATTTTTCTGCCTCATTTAATGGCTACACGTGTCATACAACACTGAAGTCTGCTGGACCGGGTCAAAATACATGTTCCGCATTTTTCAGGCATAAATGACTGTTTTATTCATTTGTTAGCACCAGACCATCTCATGTACACATGTATTTCTTTCAGACTGGTCAGAACAATTGAGAACAAACACATGGACACCCACTTCCTTCATCATTGTGTTTACAAGGCAACAGTAACGACACTACCTTTCTAAAATAATTCATTATACTTTGCTCCTGAACGTGAGAGCCATTTAAAAAGAAACAGGTGGTTTTTGTTTCTACAAACATACAGAAAAAAGGCAGCAGTGTTTCTAAAGCCAAAAACTGCTATCCTTACTGTAAAACCAGCTTTTAGCAGGAAGACGTAATAGAAATACTAAACAAACAACTTGGACGTGAAATAAACCAGGTTTATTGAAAAGCTGGGGAAAAGTTCCACAAGGATGTGGCATAATGAGGTTCATTACTGCTGAAATGGTAATTTATGACACACATAACCAGCTAGGCGTCGTCACAGCAGGAAATTTTCTAACACAAAATGAATTGGTTGATAATGAACTTCGACTTCTACATATCCTTAGTGTCTGAATAAATCAACTCATTTATTTTTTGTATTTAAATGTTTTTTAACCGCTTCATGAAGAATTTCCCAGCTTTTCTGTTGGGTTTGTTTCACTGTTCGTAGGTTTGAGAGTCACCGATGGAAATTGACATATTTTAGGCGGTCTGATGTACTGTTAAATCCTACAGATTAGCAGACATGTCAACGCTCTCCATCCCTGTCATGGCTCAATAACAGGATACAGTGATCCCTCGTTTATCGCGGGGGATACGTTCCAAAAATAACCCGCGATAGGTGAAATCCGCGAAGTAGGCAGCTTTATTTTTTTTACTGTTATTTTACAATGCAATACTGTACTGCAGAATGAAAGAAAGAATAAAACCTCTTTTCAGGCCCAAAATGTGTTAAAAAATAGAAATATTAACATTTTCTTACAAATACCTATAATAGTTTAAAGAACGGTGTTGTAAAACATCCATCCATCCATCATCTACCGCTGGGGTCGCGCGGGGGGCTGGAGCCTATCCCAGCAGCCAAGGGGCGAGAGGCGGGGTACACCCTGGACGGGACGCCAGTCCATCGCAGGGCAAACACACAGAGACGAACAGTGTTGTAAAACAATATTTTTTTTAATAGTAATGAATACGAGGTAGGAAAGATTGTTGCGTATTTCACCGTCCCTCCAGCTGCGCCTCTTCGTCCTGACTCCGCTGCTTTTTCTACTGAAGGCTGCGCAGGGGTCTTTCTCCGGGA
>JBAMIG010000010.1:5696446-5706755 GCA_037177335.1 Kiunga ballochi | reverse complement strand
GGACGGACGATGGTAACTTTCTCTGCTAGTCAAAACCAGTCAACTTAAACTGAGCTTGGTCGATCTAAATAGAGTGATTATGGGTTAAGTTGACCTTAGCAGGAATCCATACATAGTTCCTTCTCTCTACAGAGACAATGTCTATGTACTGGTCTTAAGAATTTCCATCATTACAGAAAAACCATGTTTTCCTCCTCTTCTACGCAGCCTAACAGCACCTACAGATAAACCTAAACCCACATGACCCAACTAGCGCTGTACTCTCTGAACTCAGTAGTGTTTAAATAAAAAAATTAAAAAAAGTTAAGCTACTCAACCAGCAAGCCGTTTGGGCCCATAAGGGTTACACTTGGGCTGCAGATAAGTGAACCATCTGGGTTGGTTTGCAGTTTTCACAGTGTCCTTACCTTGCCCAATAGGGTTTCTAGTTGTTTCTTGACTTCAGCTGAGGTCCATCGTCATGGCTAATGCTCTGCCAGGCCTCTACTTCACTAAGCGAGTTCAACTTTTGTACCTGGAATTCGCCTTGCCTATACCTACTTAAACCCTCTCCAGTCTCTGCTTCCCTAGATGATCAACTGAATTTGCTTTGTTGAGAACCAGCAGGATTTTTCCCTTTGTTTCGAGCTCCCAGTAATCGACCTGCCCTGTTCATGTTGGATTTATGTCACTATGTGCTTGTCTGGACATTCTTGCCTGCCCCCCTTGGATAAGCAGACTGATCTGTGCTTCTCTGTGTTTGGCCATTGCCTGGTTTTAGTGATGGGAGAAATTAAACGTTCAGGAGATGAATAATTTAGAACAATTGTTTCAACAAAACTATCAATCCTCCATCAATCGCCATCATCCCTTATGGGGGTCATGGGCTTCACATGCCCGTGCCCAATCAGTCCCCCTATATCCCAAATATAACCCTTGTGGATATACCAACTGGTATATGGGGCTTACATGGGTCTTTTGCTACTCACAAAATCAGAACCTAGCTGAAATGGTCAAAACCAACTTGAAATTCAAATGTATACTCAGGTAAGCACACGGCAAAAACTGCAGACATAAGGGACCCTTATCAACAGCCCAAACTTTAAGGGCCTACATGATAGATAGATAAAACACAGTGAATTGAGCTGGTACATTTAAAAAAAAAAAAGAAAAAAAAAAGAAAATTCCAATAAACTCAGGTAAGACAACGTTATATAGACTGTTCTGATTACAAGTTCTGGTAAATCAAAGTATGTACTGAACGAAGGTAAGATCTTCAGCTTAGTCTCAGACCAGAGTCCAATGAGGTAAAATAATACATAATTATGTATTTTCAGCATTGGTTTTACCAGCTATTTTGTTTTCATAATCTGAGCTAATGGGAGCATGTGCAGTAGATGCTGAACAATGGGGGCCCAGCATGGTGCCTTGAGGAACTCCAAGTCATCTTGATCCAATAGTACAGCTTAGGATAGGTGGAACAGGAGTGTATTTACCAGCTGATACAAAGTAGTTCCCATCCTTCAAGTAGGCCTGATTTCAGAAGGAAAAAACATTTAGCTTATTAAGGCTACATAATTAAAAATAATCAGTGATGGTTTAAGGAGGATGGAAAGTTTTTCTACACAGGTTTTGAGTCAACATTTTTGTTTTCTATTTCAGTGGAACGTCTCGTTTATTTCAGCAGGACAATGCCTGAGCATACCTTTTTAATCTATGTGCTAAACTGGCCAGCCTACAGTTTAGACCTACCAGCCCTTTGAAATATTCAATGTACCAAAAATTGAATATTTAGAGACAAAAACATTTAAACACACTCATGAACATTTTGTTTGCTTACAATTGACATTTGTGCAGGTCCAGCCTGGTTATGCCAATTTGTGACTAAATGGATCAATTTGGAAATGACTGCATGATAATTTAATCCAAAACATTGTTAAACAAAGAGCTCAAAATGAGCCAATCAAACTCAAGTTCAGAATATAGAGCGATTAAAAGCCCTCTTTTAATCTTTCAGTGAAATTAAACGACATAACATCTTTCACACAACACTACAATCCAACTCCACATTTTCCCTCTGCCTCATCTCTCTGAACTCGCTGCGTCCTTGTTGTAGTTACGCTGGTTGGCCACAGCTGGGCGCTGTTGCATTACTCAGCCCCTGCCATCCCTCTCTCTCTCCCCCTCTCTCTCGCTTTCTCCCCGCCTGCCCAGCCTGCCTCTCTCCTGCCTCTCTGCCTCAGCCAACCCGGGCTGTGCCGAGCTGCTCCCTGCGGGATCAGAGCGCTCCCCCGCCGGGACCCTTCTCTCACATCCCCCTGCTGGGACGCGGCTACATTTCCAGCCAAGCACTGCCTGCCTTGGCTTTATTATGTGTGTCTGCGCCGCAGCCCCGCCAGCAGAGGCAGGCAGAGGAGGAGGGAGACTGGTAGCCAGAGTCAGGACAAAGAAAAAGCAGGGAGACAGAGGCTAGCGGAGGGTTAGGTTGGTTGAAATTATCGGGCATCTATTAATACCGCTGGTAGGACATTGAGGAAATATTAACCAAAGGAAAAAAAGAAAGGAAAGCGTGGGTTGTAAAAGCAGCATACCCCTCAGGGGTGAAAATGCAGGGGAAGAGCGCAATGTCCATGCCACCAGACCACCACAGCTTAGAGTAAAATAGCGGGACGGAACACGGGAGGCAAGTCGGTTCGGGTAGGCTCCTGGAGAGATAAAAAAAACTAAACAAAAAACAAAAACAGACTTAAACAGTTTCACTAAAACTAAAGAACACCTGACGAAGACGAGAAGAGCGCGCGGGGGGAAAAGCAGCGATTTCCAAAAACACGCTCTCATCACCCGGACCGTCACGCGCGTCGTCTGTGGTATCGTCACGCTCTCACTCGGACGGTGCCGCTGACACTTTTCCTTTTTCCCCTCCTCTCTCTCTCCCCCCCTCCCCTTCAACACAGCCGCGGGACCTTGCTCAGGTGTTTTGACACGCGCGTGGGCGCGAGCGCTCGGAGAGAAGGCATAAACCGCGTGAAGAAATTAAGCACGAGACAATATATATATATATATAGGCTATATCAAGATTTTTGGCGTCGCCGCAACCGGGGAAGTTGTTTCACCCCCTCCTTCGTTCAATTCTACAGGTTGCGCGAGCCTTTGGTTACCGCGCGCGAGAGAAGCGAACGCAGCGGAAGAGCAGAGCAGCGAGGCACGGCGCGGTGGACTCGGTGGCTTTCGCCGGACTCGGGGCCGCTGTTTAAGTCACTCAGAGGCTGAAGCTGCCGCATTGCAACAGGCGAAGAAGCAGCAGCGAAGTGGTGGTGGGGGAAGAAGAGGAGGAGGAGGAGGAGGAGGAGGACGCATATCCCGGCCGTGTCCGCCTGCATGGTCAGCTGAAAACACGGAGCGGAGTGAAAACAATTAAAAAAAGAAGAAAGATTAAGAAGAGCGGCTCGGCGGCAGAGATGTCCAGACGGAAACAGGCCAAACCGCGCTCCGTTAAAGGTAAGAAAGAAAGCTGCTGGTTTGTTCACGGACACTTTTCTGAGCGTAAAACAGAGATGGATTTTCAAACCCAACTCTCCTCATGTTGGCTCATTTCATTTGAATCCCCCATGAAAGGGCTGCAAGCAGCGGTGTAGTTCATAAAGCGGAGGTAAATTCAGCCTCGTACCTGAACAATTAGTGCAGCAAGTCAGCTTTACTGTCGCTACTCTAATTGCTGCTAAGTGAACCGTATTTATTTCGTTTAGACCATAACATTGACGCAGGTTGTTTGTGTGTTTTGTGGATTGTCAGCTCGCCTCAACTTGTTGTGATTTACTGAATAAGCTTCTGTTTTCCCCCTGTATTATCTTTGATGTTGTTCATTTTGCCCCATAAAACGGAAGCTCCGGCTTTATTTGAGTAGCTACATCTGACTGTTGGTATGTTTAATGTTTATAATGTCGAAGACGCAATTTAACGCGTTTTTCCTGAAGGGCACACATCTGGCTGTAGCCTGGGTCTTTGGTGAAAAATCTTTTAGACACTTTTCCTTTTCATTAAATAAAAAGCAGAGAGAAGATTAATATATGTCTTCAGAGCAATGCTTAATCTATATTTTATTAAATGTTTTGGAATAAATTAATAAAGACAAGTGCCATCAATATAAAGTGGTTTTCAATGCAATGCATGGGTGAGTGGGCATCATGCATAAGGGGGTTGCATGTGGTGTCCTTGGCCTCCGTGTTTCCTTTATGGGACCCAGATGGGCAACGGGACTAGCTGACCATGTGGTCCTCCCCCCCAAGCCTTTTCTTAACCATGAAAGCTTTCTTGTTTAGTGGCTATCCAGACTGTCCATACTGGGTTGTTTGTTCAATTAGCAGCATCATCCCTGCAGATGATGATCCATCTGATTCAGTGTGGGATTCATCGTACCAGTAGTTGGGGAACGTTTCAGGAAGCACTGACAGAATGTGGTAATTTGTCCTGTGGGGGTGCGTTTGTGGTTTTAATTGTATGCAGCTTGTGAGAAAACTCTTTTAAAAGCCTTGTTTGGGTTTCATTGCAGGCATGTGGGGGGTTATTGTAGGCAGGAGGATGTGATTGGCAGTGACAGCCTGCAGATTCCTCAGTCTCCTCAGGAATCTACTGTAAAAGTTGGTTTCAGTTTTCACTTGATTCCTGGGGCCCATTGTGGAGTGAAACAGCCTGTCTGATGATTTGTGCTTGGGAATGTTATGGACACAAAACGTGATGATCTAATTAGAAACAGGGTTTGGGATGAATTCTGGAGGAAGATCTGCAATGCTGAGCGTGCAGCCAGGGTTCCGACTTTCTATAACCTCTTTTTTCATAAATAAAAATCACTTTGTGGGTGTAAATGGTGTTTTCTCCCACATTTATTTTATCCAAATCAGTCTTTAACTTGAGTTTATGTGGTTATTTTTCATTATATGAGGTGGATTTGTGTGAAATTAGTGTGTAAATGATGGGGTGAAGACGATTGTTTTTGCCCCCTGCTGCAGCGTTGCTGATGCTTAGTGCAGTTTGTCAGACAATAAGTGGACCATTGAACCAGACTGTCTGCTGCTGCGGCTCTGCCATTGCTCTGCGAGTGTGCGTTTATGCTTACAAGATGAAGCCTTGTGTGTCTGAGTGTGTGTCACAGAGGCCGCCAGGTCTCAGCAGCCTGGATAACCAGAGCTTAGCTTTAGTCAGGCAGCCAAGCGAAGCGGAGCAGAGCAAAGCAAAGCCGAGGCAGACGACCACCACTCTGTTTGTGCTGCAGAGGTAACGCTGCCTTCGTTGTCCAGCTTGCATGTATGCAGTTTACGTGCGTGTGTTTATTTATTTATTTATTTATTTTTTTGTGCGTGCTCATCTGTGCGTGCTCATGCATTTGCTATCTCCTGTCCACACCTTGTCCCCACTGTCAGCTTGGCAAGACCAGACTTTGGAGGAAGATGGAGGAGAAAACGGTGAGGTGAAGGGCAAAAGGTTTGGAGAGGGGAGGTGCTCGGGGGCAGTGCAGCAGGTGAGGGGCAGGAAAGATGGAGGGAGGGCTGGCTGAAGTGAGCATCGCCAGGGGATTATCTGTGTTTTCATGTTCTCCTGTCTTTCACCTGCTCACCCAACTCTGACTGGCTGGCTTACCGTCCAGCCAGGCATACCAAAACAATAACAAAGAGCTGCACAGTCCCACCTCATCCGTCTTGCTGGAGATGTGCAGGGACTCATGGTGGGGCTCTTTATCTAGCTAACGGTCAATGCAACAGCCTGGCATGATCATAAAGACATAAAGTGTCAGTGGTTAGCGGAGACAAAAGGACATTTAGATTGTTTTTGGATGATATGAAGTCATTTTTTGCTGTTTGTAAAGGCAGTAATAATGGACTAAAATGTGTTTTCCTATGACACCCCTAACAACAGCTAGTTTAGCATCCATCTTGCTTGCTGTCTCTTCTCTGAGATCCCTCTAGCCAATAAAAGTCACTTTCTTTTCCTCTCTCCTTTTGATAATGTCTTATAGTGTGTCTTTGAATCAGATATTTGTGGGTGAAGAATGGTCATAAAGCAGAATGTAGTTGTCATGTGATGCTAAGGCTGAAAAAAAAAGTTGTGTAGTGTACGACAGCGCAAAGGTGCTTCCAGGAATCACCATAATTAATGTCAGTGTGGCCTGAAAATGAGCGAGTAGCTAAATTTTAAGGTGATGAGCGGAGCTGAAGTTTGTGCAGTCTTCACACACTTTTTTTTTTTTTTTTACAGTTTATAAAAAATAGATTATTATTATTATTATTTGATTTTTGAAGTATCTGTCTTGATAATATTGGTGATTTATAATTTCAACAAGGACCGAACAAATGAGTTGATGTTCACACAGTATCACTACAGAGCGCTCCACTCAATGCCAGCCATTAAAATAAAAAGTCTGAATCCTGCTTCCTTTGTACGTCACCACTTTGATATTTTGATGGATTTACTTGACCAGAGCCTCGACAGTGATTAGGCCTCGTTAGCACAGAGGCTATGGGACTAAATTACAGTCTGTTAATTGAACATGGACTAATGACGCGACGATGGGCCATGAAACTAGCTGGTGGGTTGAAAGGAAGAAAAAAAGGAGGGGGGAGCATGAGGAGGAAATGAAAGAACCTAGTTTCTCTCTTATCAAAATATTATTTCAGTGGATTAATCCGTTTTTAATGTGTGTCTTTAGTGAGGCGAGGCAGCAAAAAATCTCTTTCTGCGTCGGCTCCAGCAGCCTTGCTGTCCTATCTCTCTCCCTCTCAGCTCTCAGCCCCTTGAGTCTCTCATGCATTATGTAGTGATGATTATTACTTAATTACACATTAATAAATCCGCTTCATTTGCAGGACATTAAATGGGAGTTGAGCGCAAGTGACGGGGAGATGGAGGAGAGCGGGTAGATGGGAGAAGGAAAAAGCATGTTAGGGTTTATTTGGTTTGTTTTAGTGTTTGTGGTGTTTGCAGCCAAATGAGCGCTTTGTACAAGTGGTTTGCTGCAGGTGTGTGTTGAGCTGATGAAGTCAATCCCACATTACGTTTTCTTCATCTGTGCCTTAAGCGGACAATGTGGGCAAAAAATACTTTTTTTAATTCCTCTGATTGTTTTAGAAAAACATACACAAACTAGTGGGAGGTGGATGAAACTGGAGGATGTGTAGAGAAAAGCCACTTGGGTTGTTTTCACTCACACAGTGAGGTGTTGCAGGAGCTCTGATAGGTGGTTTCACTGGGCCGAGCTCGGCTCGGTGTACGAGTCTGGAAAAGAAAAGGATGTAGTTTTATTTTCATTTTAAAAGTCTGGTTTTAGTCAGTTTTCTGACACATTGCTGCTCTTTGCTCGGCTGAGCGTCCGTCACAACCACAAAATCTGTTCTGTGGAGATTCCAGTTACAGTTTAAACGCAGCCCAATTTCTCTAAACATGTGAAATGTCAGAGTCCATGGTTGTAAATTGAGAGGCGGGGATGTGTCCCAAAGCTGATCACTATGCATGAATTTCTGCAGCATTTTGCAACTTAGAATACTTGATTTCTGCTGCCTTTTTGTGAAAGGTTGCAGCAAAAGTTTAGGTTTTTATGTTATTTTACATATGATTTTTTTTTTTGGGATCTATTATAGGCATTTCTTTTTAATTTGAAACTCAGATTATAAAATTTCAACTATCTTAGTTCAAACAAACACACAGGGAGGGTTTTTACCATTAAAACAACCCCAAACCATTCCTTCACCATGGACAGACGTGGATATTCTGGCTGCCATCAAAACCTTTTCCTAATCTCTTCACTCATTTTAATCATTAACTGGTGCAAATGTCTATTTATCATGTTAGTTTGTCGTCTACCGCAAACACAACTTTATTTCATGCAGAAAGCGTCATGCACGCTCCTGTGAGAAGACTTTAGACTGCAGATGTGGCACATTTCTCTTCCACAATCAGAAAGTTGATGACACATACAGTCCTGACATAAGTTGCATTAAAGTTCTGGTGTTTTATTTGCACAATTACAATGACTCAGAAATCACTAGGATTGATGCGGTTTAAAACTCAGAACAATGTTACCAAACATGTAAAACATCAGGACCCATGGTTGTGAACATTACATGTAACCATGTAACATGGAAAGGATCTGTATATGTGATGTGGGATCAGAGCAGAGGGTGCATTCCACATCTGCACCTGTGCATGCTGGTTAGGTATAAAACTTCATATTGGAATGCAGCCTCCATTAATACGGATGGCTGTTCTGTCGCATTACAAAGCTTTTAAATATGTATCTTTTGTGATTTTCAGACAGAGATATCTCCCTACATTAATTCTAACCCAAACATGTATTTTTAAAGCTAATGATAACCTTTCGTTGCTAAAAGTGCAACACAAAAAGGGACGTATAAGAGAACGATAGCTCCTGCAAACATGTCTTGAATCTGAGATTTTTTTTAATGCTAAACCACAAATCCTCATAACTGCTGCTTCCCCTGTCTCCTCTGACCTCCTTATGAATGTTTGTGGCCAAGTAAACATAGAAAGTTGGACATCATCCTATTAAAAACAAGGAGGCTGGTGAGTCCAGACGTGTGTGGAGGAAACGGACTGGAAATGCAGCTCCTACATGTTGGTGTAGATGTTGTGAAAACTCGTCTAAATCTCACATCAGCAGCATGAAGGTTCTCATCCTCTCTGTTTTCCCTCTTCTTTCTGCCTTTTTCTTCCCATCTGGCTTTACCATCAGAGAGCTTTTTAATGTCACCCTTTGGCAGAGTGAAGAGACTTTAATAGGCCAACTGGCTCATATAAAAGCCAGGCCTTACATATGTGACTTGGATTAAATAAAGACAGCAATGTAATTTTACAGGTAAGACATTAGAAAATGGCTTGAAAGCAAAGGAAAAGCTTTCATTTGCCCAGAAAAGTTTAATGATGTTTGTGCAGCTAAAGCTTGTGTCAATAATAATGCAGTCCATGCACGTACGGTGGGTCCTGCAGAAAGGCGCGTTGTGGTTTGGTATTAAAGCTTGCTGAACCATTAAATAGCTCTCTGAAAGCTTTGTTAAAAATTCCATCGACTCCTCGGCAGGAGGTGGATTTCAGTTTTTGGGTACTTGTTTTCTAATGGGACAAAACAAGCTCATGTAATTGGTGGAGCCTGGCGGTACCGTGCATTGAATGTAATGGGCTCATGTAGATCTGCACTCAATTAGAACTAAATTACCACACAATTGAAAGCTCAGAGAGCAGAACGCACTGAGGTGAACTACAGCTTTCTCATTTGAGACGGAAAACCATGTGCACGTGGAAATATATGTATGGTAGGAAAATTATTTTTACATTGATTATCTTGGGCAAAAACCAGTGATATTGTTGTTTGATGTAAAAAATATGAGCACACAAATTCACACAACATGAGTTCACCGCTCCACCTGTTCTAACCTTGTTAACAAACTGTCTAATCAGCCAATCACATGGCAGCCGCTCATTTAGTCATGTAGACAAACTGAACACCAGAATGAGGAACAGAGAAGATTTAAATGAGTTTGAAAGTTTATTTGTCAAAGTATTTACTAAGATATTCACAGAACATATCTAGGGTTACAGAGATGTTCTGAAAAGAAGAAAATATCATTATAAGGCAACAGGAGGTCATAAGCACTGGTTCCAACCAAGATATACAGAGCAGCATCACTGAACATCCAACATATCCACACTTAAAGCAGCAGAACACACTGTGTCCCACTCCTGCAGCTAAGAACAGGAAACTGAGGATACAATTCACACAGACTCACTAAAACTGGACAACATGGTAAATGTTGCTGGTCTGATGAGTCTCATTTCAGCTCCACATTCAGATGGTAGAATCAGAATTTTTTTTTACCAACATGGCATGGTTTAACCAACTGAGTATTGTGAGCATGTCCGTCCCTTTATGAGCACAGTGTAGCATCTACTGATGAATCCTTTCAGCAGGATGATGCACCATGTTATGACAATAAGCACTGCACTTCATCAGCCTCCACTGTGAAACTTAGTTCAGAACATATAAACTTAAAAATAATTGTAAAAGTAGGTTTTGATTGTTATCATGCATATAACAGCAGCTGTCTGTACAATAACAGCAACAATAACTACTAATATTATTAATATGTTGGATGAGATAGCGTCACAATCATGGAGGCTCTGTTTTATTTTTATTGTCTGGTTTGTGTGTGTATTTAGAATGGCTGTAGTCTATGTTTATGGGTGTGTGTGTGTGTGTGTGTTTTCCATCGACAGCTTCTTATCAGCAGCTGACCTGATGTGGTTGTGCATGCACATTTATTTGTGT
>JBAMIG010000010.1:5671044-5693970 GCA_037177335.1 Kiunga ballochi | reverse complement strand
TGTGTGTGTGTGTGTGTGTGTGCGTGCGCACGCATGAGAGAGACTGAGAGAGCTTTGAGCCTCTTGTTCTGGCTTCATCCTAAATATAAGCTGAAAGCCGGACTGAAAGTCCTCTCTTCAGTCATGTATGCAGAAAAAATAAGTCATTTTTTCTGACGTTTTTCTGTGTTACAGGAAGCCATATTTATTTGTAGTTTACAGAAGATTAATATTTGAAGACCTTCCTCATCTTCCCATGCAACACCCAGGGTTTGAAAACAAAAAACTGTCCTGCCATTTTTCATTATAATATTCAGATTTCAGTACATAAAGCTAAAAGTGTTTTTCTTTCATAATTACTACATATTTTCACCAGTTTGCTGTTTTATCCACACACAAGCATTCTCAGGGCTCTACACTCCAACCAAATAGTTGCATTTTGCATCAGAAATGTTGAGAAGTGCATTTCTAAAAATCTATTTATGCATGGGCGACTGATAAATTTCCTTTTTTTTTAGTACTTACCATTGAATTATTGTGTTGCAAAATAAACATCTGATTCCGTCTTCTGACCAGTAGTTCAGTCATGTATAAAATAGCTAGTCAGGTAACTGAAACAAACTTCAATTCAAGAAAAGAAACAAACACCAAAGAAGAAGAAAGGCAACATGTGAGAACGGGAAAGGGGGAAGCTGTCGCTCCTTGAAGATGCAAAAATGGCAAAGAGGGGTCTGTTAGCATAGGGGTGACTGCTATCAAACTCCGAGCTGCCTGATTGAAAAAATTCATCCCCTCAGTTGTTTTATGAAGGTAAACTTGACCTATTATAGCTAAAAGTTTTGTATTTGGCAGTGAACGCTGGGATTCAGAAAGTTAGCGTTTTTTGGCAGTTATACAAACGGCAGACTCTGCTGCATAAACCCACAACATGCGGGAAACAACTTTAGCTGATAAAACTCACCACATAACTAAAACACGGCACTAATCGGCCAGAAACTGAATCTGCTGTGAGCTGCGTAATAAAAGTGCAACTCCACTCAGCTGCTAACCAGCGGCGAGGGGGCGGAGCCGATTCTGCAGTTTAACACAAACAGGTTGTTAATTCTAGTTCACTGCAGCTGTTTTTATGATGTGTCAAATGCTGCATAATAATATATGAATTGTAAACACTAGTTTCTGAAGTTAATGTTCGAGTAGATCTTAGTAATGCATTGAAAATGAGAATAAATGTGAATATTTGCTTTGCAAGTTAAGTTTGATGCACGGTCATAAATTGTCTGCTTACGTGCCTAAAGATTTAAGATGAGGGCCTAATAAAATAAGGGAGTCTGGAGCCCTGCCTCTGAGTGGGAACACAAGCACACACTGAAACAAAGTACCCAGACTAATGTGCATTGTCCTCGGAGTGTGGTATCCTCAGCTGAACAAGCTGCTTGTGAAGCTGCATTGCTTTTTTATTCAGCACTCTGCCAGGTCTTTGTGGTGCACCCCGCTATAGACGTACCAACGGTTCTTTTCAATGCTGGAGTCTTGAGTTGGTTTTTCTTACTCTTTTCTTTTCACCTCCCAGTCAAAAGGCAAAGGTGTCCTGCTGAGAGACTTACAATGGAGCGAGTGGGAGCAGCAGAAAGACAGCTTCACACAGGAAAGGAAAGATATCACAGTACCATCAAGGAAAATTGAATTCTAACATGTTTTGGTCTTAATACAAGAAAAAGAAATGTAAACTTTTATTTAAAAAGCAAGTGTTGAACTAAATAATGCAGTTACCACCATACAGTTTCTATATTTTATATTTTTTTATATTTTAAAATATTACTAGCACTTATTTAATCTAATTGCTTCTGAATTTTAAATGTAGTAAGTTATTCACCCCCCTAGTGTCGGGTTGGACTCGCTTCTCTTTTAAAAACTGCAGATTCTTGGTGGCAGCTTTGTGACATATAAAGCCACCTAATTCTGATCCCACCATGTGAATGTGGAGCTGATATGGAGACCAGCAACATGTTTCCATCTTCTGTTGTCCAGTTCAGGTGAGTCTGTGTGGATTGTTGCCTCAGTTTCCTGTTAGCTGACAGTAGCGGCACCCAGTCTGGTCTTCTGCTGCTGTAGAACATCTGCTTCATGGCTGTGTGTTCAGAGATACTGTTCTGCTTATCCTGATCGGAACCAGTGTGTACTAAACTTTCTGCTGCTTCATATTGATGCTATTTTTTTCTTTTCTCTGTTACCCTGTAAATGCTCAGTCTGTGAACAAGTCGCCTCTCTTCCTCTTTTTGATGCTCATTTTGCACTTTAGAAAGTCATCTTCATCATGTCTGCATGACTAAATGCTTGTACGCGATTAACTGATTTAGATGTTTAAGAAGCAGCAGAATAGTTGAATAAAAAATGGATGCTAAGTGTACAGTGCTTGGGAGTTAGCATTAAGGCAAACCCTTGTACAATGCCTTAAAATGACAACATTTATATTTAATGTAGGAGCCATAAAAGGGTTTTTGGTATAATTGTCACTGGGTGAATGATTGGACAGGTGTATGTGGGTCACGTGCATGTTAATACCACTAATGGTAGTTAAAAGGCACTGTCAGCCAGTCACTGGGTTTTTGGCGAGAGAGGAGGGCTGGGTAGCTGTAGTTTTTGTTGACCGCACGCCTGGTTTATGCATAGAGTTTTATGTCTAGTCCGCCAAAACACAGAGAAGTGTATAAATACGTTAAGCTGTGCATAAGAAAACTAAACAGGTGTAAAGCCACTTAAGTGCAGTGGATTGAAACTGGCAGCGCATCACAAAATAGACTGAACCCAGAAGGAAAGTTGCTAAATTTAAAATTGTACGCCGTCCCTTATGAGTAGCATTTAAAAGTGTGATATAGATTTAAATTAATTTTCACATGATTCTGTAATGCTTTAAAAACTGTTTTACAATAACCTCCAATTTATTCTAACATCATTTTAACAGTAATTTGGGGAATTTGAAACAAGTAAATTTACTTTTAACTAAATGAGATTTGTTAAACATGACCTGGATTGAGGTGAACATCACATCCTATAAAATCCTGCTAATTGACATCCACATTAATCAGCCGCAAAAATAATACACATTTTAAATGAAAACGAGAAACATCCTGGAGTTTTAATTATGACCTAATGCGCACCTTTATTTGTGTTTCTTTTTTTGCATCAGCATATAAAGTTTTCTTAAATTTCTTTAAATTATAGGCTAAGTAAACTTGAAAAGACACTAAAGATGATAATTATTTAACTTTGCTGATATTAACCTGTTTACTGAAAAAGCAACAAAAATCAAAACAAACGTATAACAAACAAAACAAAAATTCCCTTTTTGTATAAATAAGGACATTAGCAGCTGAAAACACCACACCAAAAGTTTTCCCTTCATAAAAGAAAAGTGTATCAGTCTGCCAAAGTTGCCAATACATGATGGTGTCTCAGTTCATTCACACTCAGGAGAGTTGCGTAATGAGCATGTTTATGAAGGAGTTGGTGGGATCAGTCACCTGCTGCAGAGTGCACGTTTGCTTTTTTTTTGTTGTTGCAGAAAACCAGCAAAGGTTTGCTTTTCTTTGGACTGCAACGTTTAATTAAGGTTGCATTAATCAGACACAACAGTGCCATTCATCTTTTGAAGCTAAAATACATCTTTATAAAAATGCATGCAAGTCAATAAATGAATTTGATAATCTGGAATCTGTGTTGCACAACTTCATGTTTGCACTTTTATGTGAATGTCTGTTAATCTTGTAAAATCTAAAGCTACTTACCTGCAGCTACCTTTCCTCTCTCCAGACTCCGCATGTCAAAAGGTTATCAGACGTGACCATGATGCCTAAATAATGAGGTTTTACTCAGTTCCACTCTTTACATGCTGCCTTCATGTGCAGAGCACATGTTGGACAGCAGAGTATCCTGCTTCTGGAGGCGTTACATTTAGACATTGTCCATGTGAAATGATTTTGTTCTCTGCCTTTTGAATGCATGGCGACAACAATGTGGTGTTTTCTTTGTTATTAGATCAATGAAGAGGCCAATATTGTATATTTAATTTTAAAGCCGATATTTGGCCATACTATTATTTTATAGTACTGTTAATATTCTGCATATCTTTAAAAAAAATGTTTACAATTTTTTTTATAAAAAATATAATAAATAAAAATAAATAAATTTATTATTATTTATAAAAAAATAATAATTCAGCATATCTATCAGCAGTGGTTCCTAAAAAGAGGTTTGGATCCATCTTTACTGCAAACAGAGCAGAGTGGAAGCTGTTCTCTCTCCATCAAACAACAAACAAGCTGAGGAGGAAAATATCTGTAACGTCTCTCTTTATTGACACCAGCATGCTGAGCCAATGAGTTTATTCTACCAAAGAGCAATTAGTGTGCTAGTGGAGCTGAAACCACCGCCGCCTGCAGCCGGATCTTTAAATGAACGCTGCTAATTGGATGAAGATTTCTTTCAGCAAACACGAAGATGCTGCTGTCAGTGCAGCTGATTTTTTTTCTTTTTGTTTTTACACTTTTTGTCTGAATCACAGTTGCGTGTTAAACTTTGACTAAACAGTTTGGATCACCGGGGGACTGAGCATTATTAGTTGAAATGTTGGAGAATTTCTGCTTTTTACACAAAGGCTAATTATGAAAAAGCTTCAGTAATTGGTTTTTAAAATCAGAAAGCACACATTTGACTCCACTGCTGAAACGAACACAAAGCCGCACTCAGAGCGTGATGGCTGTGTGCATTTCCCTCGTTTATTCCCACAAGGAGCATGACGAGTGAGTTAATCTGTCCGCCAGCGATGACACAAAGCTGTTTATGTCCCTTCTTTACTCTCCATCTTTCTCCTCCTCCTCCTGTAAAGCCTAATCAAGTTTGTATCAAGCTAAATAATGCCATAGCGTGAAATTGAAGTCTTCAGTGAAAAAGCACTCCTGAGCCTGTACGACAAGAGAAGGCAATTACACCCCCCTCCATCTCCTCCAGCCTCTCTGCTCATGTTGTCGTCCTGTACACGTGTGTGTGTGAGAAAATATGCATGAAGTCTTAACTGCTATGCTTAATTCATCTGGTCTCATCGCTGCAGCGTTTGTGTGTTTTTTTCCCAGCTCTATGTTCTGATGGTGAACTCTGAGCTGGTGTACCAGTGTGTAATGGTGAGTGCGGGCTGCTGGGGGAACTTCTAGTTCAGTTATTTCTGGAGGTCTCCCCAGAGTCGAGGTTCTCCAGAGAAACACTTTCTCTCTCCTCTTCCTGTCCTCGCTTTCTTTCCCTGTCCTCGCCGCCCTCCTTCACCTCTCGTCCTTCCTCACCGATGATGTCATCCTCACCTTTTTTCCCTTCACTTTTCTGTTTTGTATCCCTCTTTCCCCTCGGCTCCCCGTTTACTCCTCACTCTTGTTCGTTCTTTTCCCCCCACACGTCTCTGATGCTATTGATTCCTCTTCTCGCCACACTCTCTGACAGACAGAAAAACAAATGTCAGATCAGAGAGGCTCTTTAATCTCAAGCTGTGTTGTTTGGCCCTGAACATCAACTCTGCGCTCGTCTGCGTGTGCACGTGTGTGAGGAAATGAGTGTGGTGCTCTCACGCGCTCCGCTGGAAAAACCATGTGGATGAGCAGTTCGACTACATGTGAGTGAAAGTAAGTTTAACAGGATAAAAGATGAAACACAGTCGAAACAAATTCTGTCATGTTGCAGTTTTTTTTTCATTTCACTGGTGCACTGAGCTGAAGGCTGAACAAGAGGAAGAAGAAAGGAGACACATTTATGTGTTTATGGAGTCAGAGTTTTGTGTTCATGTTCGAAGCTGCAGGGAATGTTAGATAAAGATTACAGTGAAAAGCAAAGCATGGCTCACAGCTGTTTTAGATGGAAAGAAAAGAGGACATAAAAGGCAAAGCATCGGGAAATAAATAAAAACAAATACATAAATTATGAAGCCATTAAAGAAATACATAGATAGTGGTATGTGTACAGCTGTTCCTTAGACTGTGCTCCTCTGGATGGATGAAGATGTCTGATGTTTCTGCAGGTATCTGTTGCAGCTACTTCTCCAGTGTGGGGGACACGGCCCCCAGTGCCCCGATGCCCTGATGTTATCACCTTCCACACTCTCTCCAGTTCTTGATTTTTCTTCAGCTTCTTGTGTTCCTTTTTCCTGATATTTCCATCATTGGGGATGGCTACATCCATCACTTGTGCTGCTTATCTGGGATCACTGTGCCCGGGTTGATTGGCCACCACCATTTTGTTAGCCTGCATCTGGAATCCTACAGGATGTTACTCCTCTCATTCTGCACTTGTTAACATGCAAACGCTGCACAGAAAGGCCACTGTACTGTCTGAGCAGACAGTTGTGCAGTGTGAATCACCACGCCGCTGTGCAGCACAATTTCACTGTATTCTCTTTTCTTTTTAGTTAATTTATTTAACCCCATTTGGTCAAGTGTATCATATTTGAAACGTACAATCTTGAGACATTTTGCATCACCTAATGCTGGAAACTTTACTGAAAACTCTGTTTACTGAAAACCCTGTTGTACATCACATGATACTGGTTTCCAGCCCCTGGTGAATAGCAGAAAGCAGAAGATTACACTATAATTTGACCTATCACAGGCATAAATGTTACAATTACAAAAGGTTTTTACCTTTCTGAGATTTTATTAAAGTCTGATGTTTTTTCCCCCCAGCTGTTCTTATGTTGGGGTTTAAAGGGTTAAAGTGGGGAAACGCATTATAATGAGGTATCAGTGTAACAATGCCAGAACCTCGTGTTGCTTTCTGACTAATGCTGGATTTTAGTGTTGTGAGGTGGAAAAACAAGTCTATTTTACATCTTAAAAGCTTCATGCTTCATTCTATTCTAGTACAATCATTTGGCAAACGCTTTTATCCAAAGCGACTTATATATAATATATGATATAATATTCTAGTCAGGATAATCTTATTATACCTGGTTGAAATAAATCATTTTACATGTGCTTTTAAAATGCTGATTAAATGATAAAGTGGAGGATTGGGTTGCTTTTGAGGTTGCTGTGAGTTAAAATGTTGGCTTTTGTCAATGTTTTTGTGGAAAAAAATGCTTCTTGCCAAGAAAGAGATTTATTTAATATTATTTTACTATACCAATTTAAACGAATAAAAATCTTTATTAATGGGTCAAAAAAATGCAGGACTTGTCTTGAGATTGTCGGATGGTAAGCCGTTGGGTGACCTCTCAGTGGTAAAGAGGTAGCTTGCTGCACTTTCTGTTGAAGACATGCGGATGGAGACGCGTACTAGGAAGTGTTCCAGCATCAGCTTCACTTCCTGATGGATGAACGTGGCTAAAATCAAACTAGCTTTTCTCTTTCAGCTGGTAAAAGAATCAGATAATCAAAAAACTTTGGAAGGAAAGAGGAAGAGGACCAGAGAGGAAGAGCTGCACAGAGAGGCGGTGGGAAGAGGAAGATAGAGAGGGCGATGGAGCTTGTCCGCCAGGCTTTGTGGGCTTGTTGTTCTTTCTCTCTGCCATCCATCTAAGCCCTCTGCTAACTCTGTCCCTTAACACAAGCACACTCCCACAAACAACAGCATACGTGCACATACACTGACACTGTCCCAAACCTCTGACTAGCCTGGTGTTTCTGGCCAGTGACTCACTGTTTGGGATGTGTGTTTGTGTTTTTAAGGCTGTTTTGTGCAGAATGCAGGCAGGCAGAGAGAGCAGTTTTACTGCTGATAAAAGTATTTGGTTAATCAGCTTCTGTCCCTGTCCCCTGACTAGATGTGTTGGTGGATGTGTGCGTTTGACACAGGCCATTGAAGTTGGGGGTACGGGCTGGGGGGGTGGTCCCTGGGGGCGGGCTGGGGATGTAGATTGGCATCAGCTTCAGGCCAGTAGCATCACAAAGTTGTTCCTGAGGGACAGGAAGGCCAGCCAATGAGAGAGTCCTCCAGGAGCTATAGGGAAAAAGCTGGTTGTGTTTAGGGGGGAGAGGAGGGACGTGGGGGTTTAGGAAGTGGGTTGAACATCCAGAAAGGGAGGGTGCAAGAAGAAAGAGATGAAGAGACAGGCAGATAAAGAGGGAGAGGGAGTCAGATGACAATTACCCTCTTGACTTCTGTCCAGCACCGGTTGTCAATCAGCTTGTCCCTCTGGGTAAAAGACCCTCCCATCATTGGTTACTCTGACCCACATCCCGCCTCTCCGGGCCTCCTGGCGAATGCACGATTGGCCACAGTGACCCGTCCGTCACTAAGATGTGGGAACACCAGAGCCTTGGGCTGCTTTGGGAATAAATGGCCCTGATACTGTGTGTGCATGCAGGCGTTGTTTAGGAGGAAGAAAGACAAAGGATTTTCTTAGCCAGGCTGGAGGAAAGGGAAAGATAGAGGGAAGCCAGTTAGAGGCTGGCATATCAAAGGAGATACATTCAGAGTGGGAGAGAAACTGGGTGAGAAAAGGAAAGGGGAAAGTAAATAAAGCATGGAGGATGAGCAGTGATCAAAGCACGAACAGTTAAGATACAGAAGGAAGGGACGATGGCAACGGAAGATGACAAGAATGACAGAATAAACAAGCAAAGGTAGAGAAAAATAGGTTAGAAACACACGAGGAAAAAGATGAAGGAGTGCTGTTATGCTTTACAGGAGTGTGTGTTTAGCTTGTGCATATAGATAATTAATGACAACAACTGTGTAAATATTTGTCCATGTTAACATCATCATGATGCAGAGGCAGAACCGGTGTTTTTTTCCTGCTGCTGTTCCACTTTAAGCTTTCTCCTGTTTCATCTCCTGATGAAGATGTGCAAAAACATTCATAGTACATGGAAATAAATTAGAATGTCACTTAAATACTTCATTTTAATCAGGTTTAAGTAAAGCAGCTCACATTCAGCTAAGGTCAGAAGATGAGGAAGACTAAAGCAATGTTTCTGTCTGCATACGACGCTTTGCATTCAGTGCAATGGTTTGCAGACCTTTCCCTATGTAGTTTCACTGGATAGGAAAGTCACACTTACAGATTTTCTTGGATGATTTTTGTCAAAGCAAAGTCACAATTTTACAGCATTAAATCTCTAAAGGTTGCACGAACACTCCTTTTAATTAGGAGTACAACAACAAAAATGCATTTCTTTACTTTTGCATCAACATACAAAGTGTTAAACAGAAATGTCACTTTGTGAAAAATCTGTCAATTTTCTACACGTGCAGCTCCACAGGTCGTCCGTTCAGAACACCTCCATGCTTTTTATGCCACTCTTTGTTGTCCCTGAGTCCGATTCCCAATGCAGACGACATGTATCATGGAACACACAAACACACAGAATAACCAGAACAAAGTCCAGTGATAAAATGGGAATTGCCTCCAGAATGGCTCTGATGGATGAACCTGAGTTCTCTGCACAGCTATGGTCCATCAAACTGGATACTGAAGGCACCTGATTCGCTGATAATCTGGTGAACTGTATAGTGTATTAGAGGCAGGAGGTTAACTATACCTCTGGGGACCTTTGAAACAGTTTTCCCCCATAAAAACCTTAATTTAGCATCCTCTCTGTGAGACAAGCTTATTTTGTGCTTATTTATGAAGTCTCTGATGATTTTGAAGCCTTAAAATTTAGAATTTTGTGTCCTGAAATAAACTTAATCATCTCTGCATCATGCTGGTGTCATCTCATGAGAAAGACGGTTTTCAAGCCTTACCTGTAGAAGATGACCCCCTTTGCTTTTGTTCTCTGAGCTTTTGAGACATGATTGTTTATGTAAAAGGATTTTATTGCAGAAATTTCTGATTTTGTGTGTTTTATTAAAGTGGTTAATTAAAAAATCACATAATCAGGAAATCTGTGGTCATTGACATGAAACTGCTGTGTGAAAATAAATACATGCAATGCTGGTATAGGAGCACCCAGTGCATTGCAACCGGATACAATTATTGTCTGAGAAATTATCACAACATAAAGCTTAGGGATACGAGTATCTAGGAAAACTAGAGAGTGTAGAAACGTAAATGTAAATTCACAGACCAACTTGTTTCTGTGTTGGTGGTGATGCATGAAAAGCTAACATGCAAACGGAGCTGGAAGCATAAACTTCTGTTTTAGTGTTTATTTATTACAGAAGTTCAAGTATTTTCTCTGCACCACTGACTTTACATGTCACAAAACAAATAGTGTAGTTATCCAACCTACACCAATGTAAACTAAGCTAAAAACTACTGATAACAAACTAGAAACTATGCAAAGTCTGCAGAAGAATGTGGTAAAACCCAGCAACAAATGACACTAAAACTACCAGTGTAACTTCAACATTGTAAAATGAACTAAAATGCATTATAAAGTACAAAGATATTCTCTTTCTCCACACCTCATAATTAGCTTAATGGTGTAGCTCTGCTGGACACTCCTCTCTTGCAACAAATTGTATTTAAATAGCTGCTTTGCAACGCAAGTTGCAGCTTTTGATGACGCCGTTATGCATGTCAATATTACAGCTTGAAATGCTTAGCTTTCAGCTAAAATATATATAATTGTTCTATCTTTTTATAGTTTTATTTTATCCTGCGGCTGTTCCGTTTTTTTTTAAGGATTAACTTGTTTGTCTGCTGTACTTTCCCACTTTGACCTGCCTTTTCTGTTCTTTATGTGGGTGATGAAGACCCGGTGAATGGTTCATATATAATCCTTTCTTTTTAAAGGATCTTTATAACTAATACGTTATAAAGATAATAAGTAATCATGAAGTTTAAATACTACATTGTATCTTTGCATTGTACCATGTATATAATAAGAGCAGATTAATCACCAGTCCCAGTTCAGCCTGCTGTCGTTTCACCTTTTCAAGCTCGAGCCAGACCCACCTGCCTCCCTCCAGGTTCTTGGCCATCCCTTATGGCGTCTATCAGGCTGTTGCAGCTCGCCACCGACTTCAGAGGGAAAAGTCAAAACAATAATCCTCCAGATGGATTAAGAAGGGGGAGAAGTTTCTGCACACACCTGGTTCATCTCTTTATGTTACAAATAGCTGGTATTTATGGCATCATTAGCTAATCACATTTGACCCAACTCCTCATATCTTGACAGCCAACAACACAGCGTGGGCGGTACTGTCACTAACTGCAGGCGTTGTGCGGAGAAATAGAGTTAACTGTCCTCACCACTAAACTGTCTGACGATTCATTGTGTGGAGCTAAAATTAGAGGCTGCAAATGAAAATAGCTTCAAATCTAAACTTTGTGATAGCTTAACCTGCTCTTTTACTGTATAGACTGTGCAGAATAAGATGTTTTCCCCACTCGAGTGATATCTACAGGGTTTCACTAAAGGCACCCAAATATTCCTGATTTTTCTTTTCACAAAGCTAAATTGGTCAATTTTGCAATGCATATCAGACCTTATTTGCATATATTAGAAAATGTGTGTGTGTGTTTATTCTCTGAGGAAAGACTGATATAATTGTGTGGGTAATGAACTGCAGCATCCCATTACAATGGAGACAGGAGTATTCTGTTGTTTCATGTTGCAGCTGCTGTAATGTGGAAGTCGGCGTTAATGTTTGTGCTTATATGTGTGTGACGGATGTGTTCACAGCTGATTGTTTGTGTTGATGCAGTGTGTTTATCTTGGCTTTGTCTGTTTGTGTACACTGAATGGACAAAGCTGCTTTAACACTATAGATATCATCTATAAAGGAGCCAACTAAAGTAAAGGTATTGTTATTTGATTGACCATGATGAGAGTCTTCTTCCATTACATCCTAAAGTTGCTCTGATGGGTTGGGAATCTGGTGAGTCTGGGGGCCGTTGGAGCTTTGTGACATGGTGCATTATCTCCTTTCTTCTTTATTCTGATGCTCAGTTTGAACTTACGGAAACTTTTCACCATGTCTACATGCCTGAATGTATTGCTGCCGTATGATTGGCTGATACCAAGCATGTGGACATAGTGAACGGTGAGTGTGTGGTTCTTGTAGTCAGAAGGAAATGGACTGTTCTCAGCCTAATCAGTGTTTTTCCACTTTGGATGATTGTGTTTATTTCTACCAAATGTGTTTGACATAAACATGCAAACACGCTTCTTCCAACAGTTTTACTGTCGGTTATCTGGCAACCTCGCCACACAGAGCAACAGGTGAAGTACAGCTGTTTGCCTTTTTCTGCAGGATTTCCTTTCAGGAAGTTTGGAAGAATTCATCTAAATTTACTGCTTTTGTGTGTTTTAATGTCGAATGACTGAGAATCTATAGATTCATCTGAGCTATAAACCATAACCCTTTATCTCACAGAAACCAGAGTTTCCCTCTCCTTTATTATGTCCAGCTTATTTTCTGATAATGAGATAAAATGAACAAACAAAATAATCCTGTGAAAACTTAAAAAAATGCCCATTCATCAATGACAGACCACTTCTCAGTCATCCTGCCAAACTGGAAATCACCCAGTATCTCCACTTCTACTTGGACTCAGCATGGATATTCCAGTTTAAAGTTGGCCCAGTTTCAATAATATCCCTCCTTTTCTTTTTGCACAGATGTATCAGAGGTTTATAAGGCTGAGTTTCTATTTTTTACGCTTCAAAGATCCCCAGCAGCTTTTCCTTTTACACTGCGTCACACGCTTTCAGATATCATGCTCCAGGGTTTTCATTTGTGCTGCCCGTCTGCAGTGTGTGAGAGCAGATTGTGTGATCTTTACCTCTCTGCTGCCTACAGGTATGCCACACCTGTCTGCGTGGGACGGTGTGAAATCTCATCTTGTTGATATAACACAATGTTTCTTCTTTCTAACAACGATGGAGGCATTTTTTCCACATCTTCTGTCTTCATGAAACTAAGTTGGGTAGTTCAGGCTCTTTAAATCAATTTATTGGATCAAGTTTCATTTTTCTAACTAGAGAGTGTGAAGGGAAATGTGATTTAGGCAGAAAGGATACAGAGGCAACACACACTTGTGCAGAAAGCATTAATTGGATGCTGTGAATGCCCCGTTTCTTTACCTTACACACATCCTTCCCTTCATACACCACAGACCACATGCAGATTTCTAAGTGCTTGTTTTTTCCTAAAAACAGCACACACACACACACACACACACACACACACACGCGCGCCTTCCCTCCTTTACACTATTCTTTAAGCACGTCTAACCCTCCCCATGCATACATCCACCTGCACCCCCACCACCAGCACACAGGCCCCCTGGTGCGTGCAGAGTTCACAGTAACGGTGTGTGTGTCTCTGTGGGGGACAGTGGGAGGATGTGGGAATCTAAATAAAGCTGTGTGTGCTTGGCTAATGAAACACACTGTATTCCCCACAGCCTCATCAGGAAAAATAGGCTTTTATAGTGTCAGTTTCAGCAGTGTTTCTAAGACCTTTAAAAAGCCCCAACTACCTTGACTTTAATCATAATATCACCTTAAAAAATGCTGGCAATTCTCACCGAGCTCATCATTTGTGGACTGTTTTTAAATCTCTGATCATGATTCACTCTTCTTTCTGTGCAAGTCTTGATTCAGTCCTTGTTTCTTCATATTTTGTTTCCCAGCAGACCTTTCTGCAGCAAAGAAAACACAGTTTGACAGGAAAAAGTAGGATTTTAGCAGTAACAAGGTGACTCACAAAGAAACATTAGCTGAGAACTTGGCATATCTCACCAGCATGTCTGAAGATACTGGAGAAGTGTCAGCACTGACAACCCGTCCACAGCAGATGAGCAGAATGTGAACGGGAGGTCCAGATGTGATGATATCCAGCTGTATTCACCTGTTAAGACCGGCATCTGATTCACTGAACTGCTTCACCTGATGAACTGCCTCTGCAGTAGAAAAACTTTTCTAAGTATAAGAAAGAGAAAATGTTGTGTTTAGGTGTTCAGACCAGATGACTTTGTTTCCAGTCCATTTTAGGGTCGTTTACTCGTCTGTGTGCTAAAAAGAACCACAGATTCAGATCAGTTCTGTCATCAAAGCTAGATTCTTCCAGCTACAACTGTTGACAAGAGTCCTCATCTAATCCTCAACTAATGATGGCTTTGAGAGAGTGATACATGGGCTTTTAACCACACAGCTGGATTATTGTGATTCCTTGAATGCTGGTTTGGATCCATCATCTATCATTAGCTCATCCATTGACTGGAACCAGGAAACGTTAGCATATGTTAACCGTTTCCGTTTGGGAATCACGGGAGAGACTGTCTCCTCCAGGGCCGGAGTAGCTTTAGCTTCGGGGCTAACACCCTAGACTAGTTGATTTGGAGGCGCATAAGCCTAATCGTGGCTTATGCGCACACACCGTCGTTCATTTAGTCACATACCTTCACACACATGCACACCTTCCTCTTGCATGTGCAACTACACTCATTCACACATGCCCTGAGCGGACTGAACCACACAGACGAGTTAGACATAACACACAACACATATTTCTCTCGTTTTGCCACTTAAAGTTGACTACTTTAAGAATATGTCATTTAAGAATATATTTTAAGATTAGTTTAGCTGTTTTTGTTAGTTTTAAATGGGCTGAACACATCATATTTTTATCCGTTATCATCCAGTCCAGAAATGAATGGACAGTTTTTGGATATATGGTTTTACTCTGAAACAACTTGTCTGTTTGTTCTTTCAGCAACTCTACATAAATTCTTCTAATTCTGCCTTGTTTTAACTGACTGATATTCAGTTTGCACATATCTGGAGCCTTCGTTTTTCTGCAGCATCCTAAAGCTGAGGAAGCCACACTTCCTGCAATTTTAGACAACTATTTGGACTGCTTGGGAAAATAAGTTCATTTTCTTGGATCTCTGCAGCTAAACTCCTTCTCTCCTACGTTTCTACTCGGACGGCTTTGTATTTTCTGCGCTAATCCAGCTGCACTGGCTTCCTATTCATCACTAACTAAATGATCAAGCACTGGTTTATCAGTGACCTTTTGGAGCCTTATGTTCCCAGCAGGTCTACGAGCTCACATGATCAGGGTCTGCAGGCTGTGCAACAAACAAGGCTGAAAACCAGAGGTGACAGAATCTTTGCATTGATGGTTTCGTCCCTCTGGAACTCCTCATCCTCTACCTATGATCTGCAAACTCTGTGATCTCTTTTAAAAACACATTTTTAAAAACTTGATTCTGCTGAGTTTAATTTGTTTGCATTACTGTATGAAGCTTTATTTTGAAGCACTTTGTGATTTTTATCAATGTGTTTATAGAAAACCACTTCTATCACCAGCAAGTTGACTGGAGTGTAATGGGAGACATTATGTATATGAATTGGCCAAAGTTGCCACATAGTGATGATGCTGATCAACAGCCATCTAATCGCACTCTAATGGTAATCAATTGCAAATGTTAATGTCTTCTATTGACACATTTCGGCCCCCAAAACGCTGAAAATAATCAGTAAGAAAACACATCACTGTAAGAGAAAAACTGTTGTAACTAAGTACTAAGGCTGAATCTTTCTTGTTAAAAAGAGATTTTGGTGTAAATAACATCTCTTTGTTGGACTGAAGAAGTTTTCTTTAACATTGGACATAGTTTGCAGCATCTGGGGAGGAAACTGCCCCACATGTCCAACACATCAGGAAGCTGTTGCCTTTAGATGAGAAGTAGTTCAGAGCCGGGCTCACAGGATGCAAAAAGTAGCCTGTGAAATCACAGTGTTCGCTTTACAGCACACACAGGAGCACTTTGTTTCTCTGTAAACATATCATCAATATCTTCAAATCAAGTGGACTTTGTATCAAGATCCTAGCTGATAAAGTCAAACTCTAAACTCTGCATGCATGAAAAAAGACTTGATATGTTGAATCAGTTTGCATGAAACTAAAACACAGAACATCCTTGAGTTAGCTGAATAAATGTAGCTTCACATGGAGCGTACTGGTGCGGTGAGGTTTAAGTGCAACACTTTGTTTGTTCCTGGAAAGGAACACTTTTCTGATTTATAACTTCTTGTTTTGATGTGAGCTCTTGGTTCAGGTCTGATGTGAGAACGGGGTGGGTCAGTGAGAACAACAGGGAGAAGTGTTAGGAACCAGAAGGGTGGAGGTCAGTGGTGGGAGTGGGAAAAGAGGAAGGGATTTAGAAAGATCAGAAGCAGAGGTTGGTAAGTGAGAGGAGCAACGTAGCATGTTGGGGAGGAGGTGAACGGGAAATCCCATTGTGTGGTGGCTCCGGCCATTTCCTGTTTGTGTGCCAGGAGCACTTCCCTCCTTCCTGTTGTACCCAGGAAGTCGGTATCACATTCCTGCTCTGATCAGCTCCGTGCTTGTAGAGTGTTGACTAGTCAGGTACTTGACTGGTTTTACTGGGTTTTATAAAAACAGGAAATGTGTAAGTAATCATTAAAAATAGGTCTTTCTATGCAAGTCCTGATTCAGTGTGTTTCTTCATATTTTGCTTCCCAGAAGACTTTTCTACAGTTTCATGTGTGGGGATAAAAGCAAAAGTCAGTTAGACAAAAAAAAAAGGATTTTAGCAGCAGCAAGGTGACTCACAAAGAACTTTTAGCTGAAAACGTGGCTAAACGTATCAGTGTGTCTTTCAAGTGCTTGGGGAACCCAAAAAAGTGTCGGGGCTGAAACTATAGAGGAGGATGTGAAAGGGATGTCCAGAGGAAACAGTCAGGGTGACATATTAGTATTTGATTAGGATCTGTTGTGCTAAGATTAGTTTATAAAATGATTTAATCAGTGTTTTTAGTGCATCTGTTTTTTCTCCATTGAGGGTTTTTTACTCCATGACTGCTTTCATACTGCTATATACTCTATTCCACAGCCATTACCTCATTTGCTGCCAGGGCTGTCTTTCGATGTCTTTCGTGATTTTATGCTTTCTGTATACCGAAAACCAATTTGCAGATTAATCAAAATGTCCCTAAAATGTGCTGTCTGGGCACGCACATGGGATGACTCCAACACGCTTTTGAAGCCCTCCCAAGTGCACACCTTGTATGCACTACAACATTTTGCATCATGAAAATTGAGCCAAAATGCTCCTAAATGGCGGCAGCAGTTTAATATTAGGAAACACAATATCACTTTTTTCCCCCTTTAACCTGGGCTTCACCTGAGCTGCTGTCACGTGTTAACTGTACCAATATTAAGTCTTTTTTGGGTTTAAACAAGTTATATATGACGTAAGTCGTGTTCAGGGGTTGACTGAGCCTTCAAACCCAGTAAATAAATGTCTCGCTCAGTAACTGCAAGGTTAGCTGCTAGCTTCCTGCTATCTCTGTTGTTTACTATTTGCCTCCTGGACACTTTAGTCCATCCTCCCTAAACTTCCCATTTTTGTCATTTAATTAGTAAGAATTTCTAATTCTTTGTAAAAACATTTTAGTGTTTATGGAGGTTATAGCTTTATATGCAAAGCATCACGCACCATTTTTTACACGATTTCTATTGTGATATTTAGGATTAATGGAAATGCAGCTTGGGTCGGTATTGTCTGCAAGATTTTTCTCTTTTGCTTCAGGTCTGTGCACATAATTAATACAAAACCTCATTTAAAAGTTTTTTCCCCTCTTTCTGTCCTTGTTTTCTACTCCGCAGTAGAAGAAGGGGAGTCCTCAGAGTTTGGAAGGACCTGGGATGAATCGGCCATCCAGACAGGTGAGTCTACACAAAGAAAAATGTTGTTTGAACAAGACCTCTTCTCACACATGAACCCGAACTGTCTCCGCACATTTTCTCATTTCATCTCCCCAGTAGTTATAATGGCCCGCTCAGAGGGAGATTAAGGAGGTGGAAAGTGGAAAAGACAGATTTAGTGAAGGCAGAAGGAAAGGGTGGATGGGCCGGAGAAGTAAAAACTCATAAGAGGAGAAAAGAAAAGATGTGAAAATGGAGAGAATGATGAGATGTGGAAAGAAACGGAGCACTCTGTCTCTGGAGTCTGGCTGAATGGAAAGAGATGGAGGGTGTGGATATGTGTGTGTGTGTGTGTGTGTGTGTGTGTGGGGGGGGGGTGTTGTGTGCTTTTTCACTACTCTCTGCGGTCTGATATCCTGGGAGAAAGTCTGAGAGATGGTTGGGCTTTTCTTTCGTTTTGTTCTTTTCTTAGATTTTTTTTGGTTGTTTTTGTGGTTTCTCAAAACCCAGCCTCTCATTTCTCCCTCTCCTCCCTCCCTCCTACATCTTTGTCCTCTGTCTGGTTTCCACACTCAAATGAAAATTGAAAATTATTCTCAGTCGCCCTTTTACCTTAAAGGAAGAGGTGGAAGTGAATCAGCCGCTATTCACATATGAAAGGTGAAATAATTCAGATTTAAATCAGGACAAAAAGCCAGCGGTAACGTAGAATCACTCCAGTGTTTTCCTCTCATGAGGAACAAAGATGTGGGAGACTATCTGCCTCATGCTCCTGCTAATAAATACTTTATTTATGTGGCTCCTCGTTACAAGTTTTCTATTGAGAACACTTATTGTCAGCTGTTTTCATAAATCAGATGTTCTCACAAACCATAATGAGCTCATTTTGATCTATATGAGGATCAGATAAAGGTTTCCTGAACTACTGCGGATAAATTGCCCCCAAAAGTCGGGATATTCAACATTACCAATTTTTAAAACTGATATCAAACATGCTGACTTTGTCCAACTCTGAATTTAGATACCAATATCAACTGATATCCACCAGCAAGTTTGATGTCTGCAGACACATTTCTGCTCCTTAATCTGTAGGTGATCACATGGTTTGATGTCACAGGTACAGGCTTTATTGCAAGTTGTGACAAACAAACAAACAAGCATATCTAGAAACCTATACATGACATTTGGTTGTTTTGTGTTAGAGGAGACTTTGCTGAGGAGTTTGATATGTAACATGTAAATGTTTTGTTTAAGTTGTTATTTAAAAAAGTAAAATCTGATACCAATATTTTCCTATATCACATTTCATTGCAGATATATTGTGCATCAATTATTATCATGCAGATGATAATGTGATACAAGCACACAGAGCAGGATCTGCACTTTGTCATATTATCAGTAAACAAACAAGAATGGGATGAAAATCATCTGAGAAAATAAAAACAATGAATGGAGCAATATTATATAATATTGAAACATATATGATATATTATGGAGCAATATATGTTTATTAAAACGTAGAGGTAGTTTTTTTATAACATTGGACAAAAGCAGAACAACTAAAAAAAAGGTTAAATATCCCTCAGGAACAAAAACCCTGAAAAACTAAATAAAACGTCGGCAGAAAACTCCATAAATAATTTCAGTAATGTAATGAATTTGAATCCAGTGAAAGTATGATGTAAAGAATCATCAGGGTGAAGTTTTAAGACACTTAATACATCTTTTCCCTTTTGAATTGAATTAACCCTCCTCTGAACAGCTATGGTTGCTAATTTCTCCTCCTTTATTAAACAAAACAAACTTTTATCTGACATTTTTATTAGTTCCTTCAATGAGCCAAGATGAACCAATCAGCTCACAGAAGACACCAGATACTGTTTCTGCCTCTAACGTCTGACAGTCAAAGTTTTGAGCATCATTACAATATCTCTCATTTTCTACATTTCCCTTTAAAAACCATCATGATTATACATCAGAACGGTTAGAAATCCACCTTTTATGCTCAGCTTAACAATCAATAATCATAAATGTCAGTCATTAGTCACTCATTGACTAGTAGTAGCATTCAAATGAAGAATGGTGAGTAAGAAAGTGGTTGAACAATAACATGAAGAAAGGAGGATGTGTCAGTGCTTTCCAGCAGCTCAGATAACGGCAGCGATGAGATGAAACCTAGCAGCAGCAACGGGGTCATGTTTCTCTCCTCACCGCTGCCTCTAGGAGCATCATCTGCAGCTAATCCAGCTCATAATGCCTACTATTATACACAGTGTAGGGATGCTGCTGTCTGCTGCAGATGTTTCCTTTTGGTTTAAACAGCCGAAACAAGTTGGAGAAAATTGGACCTAATAGAAAGAGGCCGCTTTTAACAACCGATTCCCTGGCACGGTTCTGGAGATGGGAAGCATCAGAATCATCAGCGAATGTGTTGTTTTGCTTCAGTTCTGCAAGGAAACAGTAGAAGCAGTGTAGGTGTTTGTGTGCAGCTAGTTTTCCTGCTCCGGTTTGCAGCCTATCAGAGGAGAGTTAAAGACTTCCTCTGACTGGATCCCAGCAGGGAAATAAGATCCTGCTGAATGTGGTAAATATGCAGTTATCTCTCGCTCTGCTTCTCTTGCCCTGTCTCTCGTTGAGCTCTTCAGGGAGGGGGAGGAAAGGAAAGTATGACCCTTGGGGTGTCTATGACGTTCTGAACCCTCCCATCCTTTCATTCTGCCCCCCCTGCTTTTCTTCAAACCTGTGCTAACTCTACTCCAGGGGCCAACATGCAGGCCTATGTGTGTACGTGTGTGTGTGTGTGTGTGTTCATGGGGGTGCTGACTGAGGTCCTGGGTGGCTCACTAGAAGTGCTGTGTGTGTCAGATCCTGCAGGAAGCTGGAGTCCCATGACACACACATGCACACACACACCTATCTGAAACTCTTCCTCCCTTGAAAACACACTGTCCCACATTCCCTTACTCAGCCACTCTTCACTTTGGATTTTACACACTATTCCCTGTTCCAGCATTCTCCTGCAAATTTTCTCCACTTTGCCGCACGTTTCTCCTAATCTTTCCTTTAACTTTCCTTAAACGGGAGTTGCTTCCTATTCCACGTCTAAAAGCTAAACTACCAGGGAGCGAATGACACAAACAGGAAACTTCTACCTGCCACCCTTTAAATGAGTTTTTCCTTTTCTCTGGAAAACGTGTGTTGTGTTTGGACACACCGGCAGAGTGAAGGGCAACTTAAAGGGAATATTGTTAAGCCAACTTATTCTCCCTCCTATTTGAATGTCTTCCTCTTTTTTCTTTTTCTTCCTGGCTGTTCAGCTCCAGCGTGGAGCCTCTTGAGGTTATAAGTACCCCAGAACCCTCCTCCCCTTATTTCCTTGCTCCCCTGGAGGTTGCAGAAGAAGAAAAAGGAAGAAAAGTAACGGCGGCGTTGTCCTTTTTATGATCTGTTCAGCCTTCAGATGGAGTGAGGAAGTCAGATTTCTTTTCAAACACATTGAATGATCTGTGGAAGTGATGAAATCATCTGTTCTTTCCACAGAGCCACGTTTTCTACACACACACACACACACACATAGGTACACACAGACTGTGTCCACTAGCGCACTCACTGAGCCAATGAGTCATCGTGGAAAAGCTTTGTCACGTCCTCAAGCTGAAACTGAGAAACTCACACCAACTGCATTGTGGGTACTCGCCGTGTCGGTGAGTATTTCTGTGGCGATGCAGACCCAACTGGCTGCTGAAGCCGTGACCTATCAGATGACCGGTCTGCATCCAAATCAGAAAACTTTTAGTGTTTATTTTCCGCCTATGGGAGCCGGCCGCAGCGTTAAAGCAGCTCTGAGTGTGACCGAAAGGGAAAAAACACATCTCATAAATAAAATCACTGTTTGTCAAACATGCCCACTTGTTCTTGCTGTGTGTCCCAGAGAAACGGTTGGACCAGCATCAGACTTCATAATTAATTGAGTGAATAAATTCAGCTTCTTTTTTTTGGACCAAACTCAAAAAGCAGCTTTTGGAAAAACAAAGACAAACAAACCTGTTGGTTTCTGGTACTTTACTGTAAAATAATCTAAATAGTTACTTAGTTATTTATATTAACAGCATTTGTTACATGGATGATGCTTAAGCAGGAAAACCCAGTTAGCTGTCACTTGCAGCTCCTTTAGCAGAACATCTGCTGTGTGATGCATAAAACACTAAAACTGGAAGTAAAGAAACAACACCACAGATCTGGAATTAAAATAGTTTCTTCCACAAACTATTAGAGACAGAAAACAATGTTTAAAAGGCACCAACCTCACGTTAAGCTGATTTAACAACAAAACCATCCCCATGCCTCTGCCCTCTAAATCCAACCCAAGCATGACCTGGTCAGAAAAATGACAAACTGTAACAAAAGATTTTATTACAATGTTCAGTAAACATAAATCTCATTTAGCCCAGTTTCCGATGCTTTATCCTCTGCTCATCCTGCAGCTTTGTGTCCTGCCTTACAGGTTAATGAGCTCTTTTTTTTTTTAACCTTTTTTTCTGGAATTGCCTGTTTGAAGGGAATAACCCCCCCTCCATTCATCCATAGAATTACAGATCTTTCCTCTTCTGCTTTTCAGTAATATCTTTATGATGGACAGAACTGAGAAAAACAGGACACTGGCCTCTCTTCCCCCCTCTCTCTCTCTTTCTGTTTTCCTCTTCCTCCATCACGCTCTCACTGCTACCCTCTGGAGGTTCATAATGTAGCTTTAATTTCCCCAAGGCTGCCACGGGAAAACGGTTCTCGTGGATGAGTGTGTGAACTTATCTTGTCTGCTTGTGACAGTGCTCAGTATTTCTGTTTGTCTGCTATGCACCATTCAGGCCTTTGTCCAGTGTGTGGGTGAAAGTGTGTGTGTGCAGCAGAAACAAAACAAATGACACTTGCATGTTTTTCCGTAGACGTGTGTAAATGTGTGTTGCTTGTTGGTCTGATTTTTGCGGTATATTTAGTGTGGAGTGTGTGCTCTTCCTCGTTAATGGCTCTTTCATCATCCTGTTTCCAGTTTTTGGTGTTGGGTGCTAATCTCCCCTGCTGCTGCACATCCCATGTGTGATGGTGTGTATGTTTGTGTAGCTGTGTGCTTACATGTGTGCGACTTGTTCCGTGTAGCTCAGCAGATCTCCTCCCAGGAGGCCAGAGGCCTTTCATTGTGAAAACACACACACACACACACACACATGTACACAGGCTATAGGGGGACATGAGGTGGTTGTAGATACACGGGAGGAGTTGAGGAGAAATAAGGCTCCTTACAAAGCCACCTAACACACACACACACACACACACACACAC
>JBAMIG010000010.1:5609618-5634566 GCA_037177335.1 Kiunga ballochi | reverse complement strand
GTGTGTAGGGTATAGGTGTGTGTGGGGTATAGGTGTGTGTAGGGTATAGGTGTGTGTAGGGTATAGGTGTGTGTGGGTTATAGGTGTGTGTGTAGGGTATAGGTGTGTGTGGGGTATAAGTGTGTGTTGGGTATAGGTGTGTGAAGGGTATAGGTGTGTGTAGGGTATAGGTGTGTGTGGGGTATAGGTGTGCGTAGGGTATAGGTGTGCATGGGGTATAGGTGTGCGTAGGGTATAGGTGTGTGTAGAGTATAGGTGTGTGTGTGAAGGGTATAGGTGTGTGTGGGGTATAGGTGTGTGTAGGGTATAGGTGTGTGTGGGGGGTATAGGTGTGTGTGGGGTAAATGTTGAGATGAAAGTTTTGCTGAGAGAGTTTGGAGAGGAAGAGGATGAGTAGAAAGAGGGAGATGTGGTAAGAGGAAGCAGATGTCGGCCTTCCTCTACCACATGGTGTGTGTTTGAGTGTGTATGAGACAGACTGTGTGTTGTACAAGTCTGTGTATGCGCTGTGCGCGCTATTGCTAATGTTTATAAAGATTAGCTAATAAGACATGCATCCGAAATGCTTCCAGCTCTGTGTTTCTGTTGCTTCTGAGTTTTAATTGATTATTAAAACTTCTAGTAAATTAGAAAATGGACTTCTCACGCTTTCAGCTCTGTTAATCGCTTCTTTGTAAGCTGTTTGAGATACATGCCAATGTTTGCACACACTAAAGTAGCAATGCTAACATGTGGCATAGCAACATGACGGGGTTTCCGTGAAGGTGACAGTTCTGCTGGTTTCCATGGATAAAAGGGGGTTTTATAGCGAAGTATCATTTTCATCTTGGGCTTCTTTTCTTTTTAGTTTCTAAGGTGAATGTGGGGTTTATTGCTGAATTCTTCTTACTTTGATCATTAATAGAGGTGGTCAGCATCAGCATCGGCCAATGTCTTTGCAAAGCACCTCTTTATGGTCCTTAAACAACTTTCCCATCTGATCCTGCTGTTAGCACAGTCTTCATTATAGCACATACTCATCTGTAGTGAAGCATTGCGTGTTTGTCAACACATTATTTATATGTTTATACATGTATTTACATATTTATTTGTATATAACTCTTTATATTTTATATGAATTTTTTTACCTCCATTGATGAGGTTTTGTTTTTGCCAGGATTCAACTCCATAAGTCCCTCTCCTATGTAGATTTTAAACCTTTATTACAGTCTGTGCAAAAAGAAGTCTGTATCTGCCTACAGTTTTGTGTACTTTATATACTATGTATGCCTTATTGTGTATAAATATTATATGTTTTAGTTTGTGTTGTGCTCTTGTTGATTACGGCTGAAAATCTCAGTCACCCTGTTAAAAAAGCTTGACTAGAAATAACATTTAATAAAGAGAAAGAAGAACTAGAAACATCCTAAATACAGAGGAGATAATTTTGAACCAGTAAAGTTAGACTTTTGCATTTATTTTAGAAAATAATTTTATTTTCCTACATTGTGTGTGAGATTTCTTCCTTTCACCTTATATTTGTGACGAAAGACTTTCCAGTGTTTAGAAAGCTTGATCAGAAGTTCTTGTTTGCCACTCTAGGCAGTTTGGATGCTTCATATATGTATCGTTGCCGGTCATGTCATGTGTCTCTGGTTTGTATACTGTGTATTTTTTGCTTGCTGGAGACAAAGTCGTCATCTGCCAGCCTGCTATCCACCCACCCCCATCCTTAGCCCCCTGCCCCTAACCTTCTGCCCTCAAACACACTCTCACACACACATAAATACACACTGCCCATATGGAGCAGTTGGCGCCCAAAAGCAGCCGGACCTATTCCCAGGGCAGGAGGTGAGGGTCCCTGTGGCCTGCACAGAGTGTGTGAATGCACAAGTTTGTCCATCGTGTCCTTACCTCGGACAGCCTGCCGCATCGTCCTTTCAATACGTTCTCTGTGTGTGTATGTGCATGTGTGTCTGTCCCAACAGGCTGCGTCCCATGTGAGCTGCAAGGACAGCAGCAGAGGACCGAGGGTCTGCTGCAGAAGGCACGGATGCAGCCGTGTCCATGTGTGAACTGCCTCACTCACTTTACACGTAACCATATTGTGAAGCACTGAGCAGAATTGTGTGTGTGTGTGTGTGTGTGTGTGTTGTTGTATCTGGAAATGCATGTGCACTTTCTTTTTTTGCTGTAAAAGTGACTTTTTCAGCAGATAAACTACACATCCAAACATGTCAAAGAAACTGTCCAACTGGGCCTTTGTTTTTTTATGCACGCCATCCAAGATGCTGTGCAAAGCTTGCTGGTTGCCATGTCAACGGAAGGTAATGGTCCAGCCAGGTGGGGATCTTTGTTCAGTTTGTTTTTATCAGTTGGCCATCACAATTCTGCTGTGGTTTTTCTATCAAAGTGACTCGATGTAGCGGATCATTGCATCGGTGTTGAGTCAGGACGTTGGCTTGGTCTCCTTTTTTTCCTTTACATCCAGACAGTCTCAAAACAGAAACACATAATTACCTCCTAAAAGCATGCTTTTCAGACAAATAAAGCAAATGGATCCGGAGAAGTATCACCAAGTAGGTGTTTGTTATTTATGTCTTTCATCACGGTCGGTGTCGGATGTGAAATTATCCTCCGATTGTGTTTGTGTGTTCGTGTGTGTGCGTCGTGCAAAACAGTGAAACCAGAATGAAGCCAAGGGTGGAAGTTGTTTTTCTGCCCCCTGTGGTGAGTCTGGGGCTGCGTGTGTGCACGCCTGGGGCAGCCTGGGGCCATCGGAGGGGGCCTAGGGAGCGGTGGAAGGAGGGATGAAGCGAGAAAAGCAGTGGAGGGATGGGAGGTCAGCGGGGGTCCGGCAGGGAAAGGTGCTGGTCTGGGCTCACGGCCAGCCAGAAAGGTGGAAGGAAAGGAGAGTTAGCTAGTCGGATGGCGGGGGAGACGAAGCAGGAAGAGGAGGTGTGGACAGGAGGGTGGAAACCAGGCAAGAAATCTCACAAAGCACAGGTTGAAAAGGTTTTACCTCTGAGTTTTTGATATTAGGCAGAAAAAAAACAAATTCGGCATTTCAGGAAACTGAAAGTTCGGCTCATCTGATGTGAGGATAAATCAGCCGGATTTTCTTCCACTGATTTTTCTTTTATTCCAACAGTTAATAACAGATTTAATTCAGCACTCTGATTATTAATCATTTATAATGTTAATTCAGATGTTGCTGCTCGCAGCTGTAGGTAGAAGCAGTTTTAGCTGGAAGTAGCAGCGCTGGGACCTTTTGCTGCTACCAGCTGAGTGCCTTTGATATAATCATCAAAGCAATATAGAAAGCATGACATACATAGATTGAATTTCCATCTCAGGCATTTTGCAGACATCATTATCCAGAGTAAACTAAATGAACTAATGTCGTCGAGTGTTTTTTTTTTTTATTAGCGCTTCATTGAGTTGAAGCGCCATCAGAAAGGAGGATTTACTACACAGGAAACGGTTCTGATACAGTATTTTTATCCTGATGTTCCTCTTCACAGGACCCAGACTTTGATATAATTTCTTAGGCAGTGATTTTCCACAGATGAAGGTAAACTTATATAACACACATATATATATATATATAACAGACAATATATATATATATACTATACAAAGTGCTTCACAGGAAACATTAAAAGCATTACAAATGGTGCAAAGAAAGCCCTGAAAAGAGGTCAAATTCAGCAACAAATAGAAAAAAAAGGTCCTAATAAAATAAAAATGAAATGAAGTTAGAAGTCAGTGTGCAGATTTCCTGTATCGGCACAGAATGATGTTCTGACTGGTGACTGCAGTGTTTCCCAGAAGCAGCATCTGGCAGCTGTGATGTGTTTTGTATCAGCTTTTATTTGTGGGCGTGGCCAACCTGACAGGTTTGACCACACCTGGGTGGTCGCCGGTATGTGGGAGCAGGAAAGCATTCTTCTTCTTGTGCTTTTTCATTTTTGAGTTTACTGCTGTTTTAATCTTGCATTCTCTTTGATCTTTTCCTTTCTGATGTTAAGCAAACTTCCTGTTTGTACTGAAATGCTTGATTGGAGTATCTCAGATATGATGTTGTATGATTTACTGTTTTGTTTTGTCCATGGGATGGATCAGTAGCTGTTTTTTTGTGTCCACTGTTTACTCTATAATACCTGCGATGATGGCGCACTCATATCCTTATTTCTGGACTCAAGCTGACTTCTGGATTTTGTTTTTGTTTGTTTTGCTTGTTAATGGGCCACGCTCAAACCATTTGTCCCACTTCTGATCTTTTTGTTCTGTGGTTTTTTAGTAAGTTAGAAAAGTAAATCTGAATCGATCTGCGTTGGTTTTATTGATGCCGTTACCAACCGGAGTCAAGACCCAGAAGTGCATCTGTGTTTACAGACTTAGCAACCGCAGCAATTTAAACATGGCATGTAGGTATGAGGGAAATGGATTTCCCTGTTAATATACATAAGGGAGCAGACATGGACCTTTATGGGATGGAGATATTGTCCTCACAGCAGGACATTTGTAGGTGATGTTGCAGTAGTTAATGGGTTTTCTGATCAGTGGGGAGGTTGGTGGGTTATCTGAGTGTCCTGTCTTTCAGGAGGGGTTCTTGCACACATGTCATTGTGTGGCCCCTGTGTGACCCCTGTGTGACCTCTGTGTGACCCATTGGGAGGTTTGTAAATAAAAATATGATATTGTGTGAAACGAGGATTTCATCGGATTCTGTTTTCTTTTTATGGGATTGTAATTCCTTTCTTCTGTGAGGTGTTTGTTTGATTATAGAGGACTGAACTTCTCCTGTCCGTCTGTCCTATCGTCATATAAATGACTATTTATCTAATTATTATCTAGTTTATTTTAATTCCATTTTTTAGCACTTTTTATAGTCTTTTTGCACATTTGTTTTATTAATGTTTTATATGCAGCACTTTGAGCTCTTTCTATAAACAAATGTGTGTTGAAGCAGGAGCCGGACCAACTTCTGGTCCTGTATTTCTATACTTTCCCGCAGCAGTTAGATGCTTCTTCAACACATATGAATTAAATGGCTGGTTTCAATCATATAAATGTCTCTTAGCTTAACAGAGTCTATTTATTCGACCATGTTGGAATAGGAATGCATCCAAAAGTTGTGAGATCTCCTGAAAGCTCTTTGAAATGAAAAAAAAGAGTATTTTGCTGTATTATAAGATATATTTTCCTATTTTTTTGTAAATGTATAAAAGAAATGATGGCAGACTGAAGACGTTTACACAGTATTTTGTTTTTCTTTCTTCTCTAATTGGCAGAATTTTCTGCTAATAATGGCTCCATCCTGTAAATATAATCCATTCATATTGCCTCCCTCAGTGTGACGGTCATAACAGACATCCTGAGTCTGGAATTAGGGAGGGAGGGGGGTGCATGGAAACAAAAAGAGAAATTGATCAGCATGTGCGTCTCTTCATTAGAGCTTTTCACCAAGGCTGTGTCCTCCACATGTTGCCTCGCTGTCTGGCCTATTAGAGAGACATGCAGGGAGAGTGTGTGCTGCTTGCATCTGCGTGTCTGTGTGTGTGTGTGTGTGTGTGTGTGTGTGTGTGTGTTTAGTTTCAGGTAGACTCAGGCGGTCCGTTTGCTGCCTTTCTGGTCTTTTCCAATTTTAAAAAAAATTTCAGACCCCTGGGTTGATGTCTTTTCTCTCCTCTTCTCTTTTATCCCGCCATCTTTCCCCTCTCTTCTGGAGTTCAGAGTCTGTCCATCTGGAGCACCCCCCCCCCCCCAACCCCCAACCCCCAACCCCCAACACCCTCCCTCCTCCACTCCCTCGGTCCCGTCCAGGCTGAGACACGGGGGTGAAGGCCAACACCAGTAGGGGAGAAACTGTTGGAGACATGGAGGGACAGAGGGAGAGATGTCAGAGCTATAATGAGTAACAACATGAAAGGTGACGGAGGGAGGGAGCGAGGGAAGGAGGGGAGATGAAGACAGAAGAGGAGAGGGACTGCTGAGGATAGAGGAAGGAATGAAGAATAGAGGGAACGGATGGGAAAGGAGACGACTGCAGAGTGAACGATAAAGCAGTTGAGGCCCCAACGTCCAGTCGCTCGTTTTCATTCGCCAGAGAAGAAGAATCGAAGGAGAAAAGACGAGGAGGTGGAGAAGACGGGGGGTAGGAACAGCGTGCTCCTGCTCCTGCCTGCTTCTCTTCTTCCCTACACTTTCCCCTCTTCTTTTCCCTCCTCCTCCAACCATCCATTCTCCCCGTCTCCTCTCCTCTAGAGGACCCTTCTCTAATTTAACTTTTCATTGAAATTTTCTTCGCCCCCCTCTTCTTCCTCATCCTCCAGTTTCTCCCAGTTTGCCGTTCGGCCTTGTCTTGCCAGGTCCCCTCGTGGCCGCCCGACAAAGGCGCCGTTAAAAAGCCGTGTGATCCTCCATTTTAGCGCCAGCCACGCTAGTCAGAGGATTAAGGCTCTTTAATGACGCTAATCTCTCCTCCCCTTCTTTCTCAACAACCCCCTACCTCCCACCCCCTCTGAAAAAGTGATTTTTTTTTCTCCATGCTTTGACTTGATCTCCATAGGCTCTTCATCTCACTTTCCCAGCTCAGGACCATCACCATTAAAGCGAATCATGGTGTGATGAAACCTTTGTCGGTGTAACTTGGTGGAGTTTCTCCTTGTAAATAAAGATGAAGGATGCAGAAGCAGCAGCATCACATCTCTGTCAGCTCACGCCAAATACTTTCATTCCATTGTTGGGCAGCATGGGGGGTCAGCAATGGCTTTTTATATCATCCCTCCTGCATGGCGATGCTTCATTTACTTATCTGATTTTGTAGATGGTGCTTAATTCAGACTTTTGCTTCTGTATCTAAAAATGGAAACCCTGGAAGGTAAAAGACGGCTTCAGGACAAGATTGACTAAATCAGTTTCATTATTTTGATTCAGCAAACATTTCTACAGATGTTTTTGTCTGGTAGTCTTCATCAGACTGAGAAATGGATAGCAACGATTTGCCTGACAGGTGTTTGACATCTTTTTAGTGGAAAATATCTAAATTAGAAAGAAAGAAGTTATTTCTTTTCTGTTTAAATTTGATAAATAAATGAGTAATATGTTCTTATAACTCCATTAGATTTCCAGCAACCCTACCTCTTCTAATGCAGTGCAACTTTATTTATAATGCACTTTAAAAACAAAGTCGAGCAAAGTGACACAATGTGTAGAATTTGAACTAAATAGAATAAAGTTTGTGATGTTTTTTATATCATCATCTGTTTCTTAGAAATGATATTCTGTCACTCCGTGGGATAAAATGTGATTAAAAGCTTATTTATAAGGTCCAGTTTTTTTTTAATCTCATCCAGAAGGTTTACAGTCCAGCCACAAAATATATAATTTATTTATGCTAAAGCCACTATGATCCATGATAACATCATTATCACACTCTACTGTATTGCTAAGAGAATTTTTCTGGAGTAATGACGAAGCCACATCCTGTCCGGCTTTCCACCAATCAGAGAGCTTAGATTCACAGCCAATCAGGAACAGTCAAAGGATCAACAAGTGATTGGTTTTGTAAGGCTTAAAGGTAAATATTAGCAGGAATAAGTATAAATATGTACATAGTTTCTGTTGTCTTTGTTTGAAATCCAGTATTTTTGCTTGAGAGATGAAAACAGGGTCACAGCGGATCTGCTGTTATTTCTACAAACTTCTGTCAGTAATAAATTCTGTTTTTTTCTTCTGTTGTTCATTTTGCATCAGTTTCCTCTCATAATCAGACAAATGAGGCTGAAAACAACATGTCTGCATTTCCTCACCATAATCAGGTTCATCTTCATGTCTTTGGAGTCTGGGAACATTTATTCATTGCCAACAGGGGAAATTCAGGTGATCAGCAGCACACAATGTTTTATTACTAAGGCACCTTCACTACAATAGAGATCCTCAACGCATAGCAGGAGATGGAATAAGTTAGAAGCTACTATCACATGAATCACATGGACAGTAGCATGATTTATTGTGAAGTGTCATGGCGGCTGGACTAAACAATTTCTCAGTCTAAATTTTCCGGACGATGGCCTGCATCTTGATGCACTTCTCCACCAGTATCCAGCCTCCATCCTTCCCATCAACAATGCAATGTTGACATCCCTGACTGTTGTGTAGTACCCCCAGAAAAATGCAGCCCTGGCAATGACTGATGGAAAAGGTTAAGCATTTCATTGCAGACCTGAATGGATTTAAGCTGCCGGAGAAAAAAGTCTGATCTGTCTGTTTCTCTCTGCTGCACCTGCACCAGCCAAACCAGCTCATGATCCAGGAGGACTCCCAGATATGTTTAAGTCTGAACCACATCCACCCCCCTCTCATTTACCACAGGTAGATGACGTGCCTCCCAAAAACCACCATCATCTCCTTAGTTTTAGAAGTATTGAGGAGTTGCACCTGCTCCAGTTTGTAAAGCCTGAGATCCCTCCTGTATTCCTGTTGAACCCTTCTTTCAGGCAAACCTCCACAGCAGCGTTTCTGCATGCAGCAGGATGCAGAAGGTCAGATGTTTCAAGAAACTTTAGCGCTAAAAAGATTCTGTCCCTGTAAATATCTAAATGACATTAAATAAAAGCCATATGGGAGTTTTTTTTTCTTCTCTGAGCTTCAAATTCTGAACTTTGAGCAAGTTGAAAATAAACTACATTGTTTTTATTAGCTTATCATGTGGTTATATGGAAAGTTCAAGCTTTAGGGTTTAAAAACAATAATGATAGGGTTAGGGTTTTTCCTTAAGCAGCAGGAAAGAGATTCTTCTATAAAGTCCCCTTTAACAACAATTTAAACTTGAAACCTGAAAATAAAGAGAAGAGTAAAAAAGCGAATTATTTAGCTTTACACTTTACCTGAAAGGCATGCAGTATGATGGAAAAGTTCATTTTTCTTCCAGTTTTGTTCGGTTCCTCCAACCCGCCCGTCTATTGGTAGAAGAAATGATCCCAAACACAACCAGAATGAGTGAACTTAGCAGGGACTCTCAGGCTCGGCTGCAGACCGCTTATTCCAGTCTCGGTATAAAATATTTATGCATGACTTAAATCTAAAGTGATGAAGTGAGGAAGAGGACAACTTCTCCGGATGTGGATGCAGTCTGAGAGGGGAAACATAAAGAGCTCTATTTAACCCTTTCTGAAAGAAATGTTTTTTTTCCTGTTAAATGAATAATTCAATAGGTTAACCATTTTTTTTTACCCCCCCCTCTGCAGCTTTCTGTTTGCTCATTGCAGTGCCTACGTTTTCCCTGCGATCGATTCATCACAGGAATCTGTTTTCCTCCCTCCTCTCTGCAAGCCCTAATACTCAGTAGACCCGACACACACTGAAAACACCAGACTGTGGAAGGAGTTGCTGGTGGAAAACTGTGCTTTAGAGCTTTGTTTGGAGAAACTTTGATTCTGTTTACATGTCTGTGTTGCATTTAGCTCGTAATGAATTTTTGGCCTGAATCTGACTTTTTTTTTGTTTGTTTATTTTCATTCTTTTTTTTGATGAAGCTGTCAGAAAAAAAAGAAGAGGAGAACCTGCCTCTTGTCTCCTCTTTACATTTTCCCAGCTAAGTGCTGAGAAAGCCTCACAGTGCAGCTTCAGAGCGCGCAAAGCGCAACAGAACAATATCCAGCATTATTCAGTCGTTCTTTTGTCGACCCGAATCCTTTTTGAAGTGTCTGTTAAAGGAGTCGTGGCCTTTCCTGTCACAAGACTACACAGGAGGGGAAAAAAGAGCAATGCATAATCTCCTCCGTATGACAGATAAAGGGAGTGAATATCGCCATCTTTCCGCTCTGCTCTCCACATCTCCTAATCGCTTTTCCGACATTTCAATCTGCCAAGGCCCTAATGAAAATATGATGAGGCGGATCTATGGTCCTCGGGGATAGATGGAGGGAAGGGAGGCGAGGGGAGGGATGGAACGATGGATGGCTGCAGAGGGAGGATGAAGGGAGAGAAAATACACTCTGTCCTTATTTCCGGGCTCCGTTGGGGATACATAGTTCTTGGAGCTTTCTATTTAGATGTTGCCACAGCCAGAGAGCGTCTCTCTCCTCTGTTTCATTCTCTTTATCTCTGCCATCCTCATTTTCATTCTGCGAGTGTGTATGTGTAAAAACAAGGATAAATGTGTTTATTTTTTGTTTATATCGTTCTCCCCCTTCATTTTAACTCCCCCAGGCCGCCTCCCCTACCTTTTGCCTTCTAAGAAAGATGAAAGAAGTTCTTATTCATTGGGTTTTGACCCCACTTTTCCCGTCTCGTGCTCACCTGTCTCTATTCGCAGCCCTGTAGCCATGCTCTATCACAGGTAAATTAAAAAGTCTCTCCACATGTGTCTCCCCTCCCGACAGACGGCGACGACGACCCCGCAGGTCTGTCCTGGGTGCCTTCCTCGCCCTCCAGCAAAGACGTGGCCTCGCCCTCGCAGATGCCCGACGGCTGCTGCGACCTCGGCATGGCCACCGGCGGCGAGGAGGAAGGAGGTGCGGGCCTGCCGTACCCCTGCCAGTTCTGCGACAAGTCTTTCAGGTATGTGCAGTGTTGCCGGAGACATACTGGTGGACGACTTACAGACAGAGACATGGGGGACGGCGTGGCATCCTCATAAATATCTGTGTTCATAAATAAACTGTAGCCTCAGTGTTTCTGTCATAATGTGGAAAATGAAGGCAACAGTAAAGGGAATGAGGTGAATACATTTCTCACCAACGTCTCCAGGGACTAAGTCAAGAGCCATTTTAAGAACAGCTGTCTCACACACACACACACACACACACACACACACACAGTCATTATCATTATTCTCTATATTACGTGTTGTGCCTGGCTGTTCTCTGTTTCTGTGTCGTCTTCATTATTCAGTGTGTGTCTTGTTTTTGCCTCACAAAAGACTAAGATTAGCAGCCAGATGATTTTATCAGTTTACATTACTTCCTTTAGCCTATCTGTCGGACATTATAGCGTCTCATCCTGCAGTTGATGTCTAACTTCTCCTCCCCGTTTGTTCTGGAGAGTTGCCTTTATCCCAGCAAATCAGTCCAAAAACCTCCTCTTCCTCCTCTGACCAGACTGCATCCATCATGTCTCTTGGTTTTTTATTGTGTAAGAGTATCAGGCTCTTTTGGGTAAAGGTCTGAGGTCACATCAACCAAACAGGTCACACGTTTATCAATGTTACAGTTCAGTTTAATTTGCTACAGAGGACCTGAACCATGTAAAAAAATCCCAACATCAGAATCCGCTCTGTCCCCTCCTGGTCTCAGACTGGACAGGGGTGTCCATGTTTGGTCTCCTAGGCTGCTGTCCTGCAGGTTTTTTTCACACCTGGATCACATTGAATTGATTCAACAGCCTATAAAGTTCAATAGCTCTTTAATTTCAGTCTGATGGTTGGAGCAGGGCCTCGAGGATCACAGCTGGACTCTTGATAAATGGTTACAGATTAGTGAGATAAGAAGGGCCAGGCTTGTTTAGACACTTAAAAACAAATAAAGTCTTAAAATCAACTCTGAAATTAATAGGCGGACACTATTATGAAGCTGGAACAGGTGTGAAGCGGTCTCTCTTCACCACTTAACGTATGTTCTGCAGCACTTTGGACCCTTGCAGCACACAAGGAACAGACTCACGCCTGGACGAAAGCTGTTGCAGCAATCATGTCTCAATGAAATAAAAGCATAAAAATCTTTTTGAAGATCAGAGAAGGAAAGGAAATTCTTAGCTGGTAACAATATGATACGCTTTACTTTCTTACCAGGATGTAAAGCTGAGATCAAAATGGCTCTTAGAGTAAAAACTCAACAATCTGATGATGTTGATCTGATTTTCAGCAGTTCTTCATGTGTTTCTGGATGATTTCTGAATTCCACATGCAGGTGTGCACGCTAAGCAGCAGACACAAAGCATGTGGGATATATGTGGCTTCATCCAGCTGACACTGCAGACGTTGGACTCTCCTGTCTGTGTTTCCGTCATTAGTGAAGACGTGACTTCACTGCTGAGTGTAACACAATGTTTGGAGGATTGTCGCACCAGAAACGACACAATTCATGACTGAATGAGAGGATTTGTAAAACTGCAAGAGTGAAACCTAGATCAGGTTATCTGTAACACAAAGGCAAATGACTTGTTTTTCAATGACTAATTTCAACATTTTCAACTTTGATTTAAAAACAAAATATTACATTTTAACAGTGACCGAAGCTATCAGGGCGGGAGGATTTTGGTTTTCTTATAGAAATCATTTGAAAGTGGTCAATTTGAGTCCAAATCAACCCAAATATAACTTGACACACTAACGCAGATTTGAAAAAAATGTTTTTACACGACTGACATGACAGTGGGAATAAGACTTTTCAGTCACAGTAGATCACATAGCAAAGTAGATCTGACCCGTTTCAGACCTCATACAGGAAGTCCAGAACTTATAGGGATGTAAAAAGCTTAAGATATCCTGCAAATGATCCTTCAGTTTAACACAAAGTCCCCTGCATCTGCAGGTTGAAGATAAGGCCAGTGAGGGTTCACTTCTCATAGAAGTTGTGTTGGCATTAAAACTTTGAAGCTTTAGATAAAAACTCGTAAGCTGACGTGGTTTTTCACACCCAGCATCAGTGCGATGTTCTGCTGAACCGGGTCAACAGTCAGCCAATCACAGCAGGTCATAACGCTGCAGGTTTTATAAGTCTGTCATTTTTGCCACGTTTAATTAAGAAGCTGGAGAAGCACAAGTCAGTGAGATCTTCCGCAACAACTGCAGAAGAAGAACACAATAACAAGAAACTGAGCTGACTGTCTAACTTGCTCCTTGCCCTCTTTTGGCTAAAAGACATTTGCATGTTTTTATTTTAAATCATCACCCTTTGCAGCACCTCTTTCTGTAAAACTGAAGAGCACCAGAGGAGCTCCCATCACCTTCACCTAATTATCAGGCCATGCGCTTTGTTTTTTGATCCAACATTTATCTGCCAGTTTGGTTTTGTGGCACCCATCATGATGCTGTTTATATTTATTTTGGTATAAAACAAATAAACAACATAGAAAACAAGGCAAAAAGAGAAGCTCATCTGATAAGAAGTCACTCGAACTCGCTGTGACCTCCATCAGCCAAAAAGCCAAACCAGTGTCATAATTCCTTTATTTAAAGCCATTTACTGCAACAAAAGCCCACAGCAGGGGTGGGCATACAACGCGTCATGTGTTTGGTGTTGTTTCTGTCTGATGGTGCCGTAATGTGAGCAGGATGATGAAGAGGATTACTTAGAAACAAGTTGTTGCATTTAGTGCTCTGTTCAGAAACTTGTTTTGGGGTTTTTGTGGTTCATCATACTGTTGGAAAACGGCTTGTTGTGCAATAAATGCTTAAACACCGAACAGATGCACATTTGCATTCAGTAGTTTAAGTTCACCTGGAAAGGCTCCTTACAGCCAATAAAATGTTTTTGTGAGTAGTGTTAAAACAATCCCTGTAAAACAGTTACATCCTCATTAAAATCATAAAATAAAATGCTTATGCTTCCTGTTTTTCTACCGTAGACACAGTTTGTTTCTGATCTGTCCTCCTGCAGCCGTCTGAGCTACCTAAAGCGACACGAGCAGATCCATAGCGACAAGCTGCCTTTCAAATGCACCTTCTGCAGCCGTCTGTTCAAACACAAGAGGAGCAGAGACCGTCACGTAAAGCTGCACACAGGTAAACGTCCACCTCCTTTTCCCCTGCTGAAGCCCTCAGCGAGAGATTAAATTTAAAGATTAAATCGGGGTTTAGAGATATTATTTTTTATATTTAAGCTTTTATTCAAGCAAACATCTTCTTTGATTAAACTGTCAAATAACACAGGAGATAAGAAGTATAGCTGCCAGGAATGTGAAGCTGCATTTTCTCGCTCAGATCACCTGAAGATCCACCTGAAAACACACAGGTAGCTGCCTCTGAATTTATCATCAGGAAATTCCTACAAAAGTTCCTTTTTCTCCGTTCTTTTGAGACCTACTTGTTTTTACTTGCCTATGCAGCTCCAGCAAACCGTTTAAGTGCACCGTGTGTAAACGTGGCTTCTCCTCCACCTCATCACTGCAGAGCCACATGCAGGTAAGTTCTTTTCACCTCCTGCTACCAGTCTGGATGAATGTGGGAATGAGAGTTACCGCTTTACATCTGGACCGTTTGACTTCGGCAGGCTCATCGTAAGAACAGAGAGCATCTCGCACTGAGGAGTGAGAAAGATGGAGGAAAGAAAGGAGCAGGAGGAGAGGGCGACTTGGAGCAGGACCTGTATATGTGTGATTACTGCGAGGAGACGTTCAGCCAGACCGACGAATTGGAGAAACACGTCCTGACCAGACACCCCCAGTTATCGGACCGAGCCGACCTGCAGTGCATCCACTGTCCGGAGATCTTTCTGGATGAGGCGTCTCTCCTCACGCATATTGAAGCGCAGCACGCCAACCGCAAACACAAGTACTTGAGGGTTCACTTCTCTAGAGTTCATTTGACCTCTATGAGATCGTCAGGACACGATGTGTCATTTAGTTATGCTTTTATTTTCATGCCATTGTGGCAGGATTGATTATATGTAAAACTTTCTAGTTGACATCAGATTAGTTCCTTAAATTAGCCTGTAAGGGCTAAGCTACGCATTTGAACCTATGTGCAAAAACTGTCCCATTAGAAATCTTCATAAATGGCATTTTTGATGTCGTATAACACCAACAGACACATCCCTTTCTGTTAAGATTTCATTTTTCGCTTGTAGCTTTATTTAGTTAATTTTCATATTTGTCATTCTGCTTGTACTATTTTATACCTAAAGCGTGCGTAGCACTTTATGGGAATTATTTTAGTTATTTCCACAATAAAATGACTATTGCCCTTTTTAAAAGGTTGAACGGTTTGCATAAACATAGTTTGATATGTATATTTCAGGCTGTAGAAAAAAAAAAAGTATTTTTTGTGGCAGGTTTGTAAATATGGGAATCAAATGCATATTTTTTGGACATAATAAAAACAATGTTTTTAATAAAAATAACGCATGAAAATGAAAAGTTAAAGAGCCATTCCAGGGCCTAATAATAAAATTAACCAAATAATTAGACAAATATTTTTATGGAAGTTATTTTAACTTTTATTTATCTATTAAAAAAAGCTAAATTAGCCTTTAAATGATAAACAACAAAAAATATTACTTATTTAAATAGTTGTTTTTTTTCAGGCTAAACTTGTTTTTACAGATTTCTCTCTTAAAGTGGAAAAACTATTCATTCTTAGGGTCCAAGTGACATTTTATTCTCATCAGGATTGAATGTGGGATTTTTTTAACATGTATTTTTTATGTTTAAAACACCAGAACCTCATAGGAAATCTTGAGTTTTCTACGTATGCTTCTGTCTTCCCAGATGTCCCGTCTGCTTGGAGCAGTTCCCCTCTGTGGAGGACGTCTATTGCCACTTGGACAGCCATCGTCAGCCTGACTCCTCCAACCACAGCGCTGCCAGTCCGGACCCCGCACTGGGCAGCGTGGCCTCAATGAGCTCTGCCACTCCCGACTCCAGTGCCAGCTTGGAGAGAGGCTCCACGCCCGACTCCACGCTGAAACACAGTCAGGGTAGCGAGCGAAGCCGCAGAAGAGGCACGGATGCTGGAGAGGACATGGGGATAAGCCTGGGACATCAAGCTGGAGGTCTGTCTGTCCCCCATCTTCAGAAAAGTTCAGCTATTTACTGTCTGTCTGGTACTAAAGTGCCTCCCAACTCTACAGGTGGGGGAGGAAACTGGGGCAAAGTGACGTACTCGTGCCCTTACTGCTCAAAAAGAGACTTCCACAGTCTGGCTGTGTTGGAGATCCATCTGAAGACCATCCATGCAGATAAGCCACAGCAGAGCCACACCTGCCAACTCTGCTTGGAAAGTCTGCCCACCCTTTATAACCTCAACGAGCATGTGCGCAAAGCTCACCGCTCCAGTGGTGGGACAGTAGCGGCGGCGGCTTTTCCGCTGCTCCAGTTCACCAACGTCACGGCGTTTCACTGTAACTACTGTCCAGACATGTTCGGAGACATCAACTCTCTGCAGGAGCACATCAGAGTGTCCCACTGCCTGCCTGGTGGCATTGTGGCCGGCTCCACCACACTAGGTGGGTTTAAAATCAATCTAGAGAAATGGCTTTATGACTAAAGTTGCCATTTTTGTTACAATTTAACACATTTTCCTCATCTTAGAGGGGAACCATGCCTTCTTCTGCAACCAGTGCTCCATGGGGTTCCTGACTGAGTCCTCATTGACCGAACACATTCAACAGACGCACTGCAACTCTGCTACAGGTGGAGGGACGGCATCCGGAGGAGCGGTGGCCAAACTGGAGTCCCCGGTTCTCCAGACTGCATCTCAGTCATTCATGGAGGTAATTAATCATTTAATGTAGTTACTGAGACAAATGGCCAGATATGTCAGATCAGTCGCATCATTAATGAGCCGGGTTTAAATGGATGGATCATTTCTTTATTTTTCTGACTTTTTGATTGTTTGACACAATGTGATATGTTAACCCAAAGGTCAGGTAACAGCAAAGTTCATAGTAAAATTAGCCATAATGAGTCACTGTTGCCTAAAATCTCTCAGGATTTAAACACTCCTTTAGCTCAGCACTGTAATGTGAAAGGGAAAGAGTGTCCCTCCTAAAAAGCAGGGTCTGCATGTAAGAATGAGACCAGAGCAGCAGGTCTTAAAATGAGCTAAATTCAAGATGAAGCCCAAAACCCTTATTTACTAAACAAAACCAAAAATGCAGAAGTGTGTACAATAAACAAAGTAGGATTTAAGCTCATTGAATCACCTTTAAAAGTCTTGAACTAATTTTTTCAGTCATTCTGTTGTAGATTTAATGCTGTCTTTCTTCATCTGTCTCCCTGGACATGTCTTTCTGTCGTCTGTTACCCTCTACAGGGACTAACAATGTGTTAATGTATGATAATCTTAAAATAAAAGTAAAGAACTATTGTCCATGTCCAGGTTTACTCCTGCCCTTACTGCACCAATTCTCCTATCTTCGGCTCACTCCTCAAGCTCACCAAGCACATAAAAGAGAACCACAAGAACATCCCGCTGGCTAACAACAAAAGGCAGGCGAAGGTCGCCGACCTCAGCCCCGCCTCCTCGGACATTGAGATCTCTTCTCCGAAACGCCACAGGCTGGGAGGAGACTCCACTCCGTCCATGGGAAGCAACGGGGATTATCCATGCAACCAATGCGACTTGCGATTTTCCAGTTTTGAAGGTTTCCAGGTGCATCTAAAGTCCCACCTGGAGATGCTGCTGCGGCGCCAGTCCTGCCCTCAGTGCAACAAGGAGGACTTTGAATCCCAGGAGGCTTTGCTTCAGCACCTTACAGTACATTACACCACCACGTCGACACAGTATGTATGCGAGAGCTGCGATAAGCAGTTTTCCTCTGTGGACGACCTGCAGAAACACCTGCTGGACATGCACACGTTTGTCCTGTACCACTGCACGCTCTGTCAGGAGGTCTTTGACTCCAAGGTCTCCATACAGGTAAATATGTGACATCCTGCTGCATTTAAACTTTCCTTTTACTCCTAGAGAGAGTGCTCCCATCAGTGCGTGCAGAAGAAATGTATTGTTTCCCTGTTTGACCTTCATCCAGGTGCATTTGGCAGTGAAGCACAGCAACGAGAAGAAGCTGTTCCGCTGCACAGCCTGTGCCTGGGACTTTAGGAAAGAGGCAGACCTTCAGCTTCATGTTAAACACAACCACCTGGGCCAAAGGTCAGGCCTTCCAGGAGGCCTTGCAGGTACAGGTAATGGTGATGACTCATTTCAGAAGAACATAACCACCGAATCGAATTAAAAGTTGGTTAAATCTATTCTTATCACGCAGGACTCAAACCTCGGAAGTGCATCTTCTGCGGGGAGACCTTTGGAACTGAGGTGGAGCTTCAGTGTCACATCACCACACACAGTAAGAAGTTCACCTGCCGCTTCTGTGGCAAAGCTTTCCACGCCATCTCCCTGCTGGAAAGACACCTGAGAGAAAAGCACTGCATCTTCGATGGAGGTAGCATCACTGGCAACGGGGGTGGCACTGGGAGCAGTGGGAGTCAGAATGGCACGCCCAATGGCTTGGCGCAGTCCTCCAAGCGAGGAGGAGGAGCAGGAGGAAGTGGCAATGGAGGTGCAGGAGGCGTGGAAAGGGTGACAGTGGCAGCCGCCGAACAAGCCGACCTGCAGAACATGCTCCTGAAGACCGGAGTTGTTGCTCAAGGAGGAGATGCCACCAACAGCCACGAGGCAAGCGGCGGAGAGGAAGAGCTGGACAGCTCCGAGCCCATGTACGCCTGCGATATCTGCGGAGCAGCTTACACCATGGAGTCCCTGCTGCAGAACCACCGGCTGCGTGACCACAACATCCGGCCGGGAGAAGATGACGCCGGTAAGACCGAGTCTGTTTCCCTCATGCGCTCTGCTCATATCATCACATTCATGATTAAATATCATTTTCATCACCAGGGTCTCGGAAGAAAAAAGCAGATTTCATCAAAGGAAACCACAAGTGCAACGTGTGCTCTCGGACTTTCTTCTCTGAGAACGGGCTTCGTGAGCATGCTCAGACGCACCGTGGCCCTGCCAAACACTACATGTGCCCGATCTGTGGCGAGCGCTTCCCTTCTCTGCTGACGCTCACCGAACACAAGGTACTTTCTGCTGTCCAGCCCACCTCTCTCTGTCTTCTGGGAGGAAGAGGTCTAAACATCTGTGCTGTCCTCTGTCCACTCTTTCTGTCTGAGCTGCAGAATAAACATGTTGGATCATGGTGAAGAACCAGTTTGATAAACTGAACCTGAGGAGAGATATTAATAACAACAGCATATCTTGGCGTCACAAACAGGATAAAAATTGTTCAGTTAGTAATTTAGTGGGTTTTCCTGTAACAGAGCAGGTGTAAATTCCTGTTTTTCCCTTTTCTCTTGTCACTTTGTCATGTCTATATTACCGCATTTTGATCTTTCTTTGAATTTAGACTTAAAAAAAAAAGTTAAATAGTCCTCTGAGAGGCAATTTGTGCTGCAACAACCTGCAGGAACAATGCTGGTATATCAAAGAACTTAGTAATAATAATAGCACACTCAAGCAGAAGTGTGCTATTATGTTGAGGCTGAACTTAATTTCTAATGGAGAAATGCATCATTTCACCAGAACGATTCAAAATTTTGTTGCTTTTCCTTTCAAAAATTATCTGCATTTTGCATAAAAAGAAAAATAGCTTCAAGTCTGAGATTTTACATTATAATTTTAATAAAATCCGCTGTTTTCCTTCCCCTCAGGTGACTCACAGTAAAAGTCTGGACACAGGAACCTGCAGAATCTGTAAGATGCCTCTGCAGAGCGAGGAGGAGTTCATAGAGCATTGCCAGATGCACCCCGACCTCCGCAACTCTCTCACCGGCTTCCGCTGCGTTGTGTGCATGCAGACCGTCACCTCCACCTTAGAGCTGAAGATCCATGGCACCTTCCACATGCAGAAGCTTTCCACTGGTTCTGCACTGGGAGGAGCAGGAGGAGGAGGTGGGAACGGAGGAGCAGGTGGAGGGAACGGCTCAGCTTCTTCATCCCCTAACGGGCAGCTGCAGCAGCACAAGCTGTATAAATGCGCCTTCTGCCTTAAAGAGTTTAAGAATAAAGGAGATCTGGTGAAGCTGGATGTCAACGGCCTGCCTTACGGTCTCTGTGCTGTGTGCATGAGCAGGTAGGAGACGGTTTAACGAAGCAAATGTGTGTTCAGGGCTACGTTGGTGCAGGGCGGAATATAAAACATGCTAAAGGTTGATGTCCTAGCCAAACAAAGCTATTAGATGAGACTGATGGATGTTTGAAAGTGTCTGATGTCTCCTCATGTGTCCAACCATCACTTCTGACCCGACCAGTTCAGTGAAAACAGAAACATTTTAGCTGTTTGTGTCAATAAAGAGCAAAAATTCCTGAAATTTCCACTGGCAGATATTGACTGCTGTGTCATAATTGTAAACAGAAGGTGCTCAGTTAATAACATGGTGGCTTTTTTCTTTCTCTGTTCACAGCATCTTTATATAAATTGGAAGAACATTATTTAATTTTATTTTTCACATTCTTATTTTATCAGGTTTTATTATTTTTATTTCTAAATTGATTTATTTTTGTTTTTTATTCCAGCTGATTTAATTCTATTTATATTTTTCCCATTTTTGTAACATTTTATTGGATTTTCTGATTTTGTTTTGAATTATTTTTAATCTATTTTTTAAAAATAATTCATTTATTTATTTATTTTTTTTGTTCCCATGCACATTTCAGGTTTTCACTGATCTTGTCTGTATAATCCTGGTTTACACAACATCAGACAAGGTTTTTTTTTTTAGATGAGGTGAAGAGCTCAGTTCCTTCAATAACAATAAATTCAGCAACACAGACTGATGTTGTCATTTTTATTTTTTTATTGCCAAGATCCTCTAAAAGGAATCAAACGTTTAATCCAATCAGGGGCACGAATGGGCAGAGTCCCAGCCTAGGAGGAGCGGTGACGCCGGGGGACTCGCAGGGGGAGAAGGCCGTGACCGGGCTGAGGTGTCCGGAGTGCGGGGTAAAGTTCGAAAGCGTGGAGGACTTGGAGAGCCACGTCCAGACAGACCACCCTGAGGTCAGCCCTGAAACCAGTGCAGCAGGAAAAAAGGCTGAGGCTTCACCTGCGCCCAAGGTGAGGCGGCGAGAAACAGATGAGGGAAGCTTTCATTTTTATACCAACTCTTTGTTTCTGATGGATGCTGGAACGTGAAAGTGTACTGAGATGGACAGAATCATGTTTAATATTTGAACAGCGTTTGACAGATGGAGACATTTTCAGGAAAGAGTGATGTGTGTGTGTGTGTGAGTGTGAGGTGATGTTGCATACCACTGCATGTGTGTGTGTGTGTGTGTGTGAGGTGATGTTGCATACCACTGCACGTGTGTGTGTGTGTGTGCAGCTTGCATACATGCACTGATGTGTATGTGGATGTGTGTCAGCCAGGCCCCTTTGCGTCCTGCGGCTGGGCCGTGCTGAGGCATTGTGGGAACTGTTCACTCTGCTTGATATTGACAGTCAGGCTCTCCGGGACCCCGCCGTGTGTCTGTGTGAGCATGTGTGTGCTTCTGTGTGTGCCAATTTGTAGCTGTGTGTGTGTGTGTGTTGGAGACAGTTCCCAGGGACCCTCTGTCTTACCTGCACCTTTGTTTCTGCTTAGTCTAACAGCACAAAGCAGACAAAGTAGGATTTCTGTGAGTGTGTGTGTGAATCAGCAGAGAGATGGTGGAAGTGGAGCCTTTGTGTATTTTGTGTTTGTGCATGAGTGATCGCTATGTGCTGGGAATGGATAAGCAGAACCTTTGCTCGTCTCTTTGTTTCTGTCTCATCCTCATTTCTCTGCCTCTTTCTGCATGTCTTTCTCCATCCACTCTCTGTTTATGTTCTTCACCTCTCAGTAATTTCTCTGTCTGCAATGGAGCATCATCATCATCATCACGTTTACCTGCATAACCCCTCCAGTAAACACCTGAAAAACTGCTCAGATTCTATTATAGAACAGTTCCTCATCAGATGTTACGTTACTCTGTTTTCTGTTTCCTACTGGAAAGTTTTCCTTCAGGGGGGGAAACATTTACATTTTCCACTGTGTTGCAGGTGGATTTAATCTGACAGTAACACAAGTCTTAATTCTTACACTTCTGTTGTAATTTGACCTGTTTTAGCCTTCTGTTGAGACCAGGATTATTTGTGCAGCCTTTGCACTTGTCAAGATAGATTTCAGTGTGTTAGGGATTTATATTCAGATAGAAGGCAGATTAAACATGTTTCCTAAGCTGCTTTTTTTTTTTTTTTTGTTAACCTGCATAAGTTTATTTCAATCAGGAATATCACATCGTTCCAGCGTTGGTCCATCTACACCGCTATATGCCATAGATTATAAAATCCTTACAGTTGAATAAACAACTACCAGTAATCTGAAAGATCGTATTGGTTTCCATCCTCTCATAACTACACTTCACTCTCAGCATGCTGGTCTACTTATTCCCAGATTTTCCAGGCCTGGATCGGAGTTCAAGTTAGTTTTCAGGCTCCTGTGGAAATGGCTTCCTACATCAATGTGAAACACACTTTCCTGTGGAATGTAGCTCATCGTGTGTCCTCTGTCCTTCATGTTGTCCCCTTTCTCTGTCCTAATAAAGATGTTTCTGCGTCTTTTTCTGTTCTAGAAAAAAACCTACCAGTGTATTAAATGCCAAATGACGTTTGAGACGGAAAGAGAGATCCAGATTCACGTTGCAAATCACATGATTGGTGAGTGAAGCGCATTTCTTTTCTCAGTGTGTGTGTATGTGGTGTGTGTGTGTGTGTGTGTGTGTGTGTGTGGGGGGGGGGCGTGGGAGCAAGGTGTCAAATGTAACCACTGCAATGGCAAATGTCTCATCTACTGCTTGTGTCTCTTTGTTTTAATAGCACAGCTGTGTCCCCCCCACACACACACACACACAAACACAGAAGTGTGAAATAAAGTGCTTTTTTTACTTGCGGGTTGTGTGGACAAGCTGCTGTACAATCCTCCACTTGGCTGCACATTTACAGACTTGAAAACTTCACTTAAAAAACACTCAGTGAAGTCTAAAATCAGACAAAGCTCCGTTCATGTGCAGCCTTTCTGGTTTTTGCTCAGGTGCTTATGAAAGAAAATGAGCTTGGAGAGGTAGAGGCATTACTACACCAAGGCCGGGTCCTTCATTAAGTCTCACCATTATCTGTTATGCTCTGAGAAGATGTCATAAAAAAGTGTGTTTGTGTGTGTGTGTGTGTGGCTTCGCTAAGTGGCATGTGTTTAACTAAAACCCACCTTTATAGTTCATATGTTCTTTTATGAGCATCCCGTGTGACTCACTCGCCACTAATTTGCTGCTGTAGCATCTCTGTCGTCATGGAGATTAACGAGCTGGACCCTCGAGTTGTTCAGGGGAACAAATGCTCTGCAATGTACACCCTCAGCCCCTCTCCACACCTGACAGCAGGCTCACTGATGTACTCCGAGGTGGCTGTGTGAAAGTGTGTGTGTGTGTGTCTTCTGCTTTTCAGAGTCTGCTGGTAATGTCTGGAGACGTTAGAGGAGGGTAGGAACACAGGTACAGCTGGAGAAACTTTTACTTCATTCCCCTGTGTGCCGTCGCCTCACTCACACAATGAATTCAGAAGGAAAAACACAAGTGAAAAGTTTAGTTTATCATCTTTTTTGCCCCTATTTAGCTCTTTCACTCTGGATTTTCTGACAAATCAAAGACACCTTCAGTATCTCTGATCTGGTGATGCCCAGGAAGGTCTGAGCGAGCATGACACAGGCTGATGGAGAGGAGTTTTACCACCAGAATGACCTGATTTTCATCCATTTTAAAGGATTTTCCTCTTCATCCTTAACTTCTCTCCTCCATCTTCCATCCACGCACACAGCAGTGGCAGTTTTGGGTTAATTAACATGCTAATTGTGTAAAAATCCATAGCGGATTAATAATGAAATAGGCTCAGATTGTTTTAAGAGCTTGCCCAGTTTCTATTGTAACATAGTTCCTCTCCTCCTCCACTTCCTAACATGGGAAGTGGGACTAACCTGGAGTGATGGAAGGATCTCATTAGGTCTAAAGCTCTGACAGAGTTAATTTCCATGCACCATCATTCTCTCAGCTGTATGTTTATGTGTGATTATTCTGGTGTAGATGTAAAAGAAAACACGGTTCAGGAAATCTCTTTAATTGCTTCATGTTTCAGTTTGCACACGGAAAACTGAATTTTCTATTGAAAACTTTCCTGGAATTTAAACTCTTTAGTTAGATGGAAAATATTAATGAGGCTTTGCTTGTTTTTTTATCATTAGACCAGTTTGGATCATTTAAGAAAGACTCAGAAGAGCTGCAGGGATGCTTTGACTCCTCCCTCTGTCCATTCGAATTTCATGCTTTTCTGCTTTTATATAACTGGCAGGATAAAATGTTTAAGAGCTGTTTTATGTCTGACTGCTGAGAGCCTAGGTAACAACACAACCACCTGTCAGTGACTTTAGTGTTATGGTAGATTTGTGTGAATGTGAGTTTGTCTGAACTAGCAGCAGGGCTGGACTTATCTCGGGACCAGAGGCAAACCCGGATTCGGGTTTCTTTTTCCCCATCTATCTTCACTCAGCCAGACTTAAACAACCTGTTTTCTGGTTATTACATGCAAGATTAAGGTGCGCCAGATGGTTCACAATTGTAATTAATCTTTTCAAAATGTCTTTCCAGTGAGTCCTTGGTCCATTTCATGTACAGCTGTGCATGCTTGTAGTTTCAGAGAAACAGATTGTGCCAGGTATCCATGTTAGTCATGTGTTCAGCAAACTTTATTCTGTCTCAGGTGGGCTGGAAGATTTTTCCACTTAGTAAACCCGTCCTCTTACAGCTGAGAGCTCTTTTCTTGGCTTATCATTTCTTCCTCTTTTTTTAGTACATATGTGCTCATCTTAATTATTGGTTACATAAATTGTCATTAGCTTGAGCTGATCCTTCGTTCACAATGTTGGTTTGAGTTATTTATCATTTAAAAACTCTCATTTTTTGTCGTTTTATATGTTTGTAAGAAACATGTAAAATTTTTGTAAAGACTATTCTTGACCTTTGAACTGTTGTAAAGCTTTGTATTGATAGATAGCTGCTATGAGATAAACGTTGTACCATCACTTCAAGCTTTTTCACTCTGTTTAATCTTTTTACTATAGCCTCTGAATCCGTCGGCCCTTTAAAATCCCATTGTGTTGAATTCATGCAGCATACAGCCGTGTAGCGGTAGCAGTTTATTTCATTTTCTGGCTCTGATCCAGTTTTGTTTCACCCGT
>JBAMIG010000010.1:5591850-5605509 GCA_037177335.1 Kiunga ballochi | reverse complement strand
CATGCTTCATTGTCCTTCCCACCTCTTACACACCACATAAACACACACACACACACACACACACACACACACACACATGCAGATGCCTCGGAGGTATCAAGTGGCTACTCACCTGGATCTAAGTGCTCCCTGTGGAGTATGGTGGCTAATGATGTGTCCTCAGCATGAGCTTTAGTTACCTATTTCCACCAGAGCCCTCAAATAATTGTTGGTACTAGCTCTTCTTCACCTCTTCAGAGTCAGTAGATGAGGGAAGAAGTATTTCTGCTGTCCAGGCAAGAAGCAGTTTACTGATTTATACCTTTACAAAACTCTGGATTGGACTTTTTCTGATGAAACTCACTATAAGAAGCTGTATCTGTTCAACACAAACCACTTTCAGTGTGATGAGTTTGGAGGAAGACCGAGGTTAGTGAGCTTCTCTGTGTGACAGAAGGCACAGTGTGATGTGTTGGCTTTTATTTTGTACCCGGAGGTCGCCCGACTTTCAGCCTGTCTATTAGCCTGCAGTCAAATCTGTAATGCGCTTGACTGGTAATGTCGGTCTGCTGTCTAAGCAGCCGTCCCACGGGCCGAGGCTGAGCCGATGTGTCTGCGCTTGCATCTTTCTGTGCTACTAAAGTGCCCCACCCCCATTTTCCCTTAACACATACGCACAGACACATACCTATCTGCACTTATGTGTATGCACTGAGCAAGGTCTGCTCTGGTTACTTTGTGTCACTGAAGACTTAATGAGGCGAATAAGAAGCTTTTAGAGTCAATGGAGGTGGATAATGTGGTTTAGAGCCCAGTCATGTATGTGTGTTTTTCTCTGTGTGTGTGTTCGCCACTGGCTGCTGGTTTCTGCCCTGCTGCACCTGAACTAATAAGATGCAGGCGTTGTCTGCAACAACGCTCTGAACTGAAGCAACTACAGCTTTTATTTCTGCAAGGGTCACCTGAAGATCTGCGAAGCGAAGCTGAAGCTAATGTAAAAAAAGCAGACGAAAGGAGCGAAGGAATGTGAATAAACCCTGTCGCCGACAAGTTTCTCCATCTGTCATCTCACAAGAGTCCGCTTAAATCTCAACACGCGGATAATTTGACAGTTTGAAGTAGTAAAAGCTGATTACACACCTTTCACTCACCTCTCTGCTTGCTTACAGGGAAAATTCCACCAGACCACGAGCAAAACCCAGAGTCGAGTTTGTGCAAACAAAAAAAAAAAACAAACCCAAAATTCTGCAGAGGACAGAAATTATAACCAGCTTTCGTTTTATCTCACACCATTTATCTTCGCTCCTTCCATCCTTCCATTCTTCCTTCATCTATTCCTCCGTGGTCCCCTCTTTCGCTCTCTCTGTCTCTTCAGTCCCTTGCCCCTTCATCATCACTCCCTCCTTCCCTCTGGTGTCACAGCTCGCTGGCTCCAGGTGGTGAGGGAGGAAGGGATGTAGAGAAGGATGGATGGTGGGAGGCAGGAAGGCATGAGGAGGGGGCCACTGTCATCTGTTCCAATGTTAATACCGTCACAATGTGGACCGACACCCCCCGCTCCGTGCCACCCGACTGTGTTTTTGTTATTGATACTATTTATCTTTTACAATGGTTCAGCAGTTTGACATTGTTTGAGGGAATTATTGAAGATAATTCTGGTTTGGGGTGATTTGATCTTCAATTTTGGACAAATCGGGGGAGAATTTTGTATTTTTTTTTTTTTTACTTAATATTTAATACAACATGCAGAGTAACAATCGAACCCTTGGTTCTTTATGTAGGGACAGAAAATCTGCAAATCTGTAGCAAAACGTGTCAAACATGCAAAGAAATACAGAATATCAGTAAACATTATTCTTCAGGAACAGTTCTCCTGGATCCTTGAAGGGCTTTCCAAAACTTTTTTGGATGTTTTTACCTTTTGTTCTCACATGATGATCCCATCCTGCTTCCATAATGTACCCTCTGGAGAGGATCCATCCCTCCGTCAGACATGTTTCTACTGGTCTTCGGTCCAGTTTTTGTCATGTGGCATACCTTTTTTCCCTGCTTTCCTCCATAAGAATGGCTTCCAGACAGCCAAGTTTCCATGGAAACCACAACTTATGAGGCTTCAGCAAGCAGTAGATGGAGGTCCAGATGCATCTTCCAGGTCCTGGTTCAGGTCTTTGCTGGGTTTTAGTCCAGTTTCTCTGCTTATGCTCTGATAAACTGCATCTTTTTGGAATCACCTTGTTGTTGTTGAAAGCTTATTTTCACTCTTTCATCTTTATCTGATATAAAACTGGTTGTCTATGTTCCTACCAACATCCCCTTTATGGTTTAATCATTCAGAAATCATTGAGTGGCTTAAAGAAAAAAACGCATTCTTCTAAAATACTCAGATACAAGAACTTTTTATTTGCATTTACCTGAAGCATAAAAGCATATTGTGTCATTGTATGCTCGCGCATACAGGTTGGTATACATACACACTTTCAGCAGCCATCATTTCCTCCCCTTCCGAGTCCCGTTAACATGAAGCGTCTCCTGCCTTAGTCCCATAACCTGCCATTGTCTGCCTTATTGACTGCACATTAATACACAGACAGAACTGTTAGTGCCTTTTTGCCTCTGTGTGTGTGTGTGTGTTTGTGTTTTGAAGGCTGGGAGCATGGAGGTCCCCTGGAGAGCTCATTTTGTCGTCTTCTCGCTTGATTTACCTTCCTCTTCTTCTGCTGTTTATTACCAGTCATTACAAGCTGTTTGGAAATCTAATAGGACACACTGACAAATAGACTGGGAGGGATCGGCATCAGAAAACACAGAACAATAATGTGACAGTGTGAGCTGTTTTATGCAACATCAGCTATCCTAACTCATATATATATATATAGAAGTCATCAGCTGTAAGCGAATGATGTCTTTCTTATCTGGTCCGTGAAAGAAGTACTGCTGTGTAACACGGCATACCTGGAACCCCCCCGCTCTCTGTCCTCAGCCCGTCCAGGTGTGGCTGCACCAGCTGCTAAAGAGAACAGGACAATTATACTCACACACTTCCTCTCTCTATCTCTGCTGGCTAATTGTCAGAAGAAAAACAAGGCGCTTCTCCTTTCTGCGCTTCATAAACAGGGGCCAAGCAACAATTAACTCCCTGCTTAATTCACTAACTATTCTGAATTCATTTTCTCCTGTGACAGGCACATCTGTCACAGCTGGTAGTGTATGTGTGCGTGTTTGTTGCAGACATTGTGGGCCTGTGCAGTAATGCAACCAAGTTATGCCTCTGAACAGAGTACGTTGGTGTTTGAAAGGGCGAGAGACAAAGAAACGGAAGGAGAGAGAGAGTTTTTCTCAAGACTCTGGAGCATATGCTGATGTTTGGTTTTTTTTGGTGTTTATGTGTGTGCATGCAGGAGGAGGCTGCTTGTTCAATACAATATGATGCCACGCAGCACAGTGGGCACATCTGTGCCTTTATGTGAAGAAGAAGATTTTTATCCATCAGAAACATTGATCTGTGATGCAGACCAGATGCATCACTTCAGGTTTGGACAGTTTATCTGCAATAACTCGAACTGCTGTGACATCATCAACATGCACTGTCGTAGCGGGTCATTATGGTCAATATTTCTTTCATCTCTACGTATACCGTTACTACCCTCCCACACCATAAAATCCTACTAAAACCAGTTTTTAATGACAATTCTTCCACTTCAGTGGTGGGAACATTGTTTTTATGCACAGATTTGGTGTTGAATGTAGACACACAGACATTGCATCACCTCCTCTGCAGCACGGCTTCTGGAATAAAACAAATTCATGTGTTGACAGACTAAATCAATAAAGTTTGGTCTTTCCTGCAGAGTGCGTTGCTTGTAATATGATCTCTTTCTCTTCTGATGTGGAGAAAAAGTAATTAGAGCCACCATCATCCCCATCAATAGCCTTCAGTTATATAACAGTGGTGATTATATAGATTTTTTTCTGAGCTGAAGGAAGTGGAACAAAGCTTATTTTCTGGTCAAACTATTGTGGTTTGTGAATAAAAAGCCCTTAATGAGTAAATAGTTGGACCAAATAAGGTTTACTCTGGGTGTCCCAATGTTAAAGAGCCAAAAATAAACCAGTGTAAATGATACTGGGTTGTCTGGAGTTTGCAACGCGGTAGTTTTCTGAATACAGAAGAAGAATTCGACAGATTTTTTCATATGAGCTTTTGGCACAGAGAGCGATAGAGGGGACGAACAGGAGTCCGATTTCACTCAGCACAATGCCAGAACGACACAGAAACAGAAATCAGGGAGATTACAGACCAATTGAGTGAAGAGCGGCAGGAGAGGAAAACAGACGGATGCAGAGGAGATGGAGGGAGCAGGTGAAGGAGGAAGAGACAAGTGAAAGCCAATCAATAGTTTGAAATGAAGAGAAAGCGACGGTTCGGTTGGATGGATGAAGACGAATAAAGAGGAGATGGAGGGAGGAGAGATGCTGGGAGGATGAGAGCAGCTTTTGGCTCACGCTTCGTCCTCTCACTGAGCAGCTGGACTTCATTAGTGGCTGGTGTTAATTACCGGGACCGGACACGCGCACGCACAAACGGAGCGCAGCGTGAACACACAACCATAGGTGCATGCACACCCGTGCACTCACGATTCAGGGTCACCTTGGTTGCCTTGTTTGAACCAGCAGAGAGAGGAGGACATGGTGCCAGACAGAAGAACAAATAGCAGAAGTCATCCATGGTGGGAGTTTTCCATGTTTAACACAGATTACGGCGCTTCGCTGCAGATTAACCAACATTTACGACTATAGCAAAGAAAAAACCTGGTTACGGAGCATCTAAGATGTTTTATGCCTGATTTCCATAAGTTTTGCTATGAGTTCAAGTTTACCTGGAGCCAGAATATTAATGTTAGGGTCTTTTATCGTGAGCCTCTTTAACAGATGTGCTAACTCCTTACTGATGATATGAGCCATCTGTAGAGGTGGAAATATGAGAAATCCTTCCCATAGTTAGGAAAAAAAATTTTTTTATTTCACCACATATTCCTTTATCATCGAGAAAACCCATCTGTGCTCCTCATGCACTCGTACATGCTGCGTTCACAGCAAAACATGAATCTCTGCCTGCCGAATGGTTTCTGGAAAACATCTTACCTAAAATGCAAAAGTAAAATTGCATTAATGACGTTATTCAGCTTGTTTCATTCATTCAATAACAAATGGGCATTTCTGCAGGCAAATAAAGTCAAATTAAATGTACAATCTAAGATCCAGAAGAAGTTGGGACACCATGTGAAATGTAAATTAAAGGTCAGTCGGATTTCTGCATCACTGCATGGACCCAGGAAACTTCTAGAAATCAGTTCACTCTGAAATCCAAAAAGCATGGTGGGCGTGTTCTGCAGACTTGTTGTCAGTGCACGGTTAAAAAGGTGCATCTCTGATAGCATGGGGTTGCATCAGTGAAGCTCCAATAAGGCTAAAAAGTACACCGAGGTTGTAGAGCAACATCTGCTTCCATCCAGGCAACGGCTCCTTCTGGGAAGACCTTGCAGATCTCAGCAAGACAGCATGGCTTCACAGGACATCCTGTTGAGCAGCTAGAATCCTGCATCAGGCCAGAGTGGGACAACATTCCTCTCTTATAACTCCCGCAACTGGTTTCCTCACTTCCCAGATGAGTACAGACAGATGTTATGCTACATCATGTGATATGTTGTTTATCTTCTACTGGGAATAAAATGTGTTGATTCAGTTTCTTTTTTTTTTATTTAAAAACTCAAACAGTGTCCCAACTTTTATCTGATATTTTAGATATTTTTTAACGAGTTACTTAAACTAACTCGGCTTTTTTTTAGATTTTCTTTTGATGGTTATTTTATAAACATCATTGAGACATTCGGACTGCATTGTTCAACCTTTCGCTCTCATATTTCATTCTTTCACTCAACTTTTACGTTAAGGTTGATACCTTTTCTTTTTTTTCCTGCTGCTTATGCCATAAATCCATGAATACCCTTTTTTAATGTATAAAAAATCCCAACAAAGTCGAGCCCAAAAAAAACAGCGAACGAGAGGAATTCAGTGTCTTTGTGAGACGAGAGCTGCTGGTTTTGCCGAGCAGAGCAGGTGTTTGTCCTGAAAGCCTGAAGCAGTGTACCGTTCACTTTACAGCCCACATTTAGAGCGTTGATGTGTCAAGCTGCAGAAATCCACGTGGGTGTTGTAATAAAGATTTCAAACTTTGTCCAATGAGTCTGTCTCGTCTCATCGGTGGCCTGTTTGCACAAAGATCTTAACATGATGACAGCAGACAAAGCAAACACTGAGAACAAACTTTAAAGTGAGACGTGCTGATTGATCTCCTCTCTGATTGATCAGCGCATCTTCATCATCAGAGACTCGTTTCAATAAATCTGAACAGCAACACCAAAAAAAAAAAGTCTTATCTTTGTGTTCTTGGTAACTCCAGTGGAACAAACTGTTTTTTTTTTACTATCCTCTCACTGTCGACCTCAAAATCAGGTTTCCGCCTGAATTCAGGTCCAGGAAAGAGAAAAGGAAGACTGTTCTGAAAGCAGGCAACATCACAGCGTGAGGCGGGCGGCGCAGCCATGCTGGGACAAGTTGAAGGGTTTTCTTTGGCTCTTAATTACACAGCCAACGAGAAGGCAGGAGTGTGCACGAGGAAGAGGAGGAAGGCTAATACAGCCACAAATACTGCCACTCTTATCTTTCGTCTCTAAACAGATGTCGGCCAGGCTGCTCTTTTTACTGCCGTACAAAGGCCTTGTGACAAACACACACACATGCACGTACACTCATCATCCTGAATAAATCAATGCTTTCTGGTTTCAGTAATTTCCCAGGGTGCTTTACTCACCCCCACACCCCCCTTGGGTGAGGAAGGTGACAAAGCCAGCCACAGAGGAAAAGATTTCTCACTTCCTGCCCTCCTTTTTCTGCCTGTGTTTGCCTTCCTTCCATTATTGCTGTTAGCTTTCTTCTTCTTTTGTGCTTCATGTGCATTTAAACAATGAGCAGGTTCCTCCCACACTGATGATAGAAATGGCTGTTAAGTCTGAGTGACGAGGGAAATTTGTTAGACTGTCACTTTATTACTGTAAGCAGTGTTCATGATTGGCGAGAGATGTTTCCATCCCATGAAGCTGAAATAGTGTTTTAATACCAGCTGAAGGTTGTCACTGTGGGTTTGTTGCTCTGTTATTCAGCATACGTTAACACGCAGCGCTACGTCACGCTTTTGCATTTCTTGTCCATCGCTGGTTTTTTAGGCTTTTTGTGCCTGTAGGAAGATTCCTCGTCTTGCATCCGAACACTTGAGGTCACCACCACGAAACACGTTTGCATTGTGCTCCACTGCTTTGCAGAAAACATACAGGATTTCTTTGGTGGAAATACTCTGGTTTTAAATATTCTGGTTTAAGTTGGTCCTGCGCAGATTCAGAAGAAGTGAGGATAATAATCATTTTAGCCTCTAATCATTAAATGAATGATGGGATGCAATATTGATAATATAAAGTTGCACCAGACTTGCTAAATTTCATGGCATGGATGTAACTACTGGGATTTTCTCTGCAACCATCTCCATGGTTTACTGAGAATAGTAACAGGAAGTTACATCGGCACTGTTTCCCTACAGGGATATGCAGAATAGCATCCAAACACACGTCTCCAACCTTGAAGCAGATGATCGACAGCAGCAGAAGTCCACAGTAAAACTGGACAATAGAAGATTAGAAGATGCTGTTTGGTCTGATGTGCTTATTTCAGCTCCACATTCAGATTCTGGTGGAACTGGAATTAGCTGTAAACATCATGAAAGCAGGAGTCCATCTTGCCTTATATCAACGCTTCAGGCTACTGTTGGTGTAATGGTGGTGAAGATTTTTTCTTATTTTCTCTTTGGTCCCTTTAGTAGCAACGTGACATGTCCTTTAACCCCCACAGCCTACCTGAGTACCGTGGCTGGATGTCCATCCCTTTATGAGCACAGTGTAGCATCTTCTGATGGATGCTTTCAGAGGGATGATGCACCATGACACAAAGCTCACATCATCTCTAAATGCTTTCTCTGTACGATCATGAGTCCACTGCACTCCAGGTCACTCCACAGTCACCAGATTTCAGTCCAACAGAGCAGCTCTGGGATGTGGTGGGGCGATGCAGCGACTGTGATGCTTCATGTCAACATGGAGCTCAAACCTCAAACCTCAAATCCCATTTTAATTAAATAACTTCAACTGTAATTTTTACTAAAACATTTTTAAAGGCTCTATTTTGTAGACAAGTAAATAATAGATTTAAAAAAAAACTCCTGCAACCAACCGGTTCAGCTGTCTCTGCAACACGGACGGAGTGAAAACGTGTCACCAGACTGGTCTTCAGCATTGATCCATGTGAGTGATGCAGGTGCTTTATTCTGAGCTTCCTGCGGCACTAAAAGCTCAGACTGAAAATGAAGTGGCGGGAGGCGTTCAGTCCCCTTTTACACAAAACTCCATTGCTTTTGCCTCTGTGGTAAGTCTGACACAAAGTGGCACCGGGAATCAAACCTGCAGTCCCACTCAGAGCAGCCACAGCGCCCACGCGCTTACATGCCGACTGCCAATCATGTTACAAACACACATCACCTCAGTACACACAATTACTGCCAATCACAATGGACTGGCTCATTCACACTCAACCTCAACCTTTCCTTCACCTGCACAGACCAGTAATTACAATGTGACACCATTCAGACTGGGAACAGTGGGAGTGGGGAGACCGTCCACTTCTACACACCTAACATGTGTTTATATTCTAATGATGCCATTTCTGCAGAGATGTGCTGGAGTTTTCTTTGATTCGTGCACAAAGCAGAATAGTTGCTTCCTTTCTGCATCGCACTAAGATTCCCTTTGCTGTCCACTCGCTGTCTGCTGCATGATGGCTAAATTAGACCGGACTCTGGTGCGAACAGCTGGAGAAACCCAGAGAAACAACTTTAACTATGAGTCGAGCAGAAAAGTTCAAAACGCAGCGCAGACCGGAGCAGGGCAGTCGCATCTAGGACACGCCCGCCTCCTTATCTATACAGAAAAAAAACATCTGGACAGCATCCAAAGGCACCATGCATCAACACACACACACACACTCTTAATGAAGCCCCGGTAGTGACGAAGAGCAGCAGGGAGCGGCTCGGATCGCCAAAGACAAGTGTGTGTGAGCTCCAGTCACAGAGCGCGTTGCAGGCTTATGTGTGGGTATGTGCGTCTCCGGCGGGATAATTATGGCGCTCCTCAGCAGCTGAGCGTGCCAGATGTACTGGGAGAAGGAGAAGGAGGTGGTGGTTGGGGGGGGGGGCGATGAAGAGGAGGAGGCACGGCACAGAGCAGAGAGGAAGCCCAGCACCAGGAGCAATGCAGCAGGGAGCATGCAGAGTTTTCGTGTGAATATGCTAGTGTGTTGTGCAGTGGTGCGCTAATGTGTCCACCTGTGTGTGTGTGTGTGTGTGGCTGAATAAGAGATTTTTTTTCAAATGTGTGTTTCCAGATGGATGTTTATGTTTCTTCATACAAATACCGTGTGCATGTGTGAATATTTGGCATGACTGATTTTACTTCCTGCCATCCACCATTAGCATGTTGGCTCAGTCACAAATGAGTGTCTCTCATCCAGGAGAGATACAAGGATGAGGAGGGACAGGGAAGATGAGGAAGAGGCGAAGGGTTGCAGGGGAAGAAGAGAACAAAAGGCTGCAGAAACTAGAGAAAAAAAAGTCATGGACGATGTTTGGGAAATTATTCCTCCCCTATCATAGTCGGATGTTTCATGCTGTGCAGAACAATGTTTCATTAGTGAACCGTGTAAATGCTGTTAAGGTTAGAAAAGTACAAATCCTCCAAGAAGCTGGACAGTGATTTGCTACACAGATGCATGAAACTGTGTGTACTACACATTCTGACCAGGCAACATGAAGGAAGCAGCAGGGAAATTATGGAGTTGCAGACATAGTTTGTTTGTTCCTCAGTAGCTTCAATCCTACAGATTTGTTAAGAAATTAGCTCAAATACCGTGAAGCTAAAACCCACACAGAATCTGTCCGGCTTAAGAGATCATGTCAGTGCTGGCTAATCTCACTTAATGTCATCACTAAACAATGACATCAGCAGTTTTAGTAGTGTTTGCACAGTGGATGCTGAAACACAGGCTGGAATAATGATCCAGTGATCTTACGGCAGTTTAAACATCTACTCAGTCCTGGCTGATCCTCTGTGGCTCTCTATTAACCTGCTGCATTCAGATGTGTGTTAACACAATGCCAAGAAGAAGAGATATCAGCAATAACTCTTAGAGAAGCAACCGTTGCTGCCCATAGACATTAGACGGGTTAAAAAGTCATTTCCACACTATCTGTAGTCCATCATTCTACAGGGAGAAAGATTGTTCCCATGGGGACGTCCACTTCCCAGCAGTGGACATTCCAGCAAGTTCACTCCAACATCAGACCATGTGATGCTCAGAGAAACTGGAAGAAAAAAGCAAAACAATACTGACATGTCAGACTCTCTAGGCCTCAGTTAGAAAAACACTGAACCAGCATGACTTTGTTTGGGAGGTTGCAGGAAAAAGTATCTTCTCTCTAAAAAAAAAAACATGGCAGGACGACCAAAATACTTTTAGAACAATGCCCTTTGGACAGACTGGATCAAAGTGGACATGTCTAAACTAAACACAACATATTAGCATGAATACTTCATTGCAACTGTGGAGGGAAGATGAACTGTGATGGCCGTGCAGCTACAGGACCGTGGGCACCTTGCAGTCATTGTGTGCTATTAAGTATTCTAGAGTCAGATGTGAGTCCATCTGTCTAGCAGATAAAGCTGGTCTGAAACAGTCTTTTGCAGCAAGGTGACGATCCCAAACACAGCAGCAGATCTGCAACCGAATCAAGTTGTTGACATGATCCGCTCAGAGTCCAGACCAAGTTTCAACCTGGCTGAAATCCTGCGGTGGGAGCGTCACAGAGCTGCAGAAACCAATGCAATGCTGCAAACAGAGGTCATGTGAGAGCTTTCATATGAACAAACTTTCACATAAATAATCATAAAATAGTGTAAAATGTTGAGTTGATTGTAGGTTACGATTTGGTCATGTGTCAGGTGATTTTCATGCAGTTTAAATTGGTAAAACATCTGTGCAGAGAACGTCACATGATACAATGGACACAATGATGTGAAATCCCCACTCACATAATGAGAAGCAATGGGACTGGTTGAATAGTGGTATATAGTTGGCTTCTGCTCCTCTGTCCTCTTCATCTTTAATCCCAGCCGTTCTTTCCTGTACTTCATCATCCTACCCTTCAACCAGCACCCCCTCCCCCCATCAGTCCTTTCCTCTATTCATTGTCTGTCCAGCCCCCTGAGGTAACATGCTTACCCATGAGAGTCACTGGACTCTCTCATACACACTGTGCTTGGGGCTCGGGTAGAACTGTAATTTCCCCAGTGTTCTCCCTAACCTGGAATATCTGACACGCTGACACCAAAAAATAAAGGGAATCTGTGTGTGTGTGTGTGTGTGTGTGTGTGTAGCAAGAGCAGATGGGGAGATGTAAAAATTTTGCAGAGAGGAGAGGTCGGCTGGTTCAAAGGGGTTTTCAGTTCGTTATTTTTGTCTTTGTGAGGCGTTGCAGGAGCTGCCCGGTGTTCACAATGAGGCCAAACAGGACCGGCCGGAGCCGAGGGGCAAATTACAGATAATGTCCTGTTTAATAGCAGGTCAAATTGAGGTTTTAGTGCAGCATTCAGGTCTGGTTCTACCACCACACTCCTCATTCTTGTGAATGAACAAACTTGAAGTCAAAGTTTTGCAAAAGAAAATGACTTCACGGGGAGATGGCAGGGCAGGACTCTCAGGTGCTTCTTTAGCCTTTAATTGAAGCATTTCATTTAGAACTGGCTGTAATTAAAAGGAAGAGTGCGGAGGCGAGAAGACTTTACATCTTTAGAACCAAACCAGCTCTCTGAAATGGGGATTGAAGAGGTGAGGTTATGAACTTCTATAATTAAGTTTAATTTTATTTCTGATATGATTTTGATGGCACTCAGGAAGTGTCTTATCATTTACTTCAACTTAAACAAAGTGAAAAGCCAGAAATATGCCCAATGACCGACTCACTGTATCTTGACTCTTTATTGTGATTTTGAGAATGGTTAGTGTTCATCCATCCGTCTCCGTGAGGCCTGCAGAAAATGTCCGCTGCTTGACTTAAGTTTGGACAAATGGCTTTTGGATCGATAGCTTCCCACAAGCAAAATTTGGTATCAATGCATGTCCTCCTCATTACCGCAGTAGGCTGGTCTCTCCACGGACCTGAATTATTCAGACACACAAACAGGCACAGATATACTCAACACACATACAGAATCCCACCTTCTTGCCTTTCACCTGCCGGTTGTATTTCCTAACGTGTTCATGTCGCTTTCTAAGCAGCAAACTAATTGTTTTCCACACATTTAGTTATTTTTACAGATGTTCTTCAACAATGAGCTCATTGATTCTTACATTGAAACTTTTGACAGATGCAGCATAAAAAATCTTTCACTAGAGAAGCAACTTTAATTTTTCTGTACATTTTGCTTCATCTGTCTAAATTACCTTCTGTGCACCTTTCCTGCTGACTTCATGCTCAAACTATAATCGTCTCCTATAACGATGATCATAAAGTTTAATAGCCTGCTGCTGATGTAGCCGTCAGCCACTTAATGTTGTAATGTAATGTCGGCAAATGGTTTTTAATAATGCCGTATTTGTGTGTGTGTTTGTGTGTGTGTGTGAGATCCCAATAGTCCAAGCATGTCTGCTCGGCATGAGGAAATAAACTAGGCTTCTATGTAAATGAGACGTAGAAAACGGCTTTACTCTTCATCTGTCTCTGCTCATGATGCCATGATTCATGATTCAGGTTGTATCTCAGCTGTTTTTTTACATAGTATGATTTACAATTCTAACCTTTAAACTTTGTGTTTTCTGTTTTCTGTTTCAAGCACACACAGAGTATGTATCATTAATGATTTTCTTGCGTATTCAAGAATGCAACATGTATGTTAAATAGTTCTGCTGAGTATAGCCTCAGTATGTTGAATGTTGCTATGGTAAACTGTCACTATGCTATAATGTCCATCAATTATTGCTATGATTACCAGGCATCTGGTGTTGCTATGATGAATTGTCCACCAATCAGTGTGATTGTGAATTTTCTGTCATCAGTAGTTGCTGTGGTAAACATCCCATCATCAGGTGTTTCTACTGTACTTTGAACGTGTTTGGTTGTTGATGTAGTAAACTGTGCATCATCAGACATTGCTATAGTAAACTATTCATCATTAGTTGGAGCTATGATGAACAGTCCATCATGTATTGTTGCTATGATAAACTGTACATTGTGGATTGTTGCTATGGTAAACTGCCCATCATGCATCGCTGCTTTGGTAAACTTTCCATGATTTATTGTTTCTATGGTAAGCTCTGCATCATGCATTGTTGCTATAGTAAGCTGTACATCATGTATTGTTGCTATAGTAAGCTGTACATCATGTATTGTTGCTATAGTAAGCTGTAAATCATGTATTGTTGCTATAGTAAGCTGTAAATCATGTATTGTTGCTATAGTAAGCTGTA
>JBAMIG010000010.1:5570139-5588671 GCA_037177335.1 Kiunga ballochi | reverse complement strand
CACACACACACACACACACACACACACACACACACACATGCACATACTTCATACCCAGAGCCGAAGTGCAGGGAGTGTGTGTGCTGAGAGCAGCTGTAAGGCCAGTGGACTGTTACTGTAGTTCTTTGTTCGGCTCTGGCTCGGCTCCACTGCCTCTCTCTCTCTTTCTCTCCGTTCCTCTCTTTACTTTTAGTGTTGCTTTAATTTCTTTTTCTGTCTTTCTTTTCTTCTAGGGTCTTCACCTTTTTGTAATCTTTCTGTTTTCACGTGTGTATGTCTGCAGCTTCTGCACTACTGTTCAGACATTAAGACTGTTTGACCTGTTTGGATCACATGATGAAGATTCAGTGTTTGTACCTGAATCTTAAAAATAAAAATAATAAAAAAAACTGATGTTGACAGGAAATAGTGCCACCTGCAGACTTTTTAAACTTCTTTTCCTCAAAGTTGATGAAATTGAGCGAGGCAGGTGAAGTAAAAAAGCAAAACAGAGTTGTTCACATTTAACAAGATAAGACTGCTTTTTCTCAGCTTGCATGTTCTGAACATACTTACGTTGCAACTATGTGTGTGTGTGTGTGTGTGTGTCCATATTTTCTTTTTGTGTTGGTGTGTAAAGCATCCTCCCCTGTGGGTCTGCACTTGTGCATAACAGACATATCAGTCCTGTGTGTGTGTTTATTTTCCTCCTTGTATTTTAGTGTGTCATGCCAGTTTGTGAAGTGAGGGGATGAAAGAAAGCATCTTCAGTCGCCACGGCGATCAGGCTAATTACAGCAGCTTAAGTGCTTTACCCACGGTCATCACACACTGTCAAAATACACCACTGAGCTGGAGTGTGTGTGGTTTAATTTTAAAGGCCATGAAAGCTTGCTTTTAACCAGCTCAGCTGTGCTTTAGTCCTGCGTGTGTGTTTGTGTGTGTGTGACTGCACAAAGACACACACATTTGTGAGCACTCTGCGGGGGGTTTGAAGGCACTTGATGGTTAGTTTTGGATTTATTTTCGTGCAGTCCATCCTTTAAACATCTCTTTGGTTTGGAGAGGAAGAACGAGTAAATGATGGGTCTGTGATCCTCCTCTATCCTGCATCATCTAATTCACTCATTAAAGATCCAGTTAATGAGATAATGAGTAAATATAGCACCTATACAGAGGTGTATGTGTGTGTGTGTACCTGTGCCAGGGGTTTTTGGGTTATATGGAGCTTGTGGAGCCCTAATGGAGAGTGCAGTGTGTGTTTACGTGCTCCCTGGCTGCTGTTTATCGCTTAGCGAGCTGGAACTAATTTACTAATTGAGTTCTGAGTTAGGATGAAACAACAGCAAAATAGGGGGAGAGAGGGATGAGGGGGACACACCAGTGGGAGGACTAAGAAAAAATCTTATGGTTCTTGAGGATTGTGAAAAAGTGAGGAAGTGAAGATGTGATGTGCTGTATAGTTGTGCGTGTTTGGTGGGTTTGTCTCCCTAACACGTGGAGTCCTTTCATCACCGCTTGGCATCCTCTGTATGTGTGAATGTACATGTCTGTCGGGGAGCTGACTGGCAGCTGTGACAGCCTGCTGGTAGATTATAAAGAAGCCTGACATCTCCCACAATGCACTGCAGCAGCATTCCCCAAAAGGAAAGCAGCAGGATGGGAGCACAGTTAGAACAGAAACCAGAGGGGGAAATTCTTAGACTGTCTTTGTATGGGGGGGGTCACCTGGTCCACACACACCTGTTAACAAATCTTTGTCTATTTCAGTTTTATTTATATATGCAGGAGAAGTCTTCATCTTTCTTTTTGTTTTTTGGAATGGAAAACTTAAAAAGATGTGAAAATACCAGCAGTTTCCGGTCGTTATAGATGCCAGTTTGGACGGCATGCGTCCAGTGATAACCATAGAGTACCTAGCATATACACACAGGATAAAGCATGGATTAAGCCTAAACACACTCACATAGGAAGTGTATGTGAATGGTACCAACAGAAACCTCTATCTCATTATGTCTCTGGTAAGTTTACATCAATCTATCACTAAGCGCTCCATATCTGTCTCTAGTATCAGCCAGAATGTGCCGTATTTATGTGAAATAATAATAAACCCACAATTCCCATTTACATGATATTTTATTTCATAGTATTTGTGAAACCAAAATTAAATTATATTTAATATTTATTTCTTGTGTAAGTGAATGTGGAAGAAGCAGCATAATGTCCTTTGATGTGAAATAATAATAGACTTCATAGAAGTAATCGTGTAAAACAACAAGTCGTTCTTTTTGCTCTGCCTGTTAAGCTGCTACACCTGGAGCATAAAGCGACCATTTTTACCTACAAGTATTTACAACATACTCAACAGCTTATTGTCTGCAGGTGGTTGGATGGGCTGCCTGACCCTCAAAGTTGTTTTTCATTACCGGTCAGGTGACTCTGTGACGTCAGGTGCACATCCTCCATATAACAAAAAATGTAGTTCACCATTTTCTGAAAAACAAGCCAGTAAATTGAGACACAAATCAAATGTGAACATTTTTATCACCAAACAGCAACCTGTTGGGTGTAAAGAACATATGGAACCTGTTGAGATGGAAGAAGCAGCTGCTTGTGATTGGCTTGATTTCCATGTTATTAGGGGACATTTGAAGCTGTAAACAGCAGATATTTCTAATTGCTCTTCTTGTCTTACCTGCTTTGAGCTTTTCTTCCTCCCTGTTGTCATGAACCAGCTATAGAAGCATCATAAAAACATCTTCTGTCAGATTAGTTTCTTCCTTCGTTGCTTTTCTTGCGGTATTGGTAGGAAAATGCAGGGACAGAAATGGTATCTGTGCTGATACACTGTGAGAATGTTTGACAGTAATGTTGCTGCACGTTTGCAGTAAAACATCTGAGCATCCGCCACATGGCGAGCGAGGCCCAGAATGATTTTATGATAAATCTTCCCTATACACCCCCCTTTGCCTTTATCCCCAAACCTCCCACAATAAGCCTCCTCCCTCCCTCATCTCAGTGGTCCTCCTTTTCTCCTCATCTTTCCTCCCCCACCCCTGTCCATCTCTCCTGGGGAGAGCAAATCCCTCTTTTCCTAGGTAGGAGTGTAGGGAGGAGTGCTTTGTCTTAGATCTTGGGGCCCCCCACATCGTCCCTTCATCAGGTTCCCCTCTGTCCTCCCACCATCCTGCACTCGCTCCATCCCTCCATCGCTGCTCCATCTATTCTCTGGTTAAATTGCGGTTTTATGCCTCCCCCTGCCTTCGCTCTCACCCGCCCTCCTCTCGTCTTTCTCATTACACTCACATTTACATTTAAATTCTCACGTTAGGCTGATGTTTTTATCTAACATGAAACGCAGCATTTTGACTTTAATAATCTTTAAACTCTGCATCATCTTTCCTCCAACTCTCACGCTGCAGAAGAAAAACTTTATATTCACATTTTTATGATTTTCATTCATTTCCTATGTTTCCAGTTAAGTTTCTCGATTAATGTCACTCATTTTTAGCCCCGTGATTTCTTCTTCATCCCCCATTCTTCTTGCATTTTCACTCCTGAGCTGCTTCCACGGTCAGTGTAAAGGCGACATTTTGAGGAAAAGGTGTTTATATGAAATGAAAGGACAAATGATGAGGGGAGTCCTTTGGCAAAAAGTGGCCCCTTAAACATTTTTCCTATTTATCTGTTTGCTTATTCAGCATCACATGTCACCGATAGTTTTCAATAATAATAATAACACAGCAAGTGGTGTATTTCTCTTCATTTACATTAAAAAGTCTTTATTTTGCACAGCACTGAAAAATATAATTTTTCATTCTGAAGGTGTTGAAAGATGGCTGCATGCATGTATTAAATGAGACATACTGGTTTGTAAAGCAAAGGGCATTTTCATACTAGCAACACATCAAACTTTGATCCTTTGCTCTATTGAGGTTCATCATGATACACCGGGCGCCGTGTCAACCAACCTGCATTATTTTCATACATATACATGTAGTTCAGCAGGTTAAATTACCGTTTTATCACTCTGCTACTGGCGTCACCATGGCAACTTGTTAACACGCTGGTTCAGATCAGTTACTTTTACAGGTGATTGACACAAGCGTGATGAAGCATGCATTTTGAGGCAAATTGTAACATCGTTGGCCAAAACAAAACATGAAGGAGAGCAAACGTGTTACAGGAAAGGCAAAGACACGAGGAGACATCAGCAGTCCCGATTTATGAGGGACTTTTTAAAGACTGAGGAAGAAATAGTGAAATGCATTTATCAGCAGCTGAACTGAACATTTTCAGAGCTGCTTTTTATGTATGCCTGATTAAAATCGGATGATCATGTTTTTCATTGCTTTTCACGTTTATTTAGCATAAAACATTCATCATAGCCAGCATTAGATAGTTCCTATACTAAAGCATATTTAGTAAGCTTAAATACCTAAATAAAAACATGTCATAAAATGATTACTGAGTGGAAATGTTGTTGGGATAAGTGGATTAAACAACTCTGACCCTTGCTTTACAGCTTACTCATGCACTTTGCAGCAGAACACCACAACACATGTTTTATCTTGCATTAAAACTATTTAATACCCGGGTTAAATAGTTTATTCTTTACTTAATGTAGCCGCCCACGACTGTGAGAGTTTTAGTCTACATTAATTTAATATGTAAACCAGATTCCTGGATACACTTCTATCTTCTATCTTCTATCTGAGATGTTTCCGGGATCCAGATCCACCTTTGATATCTTATAAAACCAGTTGGGAGTTTCTCCTGGATTTTTCTCACCATTTATTGTGGAGTTATATGCATGCTGAAAAAAGTCCTGTCTCACCTTCAAAGCATTCCTGGATCCAGATGCTGCTTCGGATCACTGCTACATTTAATGGGATCTGAGTCAGACTCATTCTCAGAAACACAGAATGGAAAAACCTCCACTGGTTTGCACACAAAGTTAATAACAAACAGATAAATGCCAGCAGAGTTTATCTCTTCACTTTTAAAATTTGAAAGTATATCCAGTAAATCCATATAATACAGAAACATGCACAGTACTCAGAGCCTCAACATTATTACTTCTGCTTACCTCATATTTTTATACAAGATTAATTTAAAAGAGAGTAATAAAAAATATTGATCTTTAGCCATAATTTTGTTTCATGTTTTGCTTTTTAATGTAATTGATTTATATTAGGTTTTTAAATCTATTTTCTTTATTATGTTAAAAAAAATAAATGTAACAAACTTCAAATTATATTTATACCTAATTGTTTCTGTCAGATTATCTACATACATATATCTACATATTTACATTGCACTGCTTTAGGGGTCAAGCAAAGTTTTTATTAGATAATACAAACATTTTGTTTGATGGATGCAAGTAATAATAAAATCCCGTGAAGCGTTTTTGAGTCATTTCTGTGGAACAAGTGCAGTATTTCACTTTGCTTTTCACACATTTTACATTCACTAAACAATCATAACATAAAAATAAAGAGAGGACATGAAAAATAATTCCTCTGAAAAGCTGACACTTATTTTCTACTGACAGACTGACTTAAATTACAGCTGTGGGAAAAAGGGTCTCATGGGGGTATACACACCACCGGGGGGGGGGGTAACTCGGAGACAAAGCCCGATGGTCGAGATTACACATGTAGACGTGTATTTAAAAAATACCTCTATATTAGTTACTATGAGCATAAGATACTGGAACTATTACACATAGAAATGTGTAAATATGGCAAATTTACAACATGGAATTAAAAACAATCTAAGAAGGACACAAATCATGTGTATAATGTAAAGCATGTTTGATATTCGTTAAATACATTTCTTGTTTGAATGTATTATTGAATTTTAAATAAAAGTCTTTGTTAGAAGTAGATTTAAATATGGTGGTGGAACCAGACCTAAAAACCAGCAACCAAACCAGAATATTCCCAGACCTGGTTACTGGCTTTTCTGATGGGAGTCCATCATTAAGCCCAGATAGTCCTATGTGTGTGTGACGAAGTGAAAACAGATAAACACACACTCACACATACAGTACATACACTCCCTGTCTACCACAGTTTAGGGCAATGCATTCATCTCCCCAAACATTTATCCATCTTTCCCATCTTCTCTCCTGCTGCATCTTGCTCCCTGTAAGGTGGTGGATGGATTACCCATGTGTGGTTTCAAGGCAGCTCCTGAAGCTACACTAACACACCGACGCACAAGTGCTAGTGTGCATCTGTGCGGGTGTTATGGTTGTGTTAGCACGCTGTGCTTGTGTGTCCAGGGCTGCTGTGGATTAAACAGACTTTTCTATCTCCTGTCTTGGAAACACACCCACACAGTTGTACTGTACATACAAAAGGGCAAAAAGCCCAGCGGAAAAGCCACAGAAGAAATAATCCAGCTCACACTGGGCTGTAAACACACAAACACAATCTACAGCTGCTCACCTGCAGCCAGAATATGGACAAGCGGCTTGTGCACGGCATACTCTACAACATAAATGTGTAATCTTGCTCATATATTGTCTCCCACACTTCTTGTTTTACTGGTGCACATCTCCCGGTTTGCAGCGTGTGAGATGATGGAGTAAGAAGCACAGAGAGGGAAGAATGCACCCCCTGCTATATTCTGAATGGACCAGCCCACACCATTGGCCCCTGGGGGCCCCCTCATTGCTGCAGCACCTCTCTGTTTCTCGTTTCATTTCTCGTTAGGCTCTCCGCTTCTGGTTTCTGTTCACATGTCTGTCATGTGTCACTTCGCTTTTTTCTGTTTTTGTCAAGTATTGGGACAGCTTTGGATTGAGATCAGGTTGCTGGTCCATGTGTGTGTGTGTGTATGTGTGTATATGTGTGTGTGTGTTGGATGTCTGGTTGCCATTTTACCCTTTTTCCCCACAGGATGCAGAACTCCTCCAGGGTTCCTCCTCTGCATTATACAGTCTGTTTCTGAGTGCAAGTGTGTTAGCATCACAGCAGCTCTGTGGGGTGGGCCGCTGGGACCAGGCCCCTGCCTTGTTGGCTTGGAAACCCTGTCTTGTTAGACAGGACAATAGACAGAGCTGAATATCTATTCAGGAACTATTTGGGGAAAAAAGAAGCTCAGGAGCTGTAATGAGTCTGTCTTAAAGTGTGCTAATGTGTCTTCCTGTGGTGAATTATAGTGCTGTCTGGATTCCTGACATTGTTCAGGTATTTGATGGTTCCTAGCATCATAAAAAGACTGGGATAAAATCCTATCCCAGCTGCCAACGGGCGAGAGGCGGGGTACACCCTGGACAGGTCGCCAGTCCATCACAGTCCATGAAAAGTCTTATTCATAAAACCAGCTTTAGGCTAAAATGAGAGGATTTTGAGGTTAAAAAACTCACCTCAAGGTGACGTCAATTTCCCAAAGTGTTTAAAAAACAGGAAACATAGGGGTTGCTGGGTCTGGTACAAGCTGTGATATCAGAGGCTAGTGTAGAACCTGAGATGTTTATCCAGTCTTTATCTCACCTATGTTTCTAATAATCTCTAATAATGTTCTTCTTACGTTCTGTTGATAAATAAGCCATGTGCGTGTTTAAAACGTTATGCGTTTAATGTGGTATAATGCAATATTCAGCTGCAACGTCACGCAGTACCCCGGTAGAAATAAGTTGAGAGGTGGTTTCTCCACGTCAGGAAGCGGCTGGGCAGCGAAAGCGCCAGAAATTTTAGATGTGACTGTGACATCAAACATGTGCACAACGCTTAGTTTAAAGGTTTGAAAGTCATGTAATGCAAACAGAGGTTTTTCCGTTTTATATACTTCACATATTTTATTTAATAATAATAAATGTAATATTAAATCCCACCTATAATTTTCTTTTTAGTTTTCTGTCGCTAAAAATGTACAAACTGCAGTTGGTTTGTTAAATAGCTTGTGAACCAATGATGTGATACTATAAAATCCATATAAAATCATTTTAATAATAAGAGTTAATAATTTTTAGAGCTAAAGGCTTTTCATAAGTCGATAAACACCCCAACTATGTGTCCATGTTGTCTTTTTTTATTACCTCAAAAGAAACTAAGTAGGTTTTTTTTAGCAAATCATTTCCCAGGATTTTTTTTAACTGAGAAAGCAGCAATATCAGAAAATAATTATTAACCATTTAAAACCAGATGTATCATCTTTTATTTATCTGAGACATTTTGCATCACTTTACTGAAGAAACTTTAGAAAACCTAGTATAAATATGCTACTGATGTCCTGCTCCCTGAAAGCAGACTACAGTTTTTTTAACCTGTCACATGGTATAAATGAGTAAAAAATACCATAAAATAAGCTGTTAATTTAGGTAAAGAGTGAAAATAAGACATTGGTTATGTTTTTGTATCTTTTTTTTAATAGTCTATTTTATTTCCCATTTATTCTTCCTGATGTTGATCATACGTGATATTTTCCCTTACATTAATAAAAACCAATCAAAACAGTTAGCAATATCTTTGCTGTTTTCAATCACAACTTCATTATCCATAAAGGAATTCATATCAAAGTGAATCAAAGTACCATTTCTATAAAAAAAAAAGATCTATCCACACGATCATCTCTGACTTCCTACCATGTTGCCGTTAGTTACAGATGCTAGTCCCTGGGCATGAAAAGGTGATGGTGGAGGAAAAGCCAGTGAGTTTAAAACTAACACAAAGATCTTCTGGCAGTTTTTGACAAGTTGTCAGTGAGCATATATGTTTGGGGAAGAGTAGGAGGTATTTGTTTGTGTGCATTTGAACAGTTTGAGTTTTGGAGCAGGTTGGAAAGAAGGAGTAGTGGGAAGTGTGTGAATACAACAGACAGCATTGTTTTTGTGTCTGCAGGGTTCCTCAGGCCAGCATCGCTGCTGCTGAATCCTCCCACTGCTGATTGTCCAAGATCACAGAAATTATAAATCGGGGTTTGGTCAGAGGTGTTGTTTGTTATCTCTGAGCTCCAGCAAGACACTGATGATGGCTTTGTTAGATTTATTGTTGACTGTCTGTCTGCCAGTGGGTTCATTGGTTAATGACTAATCATTAAGACAAGTGTGTGTTGTGTGTCTAGAAACAGCAGCAGAAGCTGAGGTGATTAAACGATGTTACCTCAATCTTTCATCCACTTTGGACCACCCGTTCATCTCTCTGCCTTTCCCTTTGTTTTTTTTTTCCCCTCCCTTTCCTCCCCCCCTCTCGTTATCTCTTTTAGCCCTTTTACTCTTCTCATCCAAACACGCTCCTTCTCTTCCTCTCATCCTTCCAACTCTGCCTCCCCAGCTGCACAACATTAGGAGATGAATGAATTAATAAACCACACGCATTGACCCGACTGCATACACACAAACAATGCTGACAGATAGACGAAGTGGGCGAGTGTTTAGCTGTCATTAAGTGGGAAGCACCAGCTCTCCATCATCATGAGCTGCGTGTGACTTATGGAGAGATTTCCAGACATTTAAATGTTGACTTCCAAATGTTGTCCGTCTTTGTCTTTCTTAATCTGGATGAAAACGTTTAATATTGAGTTTAATTCACTCTGACACACACACACACACATGCATCGAGTGTTTATGTGCATCTACGTGCTTGCATGTCTTGCAGGAGGGCTCACAGGGGTAAAGAGGAGAAGAGGAGAGGGTGGGTGTTTGATATTTGACAGCTGATTAAAGAGAGGAATGAGGAGCACGGAGCTCTGACAAAAAGTCTCCACGGGCATCATGGGCGGTAAGGCCAGGAGAGGGGGGGTGGGGTGAGGGAGTGATGGGTGGACGGAGATGGAGGGGGATGCAAACAGATGAAAGGAGCTTTGCCTGCAGTCGTTTAGTGAGAGGAAAGGAAATGGAAAACAAGGTGGAGGAGGAGAGAGGAAGGTGGCCCTGCTCCCTGCTGCTTATCCTTGAACACTCTGAGGAGGTCTCTTCCCTCCTTCTCTTTCTCATTCACACACGTGTGTACACACACACACACACACACGCTCACGCACACACACATACACATGGACGGTACCCAACCGGCACACGAGGGTGCTGTTGCAATTAAACCGGCGCAGCAAGGAGCCCAGATTGAGAGAGAGACAGAGAGAGGACTCCACGCTGCATGAACACTACCCCTGGAAGACAGAGATGAGGAGGGAGTGATGGAGGAAGGGGGAGAGAAGGGATGAGCAGAGAAGAAGGAAGAAAAGTTTGTGAGTACTGGAAGGCAGGGAAATATTAGTACACTTTCACTCAGTGACCACTTTATTAGGGTCAACTTTTTCCTCCAAAACTGAGTCATCTTTTCAACATGGTGCTGGAAACGTTCCTCATATTTTCATGAAGCATCACACAGTTGCTGCACATTCCTGATCAGAATCTCTTGTGTATCCCACAGCAAAGCTCCAGAGGCCATCTGAGTGCAGTGAGCTCATTGTCATGTTAGATGATGTGAGCTTTGTGTCATGGTGCTTCATCCTGCTGGAAGTATCCATCAGAAGATGCTGCACTGTGCTCATACAGGGATGGACATGGTCAGCAAATATACTCTGATAGGCTCCAAAGTGCCGCCTAATTCTGATCCTACCAGCTGAATGTGGAGCTGAAATGGAGACTCGTCAGAATGCAGCCTCAGTTTCCTGTTCTTAGCTGACAGGAGTGGTACCCGGTGTGGTCTGCTGCTGCTGTAGAGCATCCTCTTCAAGGGTGTTATGTGTTCAGAGATGCGGTTCTGGATGGTGGGAACATCCATTTAAGGACAATTTTGAATGACCAGTTAACCTAACATGCCTGTTTTTGGATGGTGGGAGGAAGCCGGAGTAGCCGGCGAGAACCCACGCTATTGCAAAAGAGAAAAGTTTGCACAGAACGAACACTGTCCAAGCAGATGCTCAAACCAGCGACCTCTGCTGTAAGGTTGCAGTGCTAACCACCACACCACCGTGCAGCCCTTCCATGCCACTTTCAGCCACTGAAATCTCCTTTCTCCACATTTTTATGCTGATTTTGGACTTAAGCAAGTCTTCTACTTCTCTTCTTTACAAATTAATGCTGTCATGTAATTGGCTGATTAGATAATAACAGGAAGTTGAACAGGTGGAGCTGATAAACTTAGATATTATATTAGCGCTAAAGGCACAAAGGCTAACCCTTATATATTCAAAACAGTCAGCACCAGTCTATGCGCTTTGTGTATTTATTTGCTGAATGAGCATCATAACCCTGAACTTAAATAATTTTATGGTTATAAAACGCTTTGTGTTCTTGTGGAGCAGCAAACTTCCAGCAAAGTGTTGCACAGAGCTGCTGTTTTGAGCCCTTTAACTGTGACGCAGCGCCATCACTTCCCCTGCTGTGATTGGTTCTTTAATTAGCTCCTAACTAGAACCTTCAGGAAGCCAATGTGCTGATTGGATGCCTTATCATTGTTAATTAGCCCAATTAAGTAATTAGGAGGGCTTTGCTTCCTGCAGCCACACAGGTAGCGTCTCCTCCCGTAGCATGACTGGATTTGTATGATTAAAATCTCTGGAAATGAAGGGAGGGGTGTGTGTTATAATGTGTGTATTTATCATATCTGATATGAGGACAGTTTTAAAAGAAGCAGATTCTGCACGCCCCAATTTCGGTTGTTTATTGGTGACATGGATAATTTGTTTTTTTTTTATTTTTTTTGTCTGTCTGCAGGGTCCAGGTGTGATGTCGCTTGCACAGGGTAAAAACACACATCTGGCGCAGAAAGAGCACACTTCACCCAGATGTGTTTTCCCTGTTTATGGTTACAAGGGTGGAGGTTTTTTTTTTGGTCAGACATCAGCTGTTTGTCTGGTGTATTTGTACCGACGCTGGCAGATGTTATTTTGATGTTTAGCGTGACAAAAAAAGACAAAGAGAATTGACAACAATGACAAGCTGATATACACACACACGTGGAGTCTCTGCTATGAAGTCAGCCATGAGACGATGTTTGGTCAAGCATGGTTGGATGGAGAGGCAATTAGTAAAAGCTACATCAGCAGAGATAGGCAACGTGTCTCCACATCAAGCTGCTGTGAACCTACAAATTAGTCAATTATTTTCACATGCGTGTGTGTGCGCTCCATTTAGTGCAAACAAGTGTGCATGCATGATTCACATCAGCACGTAAATGTTAACAATGTTGTATTGTTGGATGAACAAAAGACTTGGAACGTGATGCAGTCACAGACGAACACTTGCTGCTCTCTGACTGACAGAATTATTGTAGTTTTCACAAAATATTAGCAATAATCACCAGAAATATTAACGGATTCTGATCAAAGTTAATGAGTGTTTTAGTATATTAATTGGATTTAGTGAATTTATATATATATATAATATTTACAGTGATTAAGGCTTTATTTATTCAGTAAAATTGAATATTTATTGCATGTGTAACATTTTAAAAAACCCACACAAATATACCACACAGTCTCTGCAGGTAATAGTTTGTAAAATATTTATTTGGTTTTTTTTATTGTTATGAAATGAAAATTTACTTGGAACATTGACCAATATGACTTATTTCGTTCACAATTAACCTCTATGGGTTAGCAAATTAAATGGAAACAGTATATGAATTCATTTAATAATTATAATGATAAGTGAAATTTATACCCATTATAACCACAGTGATGATAATATTAATAATGAGGATGAAAATATTTACACTAATAATAATAATAATATTAATAATAATGAGGATGATTATGATAATAATGATAATAACAATGTACTAATAGAAACATATAAAATGTGTTAATGTAGCTGAAATAAAGAATACATTTTATGCTAGAATTATACTTTATGCGCAAACAACATTTGCACCCTCTTAGGTTGTTTGTTAGGTTGTTTTGATGCAAATCATAGAAAGGATCGCGGTCTGATCTGACCAGGCAGAGTCCCGATGCGACTCACAAGATGTTTCTGGTTGGACACTGACTAACTGGTAACATCCCAGATGACAGTAATTCCTGAAGAATTCTGTTCATCACAGCTTTAATCATGTTAAGACAACTACATCTTCTATTGAATTAACCTCTTAAAAAATGTAGCCGAGTTGATTTCCTGTAAATCATAATTCTGTTGTCAGCTTTTTCAATGTTTGCTTTGCTGCTGTAAAAAAACTTAAGTAGGAAAAAAAACATGTTTAACTTTTTTAGACAAACGGCAGAGCAATTCAGACATGGACGGTTACATTTAGCAGGGCTGTAAAGTGGACAGTGTGTCTTCGTGGTTTTCTCACATTTCCGTATAACTGTTTGGGGTTTGAACTGTTCTAGGTTTGGAGGCCAATGCTAGGTGGTCTTTTAGCTGTCGTGTTGCTATGCTACTACGTGTTAGCATTTCTGCTTCTTAGGAGCTTCCATTCTGCTTGTTTCTCATGATCATGTTTTTACAACACTGGGGTTCCAGTGCTGGTGGGTTCTAGATAAGATTGTTTTTCTGCAGGAGCCAGTAGTTTCATGGACATATGGGTGTATGTTTGATTCTAGACTCAGAAACATACGAGTTAACCAAAGTCTAATAATATAATATTTGCTGTTCTGTTGTTTAAGTTTCATGTTACTCATTAATTCACCAGCCCAGATATATTCTGTTACTTTCCATGAATCTCTGCCTGTTTGTCTGCTTCTTATGACATCTGCTGATGCATCATCCAAACACTGCACCTCTGGAACAGCTGGTAATTCCTTCACTGCCAATAAAAACCCTTCAAATGCTGAATCAGACATCAGCCATAACAAATAAAATTCAACACAACAATGTGAAACTAACACTTAGTCAGATGTGTCTCCTGAATGAACAGAGATGGATTTTCTACAATCAACTTCACTTTATTTCCTTAACAAAAGGCTGGCAGAGCTTGTGGGAGCAGCAGCTATTGTGTGACTGTACTGCATCTGTAGAGATGAGAATGCAAAGAGAAAAGGAGAAGCACTGAAATACAGAAAGACGATGATGGAGAGGAAGGAGAGCACCGTAGAGACGAAGGAACAATGCCCTCTAACCACTGCACTGGTTGTATGTGCGCCTGTTTGAGCACGCACGTGTGTTAGCATGTATTAATATTGATTTAGCATTCTGGCAGGGGGTCTTTGAACCTATCTTTTCCTACTCAAGCCTGCTGGGATTTATTGTAGAAATACACACACACACACACACACACACACACACACACAAGGAGGCGGTGTCACATGTAATTAATGATATACCATGACGTCTTGACAGAAAGGCAGGACTGGATGCGTATTAAATGCAAGTGATCACATGAGGGTTTGTTGATGTAAACACACGTGTGTGTGTGTGTTTGTGTGAGACAGGAGGGCTAAACTCTGATCCCATCCCATAAACTCTGATGTTTCCGGTCTTCTTTTGTGAAAGAAGCAAGGTTTTAATGGAATAATGCAGTGCTGCTTGAAGCCTCTAGATTACCAACATTTGTTCTGAGCTTTGGTCTTCTTATCTTCAAAGTTTCACAATTTTGTATTAAGTTTTTATCAAGTTGTGTTAAGTTTTTTATTAGTAATCATCTGCTCACCTTTACAGCTAAAAGGCTCTGTCGCTCTGAAACTGCACCGACCTGCAGTTAATAAACTGTGAAATTCTCCTTCTTTTTATTGGCCTTTTGTTGCATCTTTCCCAATTTTTTAACAGATCTGCTGCTGCCATCAAATTCTAAATTAGCTCCTATTTTCCATACAATGGTTAAATGTATGTTGTTTTTCTTGTACTGGGAATAAAATCTGGGTTGATGGGATCTTTAAATGATTGCATCCCATTTTAAATAGACCTGTGGTAGTTAAAAGAATAGATCAAGCTGTCTAACAGTTTTCTAATTCACTCCGGTTGCAGGTAATCTTGGGTGTTAAGGGGTTAAGTATTTTAGTTTTTTTCTTGTTTAGGGTGTTTTCCCACATTGTTTCTGCTCAGTTTCTCTGCTGGTCTGACTCGGTCTGTCTTCGGGGAAGCTGTTTAGAAGTCTTCACGCAGGCCTGTGCAACACACACAAACACAAACCTCCAGACACATGTATATTTCATTCCTCCTTCAGAATAATTAATAACTTTGTCTTCATTTATTTATTTGTTTGTATTTGAGGCTGACAGAAGTGAGAAATGTGTTTGTGCTTTTGTGTTCAAGACTGTAAAAAAGTTATTTTCTTTTTCAGCGCAGTGTGTAGAAAGCAGTCATTATTTTTGTGTAAAATCTTAAAATTAAGGCTTTGAAACAAACTTATTTTCATGATGATGCTCACATCTCCTCTGGGATACAAATCATTCATAACAAAAGGAGGTAATTAATTTGATGTATGCTTTTACCTTATTCTGTTTTTACCTCCTCTATTTTCATTTGCATCCTTCTGCAATGAGATCAGTAATCACAAACATGTTTTTTCTCTTTTTAGCGCTGCTCTCCCACTATGAAGGCACAGATTGTTGGCAGGATTTTTAGACAAGTAAATGTTTTAACTGGAAACCAGTAAAACCGACTGCAAAGCCCATCACACGCTGTCGGCTGAACACTTTGTTTCTTGAGCTCTAGGTTCTATATTTTCTCTTTTTTTTCAGGAAATCATTCGTTAACATCTTGTGTACGTAATCATCCATAATGTTGCCCTTAGAGACTAAATAATTAGAGTGTAACTGAACATAATCAGATTATATTGCTGCTTAATCTCACAAGGTCAGACGGCTCATCAGGATTCGGAGCAGCTTTTTTTCTGCAGAAAGTTGACCACTCTGCTGCTGTGGCTGCTGATTCAGGCCTGATTGGGCTTTCTGGAAGGTTTGTCATTACCTGGTCCACCCAGCTGGACATGTCTTTTCTCTATAATGTCAGCTTGATTAGCTGTTCTCAACTCTGACACACACACAGACACACTAAAGTGTTTCCTTTTTCATTTTGAAACCTTCTGTATTGTGAATTACTGGTTAACAATGCAGCTGCCAGCTGGGTGTAGAACCACAGGGACTCGCTCATTTCAGCCACAAAGTGAAGGAATACAAGTCCGTCTTTGTTTGTACCCCCTCACTCAGCTTTGAAGCTAGGACAGAGACAGTAGATTTCACATTTGTATGTCCGTATTTGTGAATGCTCAGGCTTGTAAAAAGTGACTTGCAGCATTAATTTGTTTGTAGATGTGATTAGTGACTCATTTACTGTCACACTTACAAGTATGGAGATAAAAGTTGGACAACTTGTGTCCCTGTGTGGCGTCAGTGTTTCTTTTCACAGCTCACACTGTATGTTTTACAGGTTTCTGTCTGTTTTCTGTTGCAGTCAAGTTTACAGCCAACAGGCATCCTCAATCCCCTTATTCAACCACCCACCCACATCCACACACACACATGTATACACAGTGTGGGGCTGAGGGAGGTCTCTAGCCATGGTTGCAGGTATCTGGCAGGCTTTTCCACAGATGACCTAGTAGTGATTTAGTGTCTTCATTAGCATGCTTTTTTCTGCTGTGTGTGTGTGTGTGTATGTGTGTGTGTGTGTGTGTGTGTGTGGGCGATACACTCATGCTTTAGGGAACCTTTGAGTTGGCTCACTGTGGATCTTGTGTTAAAGTTGAACGTATTTTTTTGGGAATCGATAAAGAAAAACTGAAACCTGGCTCTTCTTCTGTTGGTTTCCACTCTTTGCTCAGGTTTTCTGGTATCTTCAGATGTGTTGTTTCCATGACCACAGCGTGGTCCAGTTTGGCACGTTCCAGCATGGCACTGTGGCGGTGTGTGAGTGGGTAAAAGAGAGAGAGACGGACAGGAAGGGGGGACTCGGTGGGAGATGTAGCTGGCCAGGGCAGGGGGCGAGGACGGCCATGCTGGACCAAGGTCACTCTCACTGCGTGTGCACATGGGTTGTGTGTGCATGTGAGTGTGTGCATGCACTTGTGTGTATGCACCATGTCCACTTGGCCACTGGAGTACGGCTGAGGATGCATCCCCCGCCTTTTTCCTCCCTCCTTTGACTTTGTGCTGATGAACTGGGCCCGTTTCAGCTGAAAGAAAGTGGTTTCTGCTTATTTTCTGCATTTTCTCAGAAGGAATCGTCCAGCCTGTCTCGTCCGTCCACCTCCTCCTGTCTCCCTTTCTCTGCCCGTCTCTCACCAGATATCTCTCTGGGTCCAGATGGGCAGTTTGCAGGTTAACTGGAACAGCTGGAGCTGCATTATTAGCATCCTGCTGTGAGCTCTTATTGGCCCGGCTTCTCTCTCTTCTTCCTTCGTTCATCTTCCTCCTCCTCAGTTTTACATGAAAAATAAAGTCAACAAGATGTTATTTTCCTCTTTCTGTATGTCTGTTCAGTATTTTACCTTTGATCTATTATTTTCTGTAGAAATATTATTAATCTAAAATCTATTTAAAGTGCTTTTAATAAGATCTTTTACAGCCGTTTTAGAGCTTTATTAGATATGATTGCATACGACAAAGACTGTGCAAAGGAGGCACATTTAGGGTGGAGTTTTGGTGAACAGAAAATTAAGTGTGTCTCTCAGGCATTTCTCTCCTGTGTGTTTGTGTGTGTGTGTTTTAGTATGCGTTAGTGTGTGTGTGTTAATGTTGTTGTTGTGGAATGGAGATTGGCTTTTTAGTGGTATTTGGATGCAGAGATTCAGTCAGGATAAGCCTTCTAGCTCCCTCTGACTCCCTTCGGGAGAACAGATTAAAGAAACACACAAACACACACTGGTAGAGATAGACATGATGCACACACGCACACACACCAGTAAACAGCAGGGTAGAATTAGGTGGATGTAGGTAAACACATACTCTCATTTCTTTCAGATTTTGCTCCATAAAACAAGTCATGTTTAAGGAATTGTTAGTGAACGCAGACCTTCATCCTTTCTGTGAGCAGCTCTTGTGACACAAATACTCTATAAAGGCTGAAATGCTGTGTCCTGATCATGTCCTCGGCTGTCCTCAGACTTGGTTACAATATTTAAATGTGGTCTTTATTAATAGTTCCCCAGATTTCTCTGTCATAGGATTTTTTTTTCCCCTTTTTGGACATTTTCTGTCTTTGTTTCAGTCCACTCCTTGATCTTTTTTTATTTGGTTTTGTTTTTAACACTGGGTTGTGAACCATTCAAGCATAACAAACGTTTTTAGTCAGCTACTGAACTATGGTCAGCAATCAACCAATTGATTTATGAGATGCCAAAGATAACTCAGTCTGACAAACAGAAACAGGGATTTTTACAGCAACCTTTGCAGAATTTGTGATAAATTGTTCAAACAAAGGCAAGGCAAGTTTATTTGTATAGCACCTTTCATGTACAGGACCATTCAAAGTGCTTTACATGGAAACAATAAAAGCATTACAGATATAGAAAAGAAATAAAAACAGCAAAAATCACATTAAAAACATAAATTAAATAAAAGTAATAAAAGTTATTATCAGATAAAGTTACCGTGCAAATGTCAATCATAGGCGCATGAAAAAAGAAATGTTTTTAACCTGGATTTAAAAGTGTCTACAGTCGATGAGAGTTTAATCTCTACTGGCAGTTTGTTCCACATGTTTGCAGCATAACAGCTAAATGCT
>JBAMIG010000010.1:5547493-5569335 GCA_037177335.1 Kiunga ballochi | reverse complement strand
TGAACATATCACAGATGTATTCTGGGCCTAAACTGTTTTGGGATTTATAAACAAAGGACAAACAATGAATAAAAAAACAAAATTCTACAGGATCTGAAATTTGCAAAGACCTGAACCCAAACCTGAAAGATGCATCTGGACCTTCAGTTGACCCGTCTACTGTTGGATGAAGCTTCATCAGAAATGGTCTCCATGGAAACATGTCTGCCAAAAGCCGTTCTTTAGGAAGGGAAGGCATATGATATAATAACTGGACAGAAGATCAGGAAAATGGGTTTAATGGAGGGATGGATCCTCCTCTGAGCCTGAAACAGTTTGGGATCACCTGGATCACCTGTCCAGATGATCTACACAGATGATCCAGATGTTATAGACAGATCCTCTGAGGATCCTGGAGAACCATTCCTTAATTCTTTGTTGATGATAGGTGGGAACTAGTTTAGACATGAATCGTGTGTCCAGTATTCTGTAAAATTAGGAATGGAAAACAAAAATTATGGGGTAGAACTGGAAGAAGCTGGGTATTAATTGGCTAAATATTTTACTCAGCCTTAATGGTCCCAATCTGTACAAGCAAACCTGGAAAATTCACTTTCAGAAAAAAAGTTTTGGAAAGTCCTTCAAGGATCCTGGAAAACTATTCCTATTCCCAAACTCAATACTCTCATTTGCTTGTAAAAAAAAAAACCAAAAAAAAAACTTGTGGATGTTTAGTCATCTAGAAGAAAGAAAAGCCAGTCAGGGGTGACCCTCTCCTTATCACCTTGACAACAAGATCAGAGTCTTGATAACAGTTGCCTTGGTGATTAGCAGTGGGTACAGACGTGTTTTAACCTGAATTGAATGAATATTTGTGTGTTTTTAAGAGTGAGTAACATTCAAGCTTCCAACATGTATTTCCATGAATTAATTATCAGAAGCAAAGCTAAACGGATGCTTGTAGTGACTGAATGAAAACACAAGTGATTAATCAAACACCTTAAAGATGCTGAAGCTGTTCTAAACTAAAATTGAGGGTGTCCGCGGGGCTGGAAAGAGCGATGGAGTGGACACTTTAAATGCTATTGTAGGGAGTGGCAGGCATGTGTATGTGTTGGTGTGTGTGTTGATGGTTTATTCACACACAGCGATTAGGCTTATTCCCTCCTGGCTACTTTCAAGCTTTCAATTAAGATTCTAAACACAAATATTCTCTGCATTCATTACCCTCATCCCTGCTAACGAGCTAAGATTGTGTGTGTGTGTGTGTGTGTGTGTGTCAGCATATGCCATTGTGTTTGTTTACACCTCTCTGTGAGCTTATTGGAGAAAATTCTGTGTTTTCAGCAAAAGTCATGAGCATTAATGATGTTCGTGCTGCTGTTTGATAACTGATTAAAGTCTCTTTAGATATGATGCTGCAGCTTTGGTATCAGCTTTATGCTCGCCGGGTGACCCATCTCATTGAGAGACATTTTCCCTTTTCTCGCCTTTATTTCTTTTATTGCCATTCTACAAGTTAGTTGTTGTGTCTGCTTTTAGTGAATTGACCCCCCCCCCCCATCTTTCTCTTCCACTGCATGCTTTTTTAAAAAACTATTTCTTTACAAATTCATATCTTTTCTGTTTTATTAACCTTTTTCTATCATGATTAATTTTATCTTTCATATTTTAAATAAACACCTCAATCAATTGTTTATTGTTACATTGTGTTGGCCTGCAAAGGGAATAAGATGGAAATTAGCCTCGCTAGAGTCTTGCATATTTTTACATTTTATGTTTATTCATATACATTGTCTCTTGTTAATATATAGATAAAAAATAAATAATGATATAAAATAATAAAATTGCTCTAACCCTTTCATACATTATCAGACAAATCCTTTCAGGTCATTTTCACATGCAATATTTCATTTTTCATTTTAATTCTTAATAACAATTATTTTTGTTGTTGTCATAATAATAATATTAATAATAATAACAATAACAATAATAGACATAATTAAGCACACTTACTTCTTTTTCTTCTTTTCAATGTTTCCCTTACAGAATTTTATTGCTATGGTGGTGCCAATGTAAGATATCAACCAATTAATCAAACCTTTTTCTAAGTGCTTTTACATACTGAGAGGTATCCAAGCTGCTGCATGAGTTAAAAACTAATAGATAAAAGCATTAAACAACGAAAATCAGTACAAAGGCAGACCTCGTGATCATCCTCACTGGAGTTAAAAGCATATGTAAACAATGCCTTTTTAAAAGAAACTTAAATTCACTCTGTTCTGGCAGAATTCACAGAAAGAGGGAAAAGTCATGAGGCAGACATACAAACAGCTGTAACCGGCTCTTCCTTGGTTGCTCTTTTAACAGACTGATGATACAAACCAGTGCTTTTGATACATTACGCTGTGAAGATGTTAGCCTGACTTGTTTAAACTAACCAGTGTCAACTTCCCATCCTTTTTTACCTTTCTCTCTCCGTACAAACAAAATTGTGTGTCGTTTGTTGTTGTTGTCAAAAGCTTGTTGAATGTTCACCTTACCTATGCCCCGCCTCCCCCCCCCCAACCTCTTGAGGTGCTCCACACGCTGCATTTATATGGAGAGCTGATGTTAAACATCAGAATATCCCAGAATATTCAATTACAACATTTTTTTTCTCTATGCGAAACAATTTAATTCTCAGTATTTTAATTCTCAGTAACAATATCACTCTTTGTTTCTCAATAACACTCTGTGGGCCACTCCTGAACAAATAAATTTATTTTTATTTGAATTACGGCAAAGAGAAGCTGTTTGCAAAACCTTTTGGTGTTGCAGGAACAGCTCCATTTCCTGTAATGAGCAAAAGCAGTTTTTGTATCTTTATTTGTTCTATTAATCACCTTAAAAATAATTTAATTTAAACAGTTCTCGATTAAACTGATGTAAACTTTGTATTCCAACACAAACATGCAACTATCCCTCAAAAGCTGATAAGGTCGTGCTTTTGTAGGTCATTAATACACCTGTAATGTAATCATATCACTTAGATTACCGATGATGCAGAAAGCGGGAGAAAGTGCGGTAAAATGTGTGTGTGTGTGTGTGTGTGTGTACTTGTGTGCACATGTGTGTTAGTGAGGAGGCTTTTTGGCTTTGACAGGACGTAGCGCTCCAGCTTCCTACTGTTATGTAATCTGATAGGGAAAATCCAAGCTGCTACACACACACACACACTCCTTCTCCTTCCAAGACTCACATGCACTCATGCACCACACAAATGCGCTCAATTTGTGCACAAACTGGTCATCACCATATGCTGTTCCTGTCTGCCAATAAAATGTCTGCCTGTGTGTGTGCATATGTGTGTGTGTGTTTCTACTGGAAGTGTTTGGAAAACATCCGATGCGATACGGAGGAATGTGGAGAAGGAGGATCGAAGCAGGCCTGGTTCTGCTACTGGTTCTTCTCTCTCCTGCTGGATGTTTGTAGATGACTGTAAAAACTTTATCCAGCCTTTGCAGATCTTCTGCAGCAGCTGTGTTATTTTGTGTAAAAGACAATCTTTTAAAGATGTCACTGGATCCAGCAGTCATCTCTTTATATTTCTCTCCCCTGCTGCCAGACTCCTGTCTCACCAATAAGTCTACAGCTTTACTGCAAAGAACATTTTTTACTCTGAAATTTGTGAATAAAATGAATAAATGGAAGGTTTGAGTGACAGCAAGAGAAAAAAACCCTTTGATTCCCAAAGAGAGAAATGAGCAAACTGGACACGCAGAGGAAAAACCACAATCAGGACTAAAACCCTGTACAGCAGAGAAACAGCATCTGAAAGTGGAACTAATTAAAAACCTGAACCAGACCTGAAAGATGTCTCTGGACCCTGTAGGCTGAATCCTCTTCAGAAATGGCCTCCATGGAAACGTGGCTGTTATGAAGCCATTCTTAGGAAGGAAACTGGGAAAAAAATCCTGGGATATGTCACATGACACAAAAACTGGAATGGAAATCTGTGGAAACGGGTCTGATGGCGAGATGAATCCAAACCCAGACCTGAACATTACTGAGCAGTGTGGGATCCTCTGGACAGAGAACAGAACCAAGTAGAGCTTAATGAAGTCATTTAAAAAGTCATGAAAGACGAACAAAGACGTCCTGAGAAGACCCCTTCAATGATATTCACCTTCCTACAAAAAACAACATGTTCATATTTATGTTTGCACCTGGTTTCCAGTCAGTAAGGAAACAAGTTCTGGTGGATGTGTGGAAATAAAGGTCCACCAAAAAGAGACAGAGGGGACAGAGTGGAGGGACTGTGTTGCATCGGAGGTCTGGTGAAACCAGCAGTCAGAGTGGGTTTGTTTGAGGGAACAGATCGTACGCAGCAACTCTGCATGAAATGGGTTTAACTCAACAATGTTCATCAGGCGAAGGGAGACGAGGAGTAAATAAATACGGGAAATATTAACAATCACTCGCAGAGTGATGGAAACGGAGAAAATGGAAGATGAGGGAAGGGAGGGCGAGTGTGTGTGTGTGTGTGTGTGTGTGTGTGTGTGGGTGTTGGATACTCGCGGGACCTCAGCACTGCAGCATTCTTTCTGTGTGTGTGTGTGTGTGAGGGTGAGTAAAGGTGGGGGTACTCTTGGGACCCCTCCAGCACTGCAGCAGGTTGTGTGTGTGGGTGTGTGTGTGTGTGTGTGTGTGAGATTGTGTGTGTGTGTGTATTCTCCAGCCCGCACTCTACCAATGGACCAAGCTCATAACCCTCCACCACCACCCTGCATCAGAACCCCCACCACTCGCCCCTGGTTGCTATGGCAACACACCTTGAGCAAGCCCCCCAGAGAGGTGCATACTCCTCCTCCTCCTCCCTCTGTCCACTGCTCTCTTCCTCGCTGCACTCGTTCTTTCTCCCAGTGCCTCCGCTGCTCTTTCCACGTCCCAATCATCACCCAGCGCTCCCTCGTCTCGCATTCTGTCCTCTTCCATGTCCCATCTTATCTTCCCCCATGCCTCATTTTGTCTTCCTCCATGTCCCATCTTGTCTTCTGCCATGTCCCCTCCTGTCGTCCTTGTCCTGCTCGTTTTAAGGCCTGCAAACACACACCCACACCGCACACATGTATGATGGAAGGGGTTGACAGAAGCAGAGCTGGACGGTAATGGCGGGTAGATGCTCCTGAGGGGGGAGCATCATGTGGGATCTGAGCACCCGCTCCACGCAAGGGTTAAGACGTGTGTGTATCCATGCATATATGTGTGTCTGTGTGTGTGAGTGTGTGTGTGATTGTGGTGCAAGAGGGGAAGGCTGCACCTCTGGGACTCGTCCCCAACACAAACCGAGAAGCTGATTTAATGTTCTGCTGCATGTTTCAGGAGTCCATGATGAGGCCATTGTAAATGGGTTGTGTGTGTGTGTGTGTGTGTTGGTGTTAGGGGGACGGCGCCACCTGGTCTTCTCTTTTGGTCAATTAGCAGAGAGAGGTGGGGTGGGGTAATGGGAGAGAATGGGACTGGGGGACAGCATGAGCGATGAGGATGTGTTCATTGCTTCTGCCTCAAATTAAAAACTTCCTCTCAAACATCAGCAGCTGGATTTACTCGTTTTTCCTGTTTTTGGTTTAGTTTTCCTTTTCTGTCTTGTTTCCTGTTTTATTTTGTTCTGGTTATGATTTTTCAGGCTTTTATCCCATTTTGTGTCTTGTTTCTGTGCATTGGAGCTGCTGTCAGTCACTTATTTAATCGTCTCTGTTCGTCGGCCCGCCCCCGCTCTTTGTGTCGGCCTGAATTAGGGTTTTACTTCCTGGTTCATGTTGCCTCATTCTGTGACAATTACAGATTCCTTCGAACAATAAATTTTCTTTTTTTTAAACCTTAAAGTCAAAATGAGACAGTGAGGGAAACTAGTCCATCCTTAGAGTCTCTAGAGGATGGAGGTTTATGGTCCGTCTATAAACTGGGTCACATGGAGCACGTTTGACCTCGATCGACCGTGTCAAACCACAGAACGCTCATTTAAAGTTAATTCACACAAATACACAATAATATTTTTTTATTATTTGTCATTGAAAAAAGTTATTTTTGAGCCCAATATGGTATAAAGCAGGTTAAAGAGAAGAAATTAGATCCGATTGTTTCAGTAAAGTCATGCTAATAAAGATGCTACGAAGCATGATGACAATATTTCATCTGATTTGTGAAGATAGAATCAAAAGTATTGGACCATTAAATTAGACTCTGACCCGTGAGGCTTGATAATAATGATATTATCTATATATCTAGGTTTGTACGTTATAAATGCGCATAAATAGCAAGTTATTGTAGCAGTGAATGCAGGATTTTACAGTTGAGGCTAAATTCTTACAGAAACTGCATAAACTTAAAGCGTTACACATATCTGCAGAGGCTAAATGTTAAATGCTCACTCTGCTGCATGGGATGGATTTTCCTTGGTTTTACCATCATATATTGTCTGTAATAGAAAATGAGTGTTTTGTAAAGCAGGATTTCCTGAAAAGACACTTTCTGCTACAAATTAGTGACATTGCTTTGCAAATAAGGATCCCAAACTTTTCCTTTTCTACATTAAAAACAGAAAAAAAGTGGATTTTTCAGCTGGGTGTTAACAAACTCTGAGTCCTAACCTTCACCCTGCCTCTCATCCCTCCCTCCCCTATGATCTCCATCCCACTGCAGGCCTCCCAGAGCTGTGTGTGTGTGTGTGTGTGTGTGTGTGTGTGCGCAAGTGGATCAAATGCACTCTGTGAGACAAAGCGTAACGGCAGGATGCTCTGCAACTCTGTCATCTCACTATGGGTCACACACATTCGCTCACACTCACACATGGACCAGGTCTCACAGGGGGACGGCACACAGAGACAGTCGTCCCCACACACACACTGATCAAAACAATGTATTTGTCAGAAAAGAGAAGTCTTTCATGGGACACACACACAGAGGCATCTCTCCATGCCCTTGTTCCGGACAGCCCAATTATCTCTCTGCATCTCCCTGTTCTCCCCTCACTTCTCTCTCCTTCTTTCACTCCAGTCATTTTTTCTCTCTGTAGTTACTTTTGCACTCACCCTGTAATTGATTATCCATTAATTAGTCCCTAAAATGTCCTTTTTCAGGATTTTATCACTGATGCCAGCTGTGACACACTCCTGCGTGCGCGCTGGTAAAAGGGCAGTTACAAACAGCAGCTGACATCCCAGAATAGTTCTGACGGAAATGGAGGATTCTCAGTCAAAAACTTGGATTAGACTGTATATTTTCCAGTGTGTGACCTGTTGATGGGGCAAAACAAACACAGTGAAGGTGTCATCTGATTCCATCACATGTTTAGGCTGTGTGTGTGTGTGTGTGTGTGTGTGTGTGTGTGTGTGTGTTCATGCTGCTGACCTTTCTGTTGCAGCGCTGCTGCAGTGCAGCTACTTTCTGCACATGATTTTGACTTTATGGCAGTAAAAGCAGGTTTTATTTGATTTTTTTTTGTTACAATAATCTCTATTAGCTGCTAAAAGGTAGCAGCTCACCCTCCTTGTGTTTGTCATAGTCCATGTTACATAGACTGAATCCAACATATAATCCTCATTAGTCATGGTCTACCACAGACCAAAACCTATGAGCTATAGAAAGCTTATATCAGTACTTAGAGCGACTTTACATTCTGCTGCAGTCGTTCTGTATAAGGAGTAGAGCGAGAACACACATGTGGACGTCTGTCAGTAGGGACTGCACACCGCCAATGCTTTTTGTTTAGAAGATACTCTGTGATGTAAAACAGTCACCTATTTTTGGATCTTATGTTTAATTGCTATTAAATGTTTCCTAAGTTTGTTTTAAAGACTGTTTTTATGTTTTAATATTTCACCATATGCAGTAACCTGTTCCACATTGTGAAGGTGTTTTTTGCACAGCGCAGGGTCAAAAACAGGAACTACAACATTAAAGTGAAAAAGGTGCCCATTAATATGGCTGTAAATGCCATTACTATTAAAAATAATAACGTTCATGGACATGAAGCAATAACTAGAATAGTGCTTTATGCACACTATGACACTAACACTATAAGTGTTTGTCCTAAAAGAACAGAGGAGGATTAACAAGCTACTTTGATTTAAAGAAGCGGGAGTTTGTGTAGATGTTTCCTAAATTCACATCATCAAGCCAAAAAAAAAAACAAACCCAGATGTGACAACACTAATAACTGAATAACTTATTGTAGTTTATGTCATACACTCTTCATACCTTCTATAGCATTTCTAATGTAAAAAAAATTATCTTAGCAGATCAGAGCTCATGAACTTTATTTATAAATGAAATAAAAAGAACTAAAAATTTTCTAACAAGTCATTAATTGTGTGTTAAAGCATTGGATTTGCTCAAAGTCTGGTTTATTGTTTAGTGTATCAGAGGGCTCATCCTGTAGCCAGGTTCCTCACAGTTCAGGGAATTGCCAAATAATGGTAGAAAACATATATTGCCTACATTTATCATATAAATCAAAGATTACAGGGGGAGGGGGGGGGGGAGGGGTATCTTGGGGAAAGTGTTTAAAAAAGTTTCAGAACCACTGCTCTAAATGTAAGGCTGGAAAACTGTTGGGATCTTTGTAAATAAGGAGGATAACGTGGAGGATTCGGTTTGTTGCTGCTTTTCTCACTTTGGTAATAATTTAACAGATTTTTAGTGTCTTTAAACTGCAAGTTTCATGATAGTTTAATTTTCACTGTGCTGATAAAAAAAAACACATTAATTAAATGTAGGTAAAGTAGTTTTACTGATTATCTTGGACATATTGATTATCTCCTGACCCCCAGTCTGAGAACCACTGTGTTACAGCAGGGTTACCTGTAAAATGTGCCGGGTCCAACACACCTGGACTGAAACACTGATCAGTCCATGTATCCCTGCTCCAACACATCTGACTCAAATGAATCAGTCAATATGCAGAACTTCATAGGCTGGTGGATCCATGTGTGTTGGAGCAGGGATACAAAAACAATCTCCAGAAAATACATTAATAAGTAAAACCGTGATGTAAATGTCCTCTGTAGATACAAACAAAGCAAAATGGTAAAAACTGGTATAACTTGAACATAATTGGGTTTTTTCTTTAACTGCAGCTGTAAAGTTTGCAGCAACATCCCTCCTGACATTTAAAAGTGTCCCTTTGGCTGAGTTCTCGGGGCCTTTTTAACAAGCACATCATTGTGTGAATGTAAAGGTAGCTGATCTTTGACCACTCTCTCTGATCACTGTTGGAACATCTGAGGCGGCTTCTGAGGAGAGCATTGAGGCGCTTTGTGTGGAGCTCCCACTAATATACAGAAAAACACTGAAACGTGGGCGTTACCTCCAGTACCCACCCTCCGGCCTCTGCATGCACCAGCCCTCTGCCTTTCTTCATCTTCTTGCCTTCGTGCATCTGAAACAATAGTTTTCCGTTTTACAGAAATGCATTGTTTATACACGAACCTCCACTTGTGAGATGAGGAAATGATGATGGAAATATGAATCACCCCTCCTTTGCTCTTCCTCTCTACCTCTTTCTCTCTGCACGTCTCACTCCATGTGACTCTCTCCTGCTGTTTCAATCTCCTAGTAAATGATAATGAACCTCTATCTGTCTCAGTATGTCTCGGACACACTGGCGCCCCACACATCCCAGCAGCCTTTGAGGTTTGTGTGTGTGTCTGTGTGCGTGAAAGGCCTTGTTTGGGGATCGGGACCGTGGAGCACACAGTTTCATCCATATAAGCCCATGTGGCACCCACCACACACACGCATGCACACACTCCCCCACAGCTATTGAGACGGGATTAGGGCATCCTTGTGTTGGCCTTTGAGGCAAGAAGAGATAGGAATCTCTGTGTGCTTGTGTGTGTGTGGTTGCCAGTATGGGTGTCATGGATGCATGATTGAAGACGTTATTAACCCTGCGATCTCCTGCAGCTCTGAAGCTGAAGTTTTCCACTGTTTGAATGTGTGTGTGTGTGTGTGTGTGTGTACGTGTGTGTGTATGTACAGACACACTTACAGGACATGAGATAAGTGTCAAAAAGGGAAGAAGACACAGATTGTGTTGTCAGGGTGTGTGTTTGTGTGTGCGCTGCTCCATAGGGGTCATAGATTGGCCCGCAGAAGACGCCATCTGATGTCTCCGGGCAGTACGGTCCTATGGCGTGCATGTGTGTGTGGCCCCTCGCAGTGTGTGTGGGCGACTGGGGTATTGGTCCTGTATGGTACACTGGTGATAAGGACAACAGGCAGGAGACTTGATCGTCGAGGGGTGCACGTGTGTGTTTGTATTTAAGACGCCCACCTTCATCTGGCCCTTCGCTGTGGGCGCTGTGATGTTACTCATGCCGTCTTAAAATAGACACTAACACACACACAGAGCCGTGGATCAAGGTTGCACACACTCACATTCGTTTCATGTGTGTTTGTTTTGATATGCTTGTATTTGTAGACGCAGTCAGAGATTTCTGGATAGAAATTAACATCAAATGGTATTACATCATTTATAAATGATGCCATTTAAACAGACTTTAAAAAGATGCTTCATGTTCAGAGAAATAATTCCCTCTGAGATTAAAAACACATTTCTGCTCATTGTTTTTTTTTACTTTCAGTCTCACAGGTGTGATTATTTTTTAATGTAAATTGGTTATAAACGTGGACCTAAGACACTCGCAGCCTTTTACTTTTCCAACAAATGCATGTTGCATTTAAGTACTGCTGGAAAGCTCAGCCATCTGGGTTTTAGTTGCACTGTAGCGTTAATTTCAAAGTGAGAGGAATGCAGGGAATCACCCTGAGGTTAGAATAAAGAAAAGATGCTATAATAGCTGTATGCATTCACTAGCCAGTGTATTAGAACAGCCCTGTGGAACGCAGTTGGACCCTCGTTTTTCCTTCAGAACTACCCTGTCTTAGTGTGAAAGATTCTTCAAGGTGATGAAAACATTCCTTAGAGATTTTGTGCTACATTCAAAGTCCCTTAAATCTCCTTTCATCCTCATTCTGATGCTCAGTTTGAACTTCAGCAAGTTGTCTTCATGTGACTATAAGCATCCAGTTGCAGACATGTGATTGGCTGTGTTAACAAGCAGTTGAACAGATGGAGCTGATAAAGTGAGTGTACTTATACACTCCTGCTTTTGCAAGACTCTTGCACAGACCTGCAAAATGACTCAAGTCACTGACATGCTCACTTGTATGACATTGCATAGGCTGTCCCAGCTTTGCATGTTGATCATCAGAGACTATGAGCATCTAGAAAACGTCTCTCCAGAGGTGACAAGGTCAGACGGTGCAGTGACTAAAGGGCTTCGTAGGAAAAACACAAAGCGATAAGATGTTGGAAACCTGAGAGGATGTCACACAGGGAGTCTGAGTTTGAGCCTGTATAAATTCATCAGAAGGTGACGGAGCGACAGGGGCAACAGGGGTGTCTGAGTAATGGCTCTGAAGGAGGGAAGCTAACGAGGATGGAGGGAGGGAAAGGACGGCTACTGGGTCAGATAAAGGGTCAGACGACAGGTTTGCAGAGCCTTTACATCAGTGTAGCTGTCTTTTTGGTAAATGTGTGTGAATGGAGAGATTTACCCTGATGTCATAATGATGTAAATTCTGAAATAATAAATGTGAAACATCTGTGTCAGTGATCTGAAATGATGTCAAACATCCGGGTTTCTGGTGTTTTCTAATTCGGCCTCTGAACGCGTGTCTGTCTCTTATTTGCAGAGGAGGGCATCAATCACGAATGCAAGCTGTGTAACCAGATGTTTGATTCACCTGCCAAGCTGCTTTGCCACCTGATAGAGCACAGCTTCGAAGGCATGGGAGGTACCTTCAAGTGTCCCGTCTGCTTCACAGGTGAGACATTCACACAGATTCACCTTCAAGGACAGTGTGTGAATTCTGCTTTTCATGTAAATAACACACACAAACATTGTGTAAGCAGCATTTATGCTGCATGTGATTATTTTTGTCCTTTTCACAGGTTTAAATGTGGTTTTGATTAGTTTATTATTCTCATTCACGTTGGTGTCAGCAGCAGAATTAAACCCATACAAGTGGAAGATGTGCAGCAGCATTTTCCTATTGTTTTCCATGGTTTCATGTGTGAAATGGGCAGATTTACATTAATATTTAATATATTTCTTTAGAGATTTAATGGCCCCCAAGTGGAGAATTGCCACCACCAACTGTTAATCTTGAGGTGCTTAACATTAATATCTAAGCGACTGCATGTTATCGACCTTCATCAGATGTTAGTGACATATGTTTGCTGCTAACCTAAATGGTGGAACTGCGCTCTGGAGGATATAAATATGTGGTGACCTGGCTGATGATGAACGGAAATATAATGGTTCTGAACAACAGAAGTTATAGTCAAAGGTTTTAATTCATCATATGGTGAAAATACAAAATATAAAACGATAATGTTTGCATTGGAGCTTAATTGCTTAAGTAATTCAATTAAATTTCTGGTGAAAGTGATAAATAATAAATGTATAATATATAAACATATTTATATTTAACTAATTTTACCATCACAATTTGTGTCAATCAGAAACCTTTTTCATTTTTTTATTAAGCTGAGATCTTTTAATACTTAAAACAGTAAAGGAAGTTTCAAACTGAGAATTACGTTACCATGGAAACCAGGAAATTAATATCATCTCTGAAACCAAAACATTTTTAGATGATAATTTATGTATTTATTTTATATATTAGAAATCAGTTTTAAAACTTTTTTACTATCTGAGACTCTGTGACTTATCAGACGGAGACATTCCTCCCTAAACCACGCATACGGGAGCAAATCTAAAGCCACGTCTTCCTGATGGCTGTATTCCTGATCATACATTAGAAACCGCTCTTCTCATCAACTGTTTGTTTAGTCCTGTACTTTGTAAATGAAACATAAAACACCCAGAAAAGAAGACATGAGTCTCGTGTTTCATGTTTAACAGGTATTACATGCTGTATAAGTAAAGTATAAATATATATTTCTCATCACTGTTGTTAAAACCATCTGATTCACAGCCTCCATATCTTTCCCCGAGTTGTCACCTTACTTGTAACGGAGATTCAGAGTAATTTAGAGTATTTATTTATTTATTTAACCACATCCTACCAGACAGGTGAAGCACAACCTCGCCAACATGGCAGCAATAGCACACACGAGAGATTTTTATTGGACAGTTTTTCTCCCTTCTTCTGATCATTTCGTGCACCTCTTTGCTGAATCACATTCGGTTTTCCAAACATCTCATATGCTTATATGCATTTGCCAGTGTGAGGAAACCTATCTGCAGCTCCTCGGAGTGCCCTAAAAGAAAAGTTGTAAAGCTGCCTCACAACGCCGCTGGACTGGAACACCTATAGAAATACACTGACAGGCCACGGTCCCATCGGACCAGTCCAGAATGCAGAGTTTTAGGTTGGAAAGTTGAACAATGCATTTATAAGGCATAAACCAATACTGAAATAAATACCACTCACCGGGTTAACTACTGTACATATCATGCAATTTGACACCTGAACAATCTCCCATGCCTGTGACAAGAGTTTTGAACTCAGACAAACGCCGTCTTCACACCCAGCGAGTTCTGAGCACTGAGTCTTATTTTACCGCTGCAGGTTCATCCTAAAAGAAAGAAATAATAATTCTGATTCCCAGAATCATAAATGCAAGTGTGAAACTAGTCACAGTGAATAAACACAGTAAGATCCAGAACCCATCATGCAGTGTGTTCTCCAATATGCCCAGTTGCATCATCAACCTTATAATTGTTACAGTATATAAAATGTTTTTATTTGAGCTTTTAATGCTTTATGTATATTTAAAAGTAAATATTTAATTTTACTCAAATAAAAAAAAAAGTAAAAAGTTCCACTTTAACTTTTGAGTAATTTGTTTATTATTATATTTACTTAACTTCCTCCACCACTGTTTATAGTTACTGTTTCCATGACAACCAGGATGCTACGTTCTCAATTGAAGCACATGATGGGAAAGTGTCTGGTCTTTCCCATCATGCCCTGCTTCAGTTCTTGCTCAGAGCAGCGTTCTATAATGTGCACTGCGGGAACGAAGCCACATCTTCACAAAACACCTGAAACTTCTGCAATCCACCGAGAGCACGAAGAAAACGCTGGTGACCAAATTACAAAAACACCCTGCATTCCTCCAATGCCCCCCCTCAGGTGCTCAGCATTGCTTCAAACCTCAACTTTATTCCTTGGTGGCTTATGAATTAGTAAGATGGGCACCGCTCCTGTGAGGAGGCTTAATAATTCAGTACAAACACTCACTGCGAAAACCAAAAGTTTACTGCAACAAAAGGGAGCGAAAGAAGGGAAAACAAGACTGGAGTGGAAAGGAAGAAGAAATCATTTATTGATAAATATCGCATTCTTCTGAGGATAGCTCTTCTTTTTTCTCCCGTTTTCTTTGTCTTGCTCCTTTATTTCTCTTAATGCGGCCTCCTCCCCAGCCTTATTTCCAGCTGTGTGATTTGTTGGTCTTCTGGTGTCTGCAGGGTGGATCTTAACAAAGCTGCAGCGTTGGAGGCACGATGCAGATTTCTGTCACTGTACAAGATAAATACCAGACCACCTGGAAGTTATTTACATGCTTGTGTGGGGCTCCTCCTGTCTTTACTTCTCTGCTACGCAAAGTCTTAAGAAAACTCTCATTTCATAGTTTTTTCTCAGACCAACCTGCAGGCTGCTATTAATTGAAACAAACAATAAACATATAACGTTTCCATGGAGACCGTTTCTGACGAGGCAACAGATAGATCAGGAGAAGGTCCAGATGCATTTCTTTGGTACTGGATTTGTTCTACTTTCAGACTGTACACGTTGTCTTCTTTTGTCCTCCCCGTGTGGACAAGGCTGAGACATGTATTAGATCAGGATTAATTTGTAATGTTTAAGGTATGATTTCCGATTGGTTCTTTGCTCAGTTGTCTGTGATCAGTTAACACAACTATGGTTCATCTTTACACCCTTTATGAAAAACGATGAATCCTTTTAATCCCAGTCAACGTGCAGACATGTTTTCAGTCAGAATATGAACTTAAAAAGATGCAAACTGAATGCATCAATAGGTGGCAGCACAAAGACCAACCAGAGGAAGTCACTGTGGATTTAGCATGGAGTGTCTCTGAATAAACACAGCATATTGTGGCTGGATTGTAAACCTTCTGGAGAACCTCTATAGATCACCATAAAGAGAATGATATCCATCACAATTTACTCCACAGAGTTACAGACTGAGAAGCTGGTGATATAAGCAACAACACCAGAGGAGCTGAAGATCTGGTGGAGTTTTCTTTTCTTTGTCCTGAAAAAACTGAAAACCTTTCAGAAATCTAGAAAACTGTAAATGAAGACATTAAAAGAATAAGATCTGGATCATGCCTTTACTGGGTTTACCTGATTTAATCTAACTAAGCGCGTCCACTTCTCTGTTTGTCTTCCTCAGTGTTTGTTCAGGCAAACAAGCTCCAGCAGCACATTTTCGCCGTCCATGGTCAGGAAGATAAGATCTATGACTGCTCCCAGTGTCCACAGAAGTTCTTTTTTCAGACTGAGCTACAGGTAGGACACCTTCCTTTCTTTACTTTTCCTCACATTGACCTGATTCTCATATTCTGGGACGACTCAGACAGCTGTTCAACCCAAACCAGAGATATTTCCTCTTTATTTCATCGTAAACCACCAGAACCTCCTCCTGATATTTACTGTTCCTTTTCCACGCTGCTGTCTCTCTGTCCATGTCTCATCATGTGGTCTCTGCAGGGTTCTGGCAAAACTCATGTAATTAGAATATAAAAGCACTTTGTGTGTGTGTGTGTGTGTGTGTGTGTGTGTGTGAGTGAAAGAGATGAGTAGATATAAGTCACTCTAGAAGAGGTCCTGGACCAGCTGTGGTCAGGTATGAGATGATGTACAGGTGTTGTCTTCCATCTCTTCTGGCAGCAGAACCTGCCAAGTCCTCAGGTCAAACATCATTCTTGTTAGAGGTGAAACCTGGAAGTCACACCATCACATGTGGGGTAAACATGGAGTTACCTGCTCTGGTCTTTGAGAGCCACCATCCTGCAGGTTTTAAGGATGATACAAGAGACAAACACGCAACTTTGTCCATCTTCTGATTCGGTTATGTGCATAATTTGGTCAGTTTTTATCATCTGTCACATGGTGCAAAAAAACAGAGCAATACCACCGGAAATCACAGGGGGAAGTGTTGAGTTGTGTAGCTGGCACGAAATCAGAGAAGAAGAGGCAGATAACTCAGAGATCACCAAATAAAAAGCACATGAATACGTTTATATGAACAGGGGGGAAAAAAACTTTGTGATTTTATTCTTTGTTTGAGGTCTGTTTGGACGACTGTAAACAACTTTATAATGGTGGATTAGGACTGCCAACTGTCCGAACGGGAGCGTGAACTCTGAGCTCTGCACTGCCCCCTTGTGGATGGACTGACTTAACGAACATGCTGCTTTTCTGAACACTCACCACAACCCAACAACTAACTTTATTCCAACTCTCATTCAGCTCACATGACAGGGATGTTCATTTAAGGGGAATCCATATCAGAACTGGTCGTGTTAATGTGGTCCCCACTGGGGAGGAAGCTGTGTTTGACTTAGGGTCCCAAAAAACGGGTTTAAACCAGATGGAGGGAATTCTGCTGAAGAGAAAGCTGTTGATGAGAAGGAGTGTAAAGACGTTAGTGTTCAACAGTTTTCCATCATCCAATCTCTCTCTCTCTCTCTCTCTCTCTCTCTCTCTCTCTCTCATACACACACACACTGACTGTAGGAAAAGCCTTTAGGGAATTTGCAGGTCAGCATTTACTCTTCATCTTCTTCACAAACATGGACCACAAGCAAGACAGACAATAAGATGAACAGCTGTAGTGATTATATCATCCTAATCAGACCGAAAACAGCCAACACCGCACACACACAAACACACACACACGCCAGCACAAAGTGGCGATGATGTAGTGCCAGAGGTGGTGGGCATATGGCCGGCCAGTCCATTTAGCAGCAGGGTGACTGCTGGACCCTGTCGGTTAATGTCCACACATAGACTGCGCTTTCACCACACACACACGTGCACACGCACAAACCTCCATTAAAGCCGACTTCTCTCCTGCTGTCTGACCCCGTCACGCCGTCCTCACACAACTGAAGGGAAGCAGTTTTAAAAATGACTTCAAAACGGACATCTGCTCCAATTTCCTGATGTTCACATGTCAGAGTGGGATAGAATGAGGATATTGTAGTTTAAGGTGTAGCTTCAATACAAAGAAAGTCACTGATTGGGTTCTCAGTTGCTTAGTTTTTGTGCTCATTCCCAGGATTACTTTACTCATTTATAAATTACTTTACCCATTGCCTGAATTATTCTAGACTAATTGAGCGGCTATCTTTGGGTTTCCACTGAAGTAATGTGTTTTTTTTAGGAGAAACAACATTTACCACTGTGTTTCAGGTTAATTTATTCTGACCTTGAGTCGGACACTTCAGTAGTAATTATTTTCTATGTTTGAAACCGAGATTATACGTTACAGTTGTTGTAAATTGTGAAAACATGCTTTATTTGTATTTTAGTCTTCTGAGACAGGAAGCAGAAAGCAGGTCTTGTCAGGAAGAAAACAAGTGAAAGTTTTCATTAAACAGTGTAAACAACAGTGTAGCGTAAATAATCATGTTTATCTTCTTTGTGACTGCAGGAGAATAAATTTCATCCCAGAATGCGGTATTTTACTCTTCCTTCTCATCTCCTTTTAGTTCCTCTTTAACTGCTATACTTTGCCTATATCCATCTTGTTACTCTTTGGTACTGGCCCAAATGTGTGTGTGTGTTTGTGTGTGTGTGTGTGTGTGTGTGCGCGCATGAAACTTGCAGGCCTGACCTGCCACAGCTCCGTGGCCTCATGGGAAGCCTCTCTAAGTGGGCTAGACAGAATGGCTGACTGGGGGAGATGGAGAGCTGCAACCATGGAGGTTAATGCGAGTCTTAGCTGTTATTACATGTGTGCGCACGTGTGTGTGTGTGTGTGTGTGTGTGGATTTGGAGGAGAACACGGAAAAGGTTGATTTGTGTGCTTGCTTATGTGTTTTAATGAGGTGGGGATGGATGAAGAAGGCTGGTTGGCCAGCTAGAAAAGGATTTGGCCTCTTTCAAGCCCTCGGAGGGATCACACGATGTCCAGCACACACACACCCAGGGGTCACTGCTGCATGGACACACCGCTGCATCATCCTTCCTCCCCTCAGATTTCCCTCCTTTAGCCCCACTTTCTCCATCTGCGCCTACTTTTGCATACAAAGCTCCTCACGCTGGTTTTGCCTTCATCTCATTTACTCGTCTTTGCATCTTTCAGTGACACACACACACCGACACACACGTCACAGTTTTCTCTCTCTCTTCCTGTCTTCCTCCCTCTTTCTGACTCCCCCTCTGTCCCAGAAGAACCAGCCCCTATGCATATTTTAGCCCCTCTCCTCTCTTCCTCTCTTCTATGCCTCTCCCCAGCGTCCCATAAATAGTGCAGACGTAAGCTGGTAAATAAGAGATGTTTTGGTGTGTGTGTGTGTGTGTGTGTGTGTGTAAATAAGAAATGCTGTGGCCCTGATCAGTGAGGTCCTCCTGGATATCTCTCTCTGCTTTTACTCCCAGACTTCACACACGACTTTTTTAGTTTCACTCTCATATCCATCCGTTTTTTTTTCCTTCTCTGGTTCGTCATCTCTTTTTGTGAAACAGCTTTTACATCCAAACACTAAATCATCAGAAGTAAAAGTTGTGTTTTTACATCCATCAAACATTTTTAAACACTGTTAACTGAGTGATGTCTTGTAGTATGAATCAGATTTTTTTTTTTTCATATTTCTTCCTCCACCTGCAGGGGGTGCTGTCCTGCAGCTTCTCACCTGAATACCTCCTTCCAGCTCTCCTCATCCATACACTCTCACACTCCTCTTCCATCATCTCTTTTTTCTGCTTTCTTCTGAAGCTGTTTGGCTGAGATTGGAGGAGTGTTTCTCAGACGATGAATGAAAGGACATAAAGAATATTTGTGCCTGTTCGGTTCTTACTGCAAGATACACAAACATGTACTTATGATAAATATTTTAGGGTCATAAATACAAAGTAAACAGTCAGTTTTCCTCATATAGACACATTAATATAAGTTATGCATGCAGATGGAGGTAGATAATAACAGAATGTAAAATGTCACATTCAGGACATGTTGGAAGCTATGGTTTACTACTGGAGAAAAGCTCCTGATCCAGCTCTTAATTCTCCATTTTTCCTTCCTGCATTATTATAATATTTGAAAAGATTCTTAATCAATACTTTATAAAACCTTTTTAAAGTTGTCAACGTTTTTTGAACATGTATAGAGAATCCTGTTTTTGCTTGTTTCCAAAGTTTTTTGTTCATATAATATGAACACGTTTACTAGAGATGTCCGGTAATATCGGCATACCAATATTTTCAGCTGTTATCGACATTAAAACATGATATTAGAAAATATCAGTGTTTTAACTTTTTTAATGACGGCTTTTACAGAACATGTCCATATTGTACATCAGACTCTTCAGCTACGTCTCTTCTAATTCAAAGTCGCATAATATAAGAGATGTCATGTATTGTTTACCAGATATGTCTGATTATTTGTTTGGCACAACTTGCAATAAATTGAGTGACGTCATCAAACCGCTTCAACACTATTAGCTTGGAAGTTTTTTCATCCACATGTTTTGGAATATTTTCGTGTTTACAAACAGAAAATTTGCTGCAAACCTGATGATATATCTTCTTATACATGTTTGCACATATGAACAGCATGTTTTTCTGTAAGGAAGCCTGCAAAGTAATATAAGATGACCCAGAACCTGAGACAGTCTGAATGATAGAGGATTAGATTTTATCATTGAGGAGAGGATTCCCATAGATCTGTCAGCTGAAAATGTGGCCTCAGCGTAGTGGTAGGGTGTCATTAAGCCTTAAATGCTGCTGTCTGATCTTAATAGTGGACTGAGATGGGACAATGTTTTTCTTCTCATATATTTGTAAATTACAATCATCTTAACACAAAAAGAAATAATTAAATTAGCAGATTTTTCTCCTTCTTCACTTTGATGATAGTTCTGTTTTTTGGCCCAAAATGTTAATAAAGCACAGAGTAATGAAAAGCAAGAGGCTGAGTTGTGCTGAGCTTAAAGATGCTAAACATGACTGTAGTTATCATTTTTAGTGAGATATAGATTCAAAATAAAAAAAAGTTGGATGGATTACAGGGAAGTAAAGATATGAAGACTGTGAATCAGATGCTTTTTATCAGCAGTCAGTATAAGAAATATATACTTCTATTTTATACATATAGTATGTATTAGTACTAACTCAGCCAGTCAGTAAAAGAACTGTTTGTGATGGAGACCTGAACACACAGAAAACAGGATTTCTCTGCTTTGACACTCATTTTCTGCCCAGTCCTTTTTTATTACGCAACAAATCATTAAAACAAAGGAAGAGTCGTTGCTGTTGACACATAACAGAAAACACAGCAAATATCCTGTTTTAAATTACTTTAATGGGAAACAAACAGTATTTTAGCACATATCTCTACATCAGTTATATGTCTGTTTTATATGTTTTTGTAAATTTTGTCAAATGGCATTGATTTAATTTACTAATCTAAGTAGAGATATGCGAAGTACAAGTCCACAGAGGCTCAGGTCAACCCTGATCTGACCTGTTGGTCGGACCCTCATTTGAAATGGTCTCCGTGGAAACCTGGATTGCAACACTGCAGTCCTTAAGAAGGAAAACAGAGTTAAAAAATGTCTGGCCCTATTTTTCGATCACAGAAATTACAGCAAAATGAAGAGTTTGCTGTCATCTGCATACAGTTTCAGGTGCAGCAGCAGCTGCTGCTTGTTGTCCGTATCTGAACAGTGAAATAAATATTCACAAATGTGCCCTCAGAGCAGAAGGAATAAATAAAAGCAGTGCATAGAAGCACTGCCTGCTGTTGGTATCAGGGCAGTGTGTGTGTGGATGTGTGTGTGAGAAACTGTGTTTAGCAGTCTGTCTGTGAATAATGTTATCTTTGTCTGAATCTACGAGCCTCACTGTCTCCCTCTAACTGAATTATGGAAAGGTGTGGATGTGGCTGAACTGGCAATAAGCCTCGTATATGTGTGTGTGTCTCCGTGGTGAATGCCATGTCAAGTCATAGTGTGTACTTTCTGATCCATGTATCCCTGGGCTCTGTGTGTGTGTGTGTTACGTATGTGTGTGTGAATTTGATCCGTAGATCCCTGTGGCGTTCCAGGGGAGCAAACTCAGCTGCCCCAGTGCTCACTGGGAGACTCTGTGTTATTAGAATTGGGACCTGGGACTCACACTCACATATTTTTACCTCCACCAATCCCCCAGACTTGAAGGTTTTCTGTTCTTCTCTTTTTTCCAGCAGTGAGAAGACAGACAGAAACAAAAAGAGGTTTATAACCAGAGAGTGATGAGAAAGCAGGGTTCAGTTAGAGGATGATGAGTAACATTCATCTTTGTTATGAAGCTAAATAGTGTTTCTTACACATAGTGCATAGAAACACTCCATGGGTTCAGAGGAAAATAAGAAAAAGAGACAATATTTTCTGTTTTCTACTGAATGGATGCAACTTCAGGTTCTACGATGAGTCCGTTCAAGAGGTCGGACTCACTCACAACACACTCAGATATATGTGCACTGAAAATAAATGTTTTGAAAGATTTTAAAATAAAAAATGGTAAAACCTATTTTATAAACTTATAATATA
>JBAMIG010000010.1:5525932-5537663 GCA_037177335.1 Kiunga ballochi | reverse complement strand
AAGCGATGCTGCAAACCCAAAGCGATGCTGCAAACCCAAAGCGATGCAGCAAACCCAAAGCGATGCAGCAAACCCAAAGCGATGCTGCAAACCCGAAGAGTGGTGTAAAATTCCTCCACAATTATGTGAGAATGTGAAAACTATCCAGCAACATTTCACTTCTATGAACTTCAATCGAGCTTTATTTATAACCCTGATTCACAACAAACTTGTTTCAAACTAGTTGTGATGTAATTGTTGAATCTTCTGTTTCTAAAACATTGAACTGAAGTGTTTGCACTAGACTGTTGGTGATTTTGGTTTGGGAAACGTGATCATTTGTTGCAACAGAAACCAAGATTTCTGTAAAAGATTTCTGGCAAATAAAAACCTTCATGTCTTCAAAATGCTGGAGTTTTTCATTCTGTCTCCTTGCAGCACGCCGTAGGATTGTGTCCTTTTTCCTTTCCACTCTAATGTTTTCTTTCTGGTGTGTGTGAAGCGGCGAGGCCGCGCCGTTGGTTCTGCAGGAGACGGCCGCGTTTCTGTTCTTTTCTGTTCTGCTGTTGCTGGGGGGGCAAGTGGAAAGCACTACGCTCATGCAGCCCATTATTTCTCTCATCATGTGTTCTCACTTTTTCTCCCTATCGCTCCCTCTCTCCCTGCAGAACCACACACTGAGTCAGCACGCGCAGTGAGACCATGGCCCGGCAGGATCTCTCAGCTCAGCCGTGCCCCCGACCCGGAACCGGCGGGGGACCCCCATCTCCACATCACAGCCAATCAAAGTGTCATTTGCTACTCACATGTAAAACTCTAACGATCGCGCCACTGGGTGCGGCCATTAGGAGCAGCGGGGGAAAGGAATATTAATGGGATATGCTATTAAATAAAGAAAGGAAAAAGAGGGAGAGGAAAACTGTAAGAGCTGGATGAAGGAAAGAGAAAGCTGAACAAAGGTATTGTACGTGCAGTATTTTTTATTGTCCCTGCCAAACACCCCCACCAGCTTCTCCCTCCACCCCTCTCCTCCTTTCCTCCCATCAAGTCATACATTTTTTTTCTTTTTAACCAACAAGAAGAAAAAATCAAGACACACCTTGTTTTTTGGTCTTTTTTGCTTTTTAAAATAATAGTTTTTAGGAAAACTACCGTTTCTTTTCCTCTCAGTTGCTTCTTGTATTCATAGGTGCCAATTTTTCTTTTCCCATATGAGCTAATTTCTTGTTTCTTTTGCATTTTTGTACCTTTCATTTCTCGCCGCAGTAAGTAGGTACTTGTGCTGTGTTGTGATTGTTTGCCAGTCGTAATCTCCCCCCCCCCACTACCCTTTTTATGATTGTTATATATATTTTTCCTTTTTTGTAATTACTATGAAAAAAGACATGAAAACGAAAATAAAGTGCAGAAAAGCGTACAGATGTTCTTTTTTCTTTTTTTCTTTTTGGATTGAGTTTTCCAGTCATGGGGCCGATAAATGGGATTATTGTAAAAAATGAATATCATCGATTTCAGTGCGTCTGGTCAATGACTGCTTTTTAAATGTGAATTTACCAGATTGCAATAATCTAGTACAGAAAACAGAGAAAAGAAATAAATAAAAGACAATAAAGAGTTTCTGTGTGATGTGAGTTTATTCAGAAAAGTGTGTGAGAGCTTGCAGGTCACAGACTCTGCAGGTATGATGGAAAGGATACCAGAAGAGCAAAGACACCTGAGTGGAACACAATGTCATCAGTCCCAGTTTACACTAGAGGTGTGTATTGGCAAGAATCTGGCGATGATTATATGTTGTAAAAATCAGTTTCAATTCATTTCAAAACCTTAATGTGTGTAACAATACAGAGGTAATGATACGATATGTTGCCATTTTTCTTTACTATAGTTTAATGGTAATAAAACTGAACCATGCAGGTGCCATTCAATCACAGCAGGCTGGGTTCTGACCATGAAGGCTGCAGTGCAGGTTCCCCCTCTAGCCCTCCAGACATGGCGATCACTGCAACAGCAGTCCTGCAGACCTAGCATACACATTCCCTGGTGCTGTAGGTCCCTGTGAGAAAACACTGGAGTTAAGAATATAAATAAGATTAAAAAACAAAAATGTGCGCTGTAGTTTGAAACAAAAAACTATGAATTATATACATAAACTGAGCGGATACTGTGAAAGTGAAGTGTACATTTATTGCTAGAAAACTAATCAAATGAAGCTAAATTCCTAATCTATTTTAAAATGTAGTCGTTTCTATTGGAAATAGAAGGAATGTCCACCAGCGATAATCTCGGCAGTCACATGACAAAAAGTATGAGGAAAATGAAAGCTGTGAAACGGCCATGTTTTCCATTGTAGACAAACACATTACAGAATTTGGAGTAAGACTTGGTTGAAAAACGGATTACATTAAGTAACAAAAAGAATGACGGCTGTTGAAAAATATTCCATAAATGAGAAGAAATGTGTCTTTTATTCTGGAACTGAGTCTCAGTGCAAACTCAGAGTGGCTGCTGTTTAATCACACTTTGTCCAAATCTTCAATAAAAAAACTGATTTTTGGTAAAGAATTAGTTCTTTCTCTAAACAAGGAAGGACTATTTCTAAATCAGAAGAGCAAACAAATTGTTACCATAGACTGTATGTTGGTGATTGACAGGTCACTGGAGGACTTTAACATCTTTCCAGACCTGCATGCATCACCAGTATCACAATACACCACTTTGTAGTTTAAGTTTAATTATTCTTTTTCCAAATTATGATGTGTCATGGCTGCATATTCCAGAGATTTTGACCTTGTAGGCTACAAGGAGAACAAATAATACTCTGTAAAGCTATTAGTTTGACATTAGCATGAAGATATTTACCCATGCTAACGTAGCAATATATGGAATTAGAATAGTGCCCTAAACCTTTGAAACCTTAAATGGTTTTGTACTTGTATAGCACCTTTTTACACATTAGTGTACTGAGAGCGCTTTGACACCATTCGGCCATTCACCCATGCGCACACACTAATTCACACAAACTGATTCATACAGAATATAATGGCTTAATGTAATTTTATACAACTCTGCTCAAAAATAAATTAATATTAATAAAATTAATATTTATATAATACATTTATATGATTTTATTTGAAGATGTCTTAAAGCAAATATTTAAAAGTTATGTTTTTAAAAATTTCACGTACCTCCTGGGATGCCTTGAAGTACCCCCTGGGGTACGCGTACCCCCATTTGAGAAACAGTGCACTAACTTGATGGTTAGGAGATGACCTGCTCTACAAAAAAGTGCGCTTAAAAGTCTGTGATTGAAAATTAAAATCCTTAAACTAAGGTTTGCAAGTCTTTTTTTTTCTTTTAGCCAAGATTTTTCAGCCTCCTTGATCTTTTTTTTTCTTTTTTCTTTTTTTTTTTTATCATTGAGCTTGCTACTTTTAAAGCACTTTATTTTTGGGGGGTTATAAAGCACTGGTGAGGCAGTTGTCCACAGGGTCATGTACACACTGGAGCAGGAACAAGCTCTTTCAGACAGGTGTTCCTCAGACTGAGATCATAACCCACCAGGCAGAATGTTCTACTCTGCTCCTGCGTGTCCTGTGGAACCACATCTCCACCTCATCCTGCTCTTTTGTCCGTTGGGAGGCTCAGCTTAGTGCAGCCTCAGCTTCTGCTGAGCCCCTCACCAGTCTCAACTCCTCTCTTTAGCCTCTTTTTTTTAAGGTTTTCAGAACTTTGAAGCAAAGCAAAAAAACAATGCTTCCAAAAATCATGTGAATGCGACCTGGCACGGTGTGGACGAATCTCTAAAAAACCAGGGTTGCACCCTCTGAGCTCACATATTAAATGATGTTTGCATAAGATTTTAACATTTTAAGGTTTAAGGGGTTCAAAATGTTTTTGCAAACATGCAAACAACAGATTTCAGATTACAAGTAGTAGAGGTTTTTTCAAACTAAAATGGTGGGAAAGAAACGCTGTGTTTGAAAGTATGAAAATGTCTCATTGAAGAGAGCGAGGGTGCAACAAGAGGTTTGAATCTGAAAATAAAACATGGAAACGTTGTAATACGCATATTGCACTATTTAAAAAATGGTCTAGTCCAAATTTATGCTTGTAAGATTAAAACAATTTTTAGACATTCAAAATACTTTTCAAGGTTTAAAAAACAATTTTCAGACTTGAAAAACTTTATTTCAGGTTTTTCATTTTCAAACAGACTTTTAAGATTTCAAAATGGTTTTTCTTGTTCAGCCTCAGATTAAGGCACTGCTCTAATCCCATAGATTAGCACTAAATTTGTTGTTAAACTTAAATGGGGAAGCCATCTCATATCTAGGTTTTGGTGAATTAAGGACAACATAATCTACTGTATATTTTCCTAAACGAGTAGAAAATAAAAAGTTGCTAAAGAGCTGCTACAATGAAAGTTATGCAGTGCTTACTAAACTATGCTGCATGATCCAGTGCATTTTAAAGATGAAGGTAGCAACTCGCTGATCTTAAATACAACACATATTATAAAACTAGTCAGATTTTGCTTAAGAATACAGGTACATCTCAGGAAATTAGAATATTATGAAAAAGTTTAATATTCTTCATCAGTCATTTCAGAATGTGAAACCAATATATAATACAGATTCAGTACACATAGTCAAACATTTCAACCATTTATTCCTTGAAATATTGATAATTGTGTCTTTACATAATGAAAACCAAAATGCAGTGTCTCCAAAAATTTGAATATTACATAAGATCAATTTAAAAAAGATATTTTAAACAGAAATATCAGGCTTCTGAAAGGTATGTTCTTTTCCATGCACTCAATACTTGGTTGGGCCTCTTTTTGCATGAAAAATGCATCAATGCGGCATGGCTTTTTCATAATATTCTAATTTCCTGAGATGTACCTGTATATAAAATTTCTGACTTCTCTCATAAAGATGAAGGACAACGATCAGTCTCAATAGACTACCCGCTACAAGGTCATATGTCTACGGGTCAGACCCAGGATCTAGTGTACCATTGAACAGTAAACCAGAACTAATATTTTTCTAGGATTCATACTGCACCCAGAACAATCAACTTAATGTAAAGATGTTTTATTTAGCATATTTCTCAGATCTAACTGTAGAATCACAGCCTTTACAGAGAGGAGGTAGTATTTTCCATTTTCTTAGTACAGAACAGACAATTCAGTAGAGAGGCACAATTTTCTTTTGTTATCACAAAAGAAACAAAAACAAGAAAGAAACAGCTTTTCACACTTAAAAAAAAACATTTAGAGTAGACTAAATTACAGACGGTCCCTAAAATATCCCCGAATTTAAATTATATGACTTTTATTTAATTGTAATATCAAGTTAAATGTTGACTTAAAATGTTGCACAAGTGTTTTCACATTCTAAAAATGTATACATATAAAATGATGAGACAATATAGGCTACAGATAGCCTATGAATAATAATAATAAAATAATGGAATTTCTCTGCAGAGGTAAAAAACAGATGTTTGTTTATGTTTGTGTCTGTGTGAGGTGACCTTGTGAGGATGGGGGATAGGAATAAACTCAATTTACTTATACTTCTTTAAAATGTGCCTTAAGGGGCAGATTACACAAGATTAATCTTCTCTTTGCACCTTTTTGTTCATGTTAAACAATGTGATGATGATGTAATAAATAAATTAATATAAGATAATAGTAGCCTAATGGTATATATATATATATATATATATATATATGAATGAAGTTTTTAATTCATAAATATGTCCCGATAAAACCCATGAAAATCCCAGGTAGTCTCGGTGTGTGTCAGTACATATCCGTGCGTTTATTTCCGGGTGGCACGAGGTTGCTCCGGTGACAGCCCCGCTAGCATCAGCTGATCCATCCTCCCTCCTCGAGCTGATCCATCCACGAGCACCGCCAGAGACCGGGACACAAACAAAAACAATCACCGGGACACATCCACAGTTGATGTCTTGTAGCTGAAAGCCAAAGCAGCGGGCAGGAGTTATGGCGGCGTCGCTTCTCTCCGAGACCGACATCAGGCACCGGTCCATGGCGGAGGAGGATCCGAACGGGAACGAGCACGGGGCGGCTGCTCGCAGCGTGGCGCCTCGTTGGGGGCCGCAGCACGCCGGGGCTCGGCAGCTGGCACGGCTCTACTCGCCAGGTGAGAACGCGTTTGGTTCCGTTATGGATGTTTTGCACGCTGTCAGATGAGCAGATCTGAGGAATGAGGCCTGAAAACGGTAGGCTACGACCGCCTTAATGAGGATGCAGACGGTGCAAACGGAGACAGCAGATAAGCCAGGCTAAGACTGCTGCTAAGAGAAAACTTGTCCATTATTGGTCTTTTTATGACCTAAATCTCACAAACATGGCTGTGAAGCTGCAGCTGTGTGACGGTCTCCTGTCCACAGAATAAAACACCTTTCCTCTGACAGACACTGTAGGTCTTCATGTTGTTTGCATCTGGAGGAGGATTTTAGGGTCTCATAACAGTGAGTAAAATAAACAGCAGTCTCATTTGTTCCTGCTAAGACTGGATTAACTTTGAACTTAAAGTAGGCCATGGAAATGTGAGGCCCCTGGAAGGGGAAGGTTTGTGCTGAGGTCAGGAATCCAGACTCAGGACTGTCCTCATAGGGATGCAGTCCAAAGAATGAGGACACTTTCTCTGAACTCTAAAGTCATACATATCATGACTTGAGATTAAATAATACATTACTTTGTATCATTATTTATTTACAAAAATGAATGCAGCTTCCACTGGAGTTCAGGAGCAGCCAGGTGCTGCTAATCAGAAGCACTTGATGAACCAATCAGCAGTGAGAGCTCCTGTATAATTCAGGTGTGTGTTAACACAATGCTGAGGAGGAAAGATATCAGTAACCATCTGAGAAACTTAGTCAAGATGTCTTCTACTCTTACCTGGGGTGGACATCCCAAAATCAGACTGTGATGCTCAGAGAAAACATGTCAGACTCTCCAGTTACATGTTAAAGCTCACGACATTCCAGTGAGGGAAATGACAGAACCAGTAAGGCCTGGGCACGTTGGGCACGTTTATTCTGAATAAAAAGTCATTTAGCGTTACATTGAGGCAGAGCGACCATGTAAACACCAAATAATAAAGATAATTCAGACGATTTATTCTCATTTTGAATCAGAACAAATGAATTCCATCATGTAAACTTTTATCCCACTCAGTTATTTCCAGTTGTTCTGTGCATACTCCTTACTTTGTCCTGTTTCTGTTATACATCAGTGCCTTCTGCCATCTGTCCAGTCAGAACCCCTACAACCCTCAGATCTAAGGAGAAGGCAAATAAACATATTTCCATGTAAATTTTAAGCCACCATTACTATTTTAATGTAAACCTGGTGACATAAAAAACACCTTGTATTAGCTTGTGGGCACGGGGAAGGAAGGATGATGGTCTGGGCGCTTTGAACCGTTACTTGAACTTATGTTCCTAGCTTGTAGAAGCTTTACGATACGTTTTAATGAAATGAAAATATATGAATAGAGAGTGGTGAACATGCTGAACATGTCAAAGGATAAAACTAAATAATATAAGAAGCATATAAATAAAATCACCACTACAGTGTTCACATGGAGATCATTTAGATCAGTTTGAAAGACTCCTAAAAGTGGGTTAATCAAATTTAAGATGCTAAATTCTGTTTAAATGTCTTCATGAATAATACAACTTGTAATATTCCCATAACTAGGAAGCGATTCCGGCTCCAAATGAGTGAAAAACCCGATGAGTTCGGGAGCTGCATCCCTGCAGAAAAGGATGGCCAAGTGTAATCCACACTGTCCTGTAAAATGGCTCAATTTACATCTGCGGATGGATTGATTTCTTTGGTGCGATGGCACGCTGTGCTTCCGACCTTAGCGGAGGAAACCTGTGTTACCAGTTGCGCATCAAGCTGGTTGGTGCCACTTCCTGCCTGACCATCTGCCCTGTGTCTCACTTCGCTGAGCATTTTAATTGCCTCCGGTTGAGCCGTGCTGGCAACTTATTGACATAAAAAAAAAGGGAATCTGAGAAAATAAGGGTTTGATACACGACAAAAAACATTATTGTGATGTTTTACACCAACATATGTCACTGGGATGATGCTAAATTCCCAGTCTGTCTCTGCACAGTGAGTGTATTTATGTCCTGCTGAACCTGAGAGTGTGTGTGTGTGTGTGTTGCTCAAACAGGCTCACTGAGCTGAAACGGAGACTTCTGAGACTTCTTATGTTTATTTACCCTCTGCAACGTGTTGTAGCTCAGACACTGTGTGTGCAGGACGGAGTGAGACCAGTTGTCCCTGTTTCAGATGCTTTGCGTAAAGAAGCCACATTTGTCATTAATGGAATTGGGTCTACTCTGTTATTCAGTGCAATTACATTAGAGAGATAATTGTCATTACTTCAGCCGTCAAGTCCACGCTGATGTTGCACTGTGGAGCTGCTGAAATTCACTCACACACACACACACACACCACTGTTCATAATGAAATTGGAAACAAGATGGTTGTGTTACTGTTCGTTACGGAACATGGACTGTATATAGAAGATGGACAGAACCGCTGTAACGCTGCCTGAGGGTTTCTGTGTAGCTGAAATAAAAACTAAGTGGGCGATTTCCATCTTCGCCATTTTGGCTGTGTCATGCTTGTCATAACTCACGGAAAATACAAAAGTGGGCAAAGAGGTGGAGTTGAGACCCCTCTCAGCTCCTGATTTCTTTACACCCGGATTCACTGCAGAGAAAGCTGACAGACGCCAAAGCAAGTTGGAAAAGTAAAGGCTGGGGACTCATCAAGAATGTCAACAATCACTGGTGTAATCCAGGACAAATCTCATATTGCTGTGTGTTGTGAAAAAGAAACCATCATTAAAATGTGTTAAAAAGAACTGCTTAGTGCAGCTCTGCAAAAACTACAAGGCATGTCCATTTTTTGCTGGTTCACACAAATGAATGTTTGGTACAACAGTGCAACCAATGCAAAGCGTTAGTCTGGAGCCCTGAAGCATTTTTTCAGCCTCTGCTGAGAAATGTCTCCTTGGGACGTCAAGTCAGGATCACAGTGTTTGTCCAGGTCTAAGTTTAATAACAATAAACAGATATTCTTGTAAAGGGTTTTATTATTATATAAAGATTATATAAATATAACAGTTTTATTTAACAGTAAGGCAAAATATTTTCTTTCCTATATTTGGGGCTCATTTATTGGTTAAAATTCTTATTGGCTAGAAACCAAACAAAAGCTTTCATTCAGCCAAAAGTCACATAACCTGTCTATCAGAGTGTAACCGAAGCCTTGAACACAGACAAAGGATACCTCACTGTTGTTCACCTGTGCTGACCAAACACAGGCAGCATAGCGGTGCAGCAGTGTGAGACGACATGCCAGCAACATCACAGTGACAACTGCTGGAGGTCGGTCCCGATTTAAATATTAACCATGTCCTCACAGTTTTGCTTAATTGAGATCATGTCTGAGCATTTGTCTTGTTCAGCTTGTAAAATGCTGTAGAAACGAGCAGAAATGTCATGTTTCCACATTGTTTTCCACCAAGCAGCTGATATTCAATGCTGTCGTCCTCCTGCTGTCTTTGTTTTGTGTCACATTTACGTTTCTGTGAACTTTACTGTTTTTCATGATCCAAATCGTTTCCAGGCTGTGGTGCCAGAAGAAGCAAAATAGAAATAAGTGCAGAGCTTTACCAGCCGCTTATGTCCACCCATATGGAAACACAATGAGATTCCTAGATGTGTTGATTCTTGGCTCTATTTTGGTGTTTGCTGTATATTTATATCCTAATTTGTTCTCTTGTGTCAAAAAACATTTCAAAGATCACGAACTTTTTCCTCTTGTGGATGATAGGATCCAGATAAACGACATATTTATCTTTTATTTATATATATATATGTGTATATATGTGTATATATGTGTATATATGTATATATGTATATATGTATATATATATATGTATGTGTGTGTGTGTGTGTGTGTATATGTATAAACAAATAAATAAATTAAATAAAATAATATATAGACTACTTACCAATAGCAAGATGAAGCCTGTGTCCAAAACATTGAAGTCTGGTCCAGTCATTGAGTTCCACAGCTTTGATGATTTTTTTTCTGCGTTGTCGGTTGTGATACACGTCTGGGCCTGCTCTTTCAGACCCCAACTTGACAGACACTCTTTCAATCCCAGGGCAATGTTCTCTCCTGTGTGGTCAGTGGGAAAGTATACTGTCTGTCAACAGCGACTTTTTAATTCAAAGTTTATCATTTATGAAATGCACGGTGAAACCAAGATACGGTTCGGTCAATCTGCTTGACCACATATCTGTAGTTGAGGCGTAATACTTCACATGTTTCAGCTCGGTTAGCACTTTTTCTTTACACTCTGAATACTGCTGGCTGAAGTAGGTGCAGGAGGGAATTGCATATCTTCTGTCCAGCGTGCTGAGGAGATTTTTAAATCCGTTCTTAGGGACCGTGTTGACAGGCACCATGTCCTTGACAATGTAGTGCGTAATGGCCGTTGTTATCACCTGGTGTCTTTTGCTAGTCTTGTCATATGGAGTCAAACTTTGAAAGGATGCCGTTATTGTAGAGTGTTTGCTACAGTGGGCTTGATGATCATCTTCACGTGCCTTTTCACCAGATTGTTTTTGTCATGCGCTCGTCATGCAAATTGCCGTGGTGATTTTTTTTAAGTGCCGGTATAAGTTAGTTGTGTTGTGACGTCACAACTTTAGCGCGACAGGTTTTACCCAATACCTGGTTCTAGTGCACGTCTGCGTCAAGTGATGTCAAGTTTATTTATAAAGCGCATTTAAAACAACAGTCGTTGACCAAAGTGCTGTACAAGGGAGTCATACATATAATAAAATACAAATAAATAAACACATTAAATGTAGTATTAAAAGCCAAGGTGCACTGCTTATTTAGGCAGGCTGTTCCACAGCCGTGGGCCCGCTACTGAAAAGGCTCAGTCTCCACGAGTGATGAGCCTGCTTTTAGGGATTGTTAAAAGCAGCTGGTCTGCTGACCTTAATGCTCTGGCAGGGGCATGAAGGTGCAGCATGTCAGACAGATAAAGTGGCGCTGTGCAGTGTAGACATTTAAAAACCATTAATAAAATCTTAAAATGTCATCTAAAAGCCACAGGCAACCAGTGCAGTGAGGCCAGAACTGGGGTGATGTACTCCTCAAACACGAAATACTCTCATATAACCGATGTGATGTTTTTCTTCCCACCTCCTCCTCTGGTTCTGCTGAAGTAATTTTTAAATGCATGAAGATTTTAATGCGCAAGGAGCATGTTAATACTGATTGGTTACAAGCAGAATGCCGTCTCTGATTGGTTAGCCCACCGGTACGATAGGATTACAGCATACATGTGTAAATAGTTGACACAACAGATCCTGGATCAGTTAGGAGCGCTGTAAAAACCGCAGCTTCGACGATCACGTGATTGCATCGTTGGAAATTGCAATTTTGATTAGGGCTGAACAATTTCTGAAAATAATCTAATTGCTATATTTTTCCTTAATATTGCAATAGCAATTTAATGTTTTTTTTTTCAATGGTCCTCTTATGTATTTTTTAACAAGTAATAAATTATCTGTATTTAATAAATATTAAATTAACTATCCATATAGGGTTTGTTTGTATACCTTAGGCTTATGTTAAGAACAATACAAATGAAGCAGAAATGAATATAAGACA
>JBAMIG010000010.1:5415528-5426167 GCA_037177335.1 Kiunga ballochi | reverse complement strand
GGAAAATATCGAAGACGCGCACGCGCTAATCCGATAAAGAGTCTCCTTTACCGGGGGAAGGAGTGGTTTGTAAAAAGGGAGGGAGGGAGAGAGAGAGAGAAAGAGAAGGAAAAGAATTGGTTCAGGGCGGAAGCATCTTTGGCTCGCGCGCCGCGTCCCTTCCTCCTGAGCCTTTTGTGTTTCAAACTCTCGTTTCTCACATATCAATAATTCAGATGCGCGCGCGAGAGAGCACCCGCGCGCTATGAGTTCTGCCGCTGCCTCCTCACTCATCCAGGGCCCCTCAGCACGGTGCGCGACACCCGCTCATCGTGTTTCTAAGTAACGGGAAAGCTGCAGAAAAAAGGAGAAAATAAGAAGGACCGTGAAAACCGAAGACCGTTCAGGGATGAATGTGTAGGAGAACAATTTATTAAAAAGAAAAACACTAAAGAGACAACTTGAAATAGCCTAAAACCGTTTGGTGTGGTGTCGCCTCATAGCGCGCGCGACGGAGTTTACTGTAAACCCCAAGAAAAGAGAAAGAAAAGGGAAGTGGCTTCTAACTGGGAAAGCGGCTGTTTTTAGGTCTAGCAGGCAAAACCGGGATACTTTTTATTTTTCCTGAAGAGGAAGCGAACCTCCGTTTGCGGTGTGAGACGTCCGAAGTTCGCCTCTGCGTTGTGGGAATGTTGGTGTTGTGCCTCCTCAGTGCCGCGTGGCTCGCGGCGAGCCCGGTCAGCGCACAAAATGAGACCGAACCCATCGTCCTGGAGGGGAAGTGCCTGGTGGTGTGCGACTCCAACCCGACCTCGGACCCCACGGGCACGGCACTCGGGATCTCGGTGCGCTCCGGCAGCGCAAAAGTGGCATTTTCCGCAGTCCGGAACACCAACCACGAGCCCTCAGAGATGAGCAACCGCACCATGGTCATCTACTTCGATCGGGTAGGAGGAAATATATCTGCTTTTATTATGTTCTGTTCTCAGATGTTTAAGTTTCAGTAGTATGTAGTTACTTAGACTCCTGGAGGAAATGTTGGTTTGCACAATCTGTTTGCGCCATATTTTTCCTGTTTTTATTTTTATTTTTAAAAACGAAGCAAGAGGCTATTTGGACTGCATAAAAACTATAAAATATAATAATAATAAAAGGCATTATGCTCGGAAAGTGCTGGAAACAACTAAAAGCACAAAAAGAAAAATGTGAGATGCCAGAATATTTTTTTGTAAAGTAAAAGTTTTTTGTGTGGAAGTTTTCAGGAAATGGGGAAGTGACATTTGGTCATATAATGTAGTTTATCAGGTAGAGAGGAGAGAAACTCCTGCCTGCAGTAAAGGTTAATTGCCCTTCAAAGTGCTGTTCAGATATTCGCCTACATAAAAGCAGACAATTTGCTGCAGAATTAAGAAGATTTCACTCACAGTTTGCAAGTTCGGTCTTAAAAAAAAGTCATTTTCTGTGCCTTCATCTGTGAGTGTGAGTGCCAAAGAGGCCCTGAGCAGACCCACACAGACTTGGTTTGCTAGATCAGTCTGATGGTCACAAATAAATAATCGCAGCTTAATTTCACTTTGGGATTTTTGTTAAATGATGATGGAGAATTTGTGATGTTTAAGGGGTGATTTTAGTGAATAAACCTTTAACATTTTCACCATTTAAGTCATTTTTTCTATTTTCTCTCTTTGTTTCAGGTTCTAGTAAATGTTGGAAGGAATTTTGACGAGGAGAGAAGTAATTTCATCGCACCGCGTAAAGGGATTTACAGTTTTAACTTCCACGTAGTCAAAGTCTACAACCGCCAAACTATACAGGTACTGTGATCGTCTTCTACCTGATCAGTAAGTGTGTGCGTGTGTGTGTCCCTCCACATTCCATTGTAGATGTTTGAAATGCCTCAGACTGGAGCGGGTGTTAGCAAATGAAAGCTAATCACCCGCCACCCGCAGGACCAAACATAATGAATACGTACAGAGAGGAAGGCTGGAAATGAAGCGCGTTGAGCCGGCAGGAGGCCGAAGCCATCCGTGGTGAGCGTGATGAGAGTCCGGCAGCTTCTTTGTGAGCACCACGGGCAGCAACAACAAGCAAAAGTCAAGTTTTCCCGCTTGTTGTGCAGAATAAAAGTGATGTTTTCATCTTTTTTTCACTTCCTTCATCCTGTTTAAGTAAAACCTTGATAGAGAATTTACCTGCTTTCCTGCCCCGTCACACCTCCTCTTTCATCCTGCTAACTGAAGCCTTTAGATGCAGTCTCTGCTCTCTTTAGATGTGTCAAGTGACTGGAAACATGCAGACGGTGACAGAACAAGCCACCCAGCGTTAATTACAACCTATCTGTTGCAAATTAAACTGTGGCATAATTACGCTGTTGGCCCCCCGGAGCTTTAGTACCAGGTTTTGCTACTTCAATTTTATTATTGGAGCCTTGAATTAATAATTATGACGGGTAGAAGAACTAGACGGCAAAGTCAAGCTTGCCACGCAGCCTCATGTGTGACACACAGCTAGACGGAGGATGGCAAACACTTGACTCATAACACCGAGGTAATTAACTCTGTCATACCAAGCAGAACACAATGGCAGTAATGGCTGTCCCAGTTCATCCCCATCAGGGCTGCTTTCTGCTGCAGAACAGCTCTAAATTTTAGATCCCAGCTCGGCTTGATTTCCCTTTAACCTTTCAGCAGGAGTGCATCACTTATTAACAAATCCTAAGTATTAATCATCATTTAAAAACAATAAATCACATTTCTGTTCCTGCATGTAAGATACAGCTGTCAGTTTGTCTTCCCTCCTCCGAGCATCCTCATCCTCCCATCCATCCTGTGCATCTGCTGTGTTAAACTCCCACTGTTTGATCACCTCAGAGGCAGCCGCCGTGCTGAATGCAGGAGGAAGAGGAGGGGAGAGGTTGAGGTTTAATTTAGAAGCGTGAGGAGTAGAAAATAAGGGAAAAGTGAGGGGCAAGGAAAAGTCCATGAGGAGGAGGAGGACAAGGAGGAGGAGGGGTTGGCAGGTGGTGAGCAGAGAAGATGGGTAGATTGGGAGAGAAAGTGGAGGTTGAGGCAGGGCCAAAATGATGAAGCACTGTTTATGATGAGTCTTCATCCCTGCAGGTGTGTTTATTTTTTGTCATGCAGTTAAACAAACAACCAAAAAATCTTAATTGATCCAGGATATCATCTGACCTGCACATCAACCCGTCCCACGTTCCTGTAGGTCATTTATTTACTTCCCTTCCTGTCTGCTGCATCATACACAGAATGGAAACAAATAAATTCCATGTCAGAACGTTTTGTTCCTGTTGCGTGGAGCAGAAAGCTCCCAGATCTGACAGACAAGCCGCTGGTTGTGTGTCAGCAGCATCAGCCGCTCTCTGGTCAGACTGGATCCTTTTTAATTACACGTTCATTATTGTTTTGTTCTGGGACCGTTGGAGGTTAATGTGCCTTCTGCGCGCACACAAAGCAACAACTTTATCATCAGCCATGTGTGGAGAAAAAAAGTGTTTTCTGAAGTTAACTGTGCACCACAGAGAGTTGGAGTGGGACACGTTGGGGTTGTGATGCTTCGCAGCATGCAGCAGCGGTGTGAGTGTGTGGGCATTCAGAAAAAGCCTCGGGTCACAACGGGACAGCAGCGCTGAAAGTTACACAGAGCAGATGTAAAGAAGCCTCCGGCCACGTGCGGCTGAGAACTTTCTGTTTGTTCCGACCTGAAGATGCTGCTGATGAATGCTTTTACATTTCACAGGATTCCCTTTAGGTGGTTAAAAACATAGATGGTGTTTTTCACCCAGCTCTGCGGGGCTTTCCCTTAAAACATGTCAATTTGCTCTTTTAACCAATGTCGATGGATCTTTTACTGGAAATTCATTCAGGAGATCGAACAGAAATTTGAGCAGGAATAGGTTTAAAATTTTACATAAAAAAATTAAGTAAAATTAAAAGGTAGGAATTAGGGCTGGGCGATTAATTGATTTAATCGATTAATTTGAATTAGTTGTTTATGAATATTTATTTTTATGAAAATCGAGATTGTTTTTGCTGCCCCAGCACCTTTTGGGCTTCCGTAGATTAGTGACGTCAGCGCCGGTTTCAGTAGACAGGCTTGTCTTCCTTGCCACAAATGTGTAGTTTAAACAAAAGGCAGCACGAATGTAACATTGATGTTTAAATTGTATCTTTATTTTTGTTAACATTCAGGAATTTCTCAAAATATTGTTTTGATTCGTATAAAAGACATTGATTTCCTTGAAACACCACGTTAAGTGCAATGAAACGTTCATTTATTACCTCATCCTCAAAATGGGAAATTGTTTTTGTTAATTATTGTCAAATTACTCTGTTGTCAAATTTTGTTCTTTGTATTGTTTTTATTTTATTTTTTTAACAGTGGGGGGGAAAATTGATTTAAAATCGGAAATCGGATTTGGTATAAAATAATCGGAGATTTTATTTTTAGGCCATATCACCCAGCCCTAGTAAGAATTTATATTTCTTCCATTTAAATGCATCAATAAAAGACAAATAGAAGCTAAAATGTTATTAAAATAATTATTTAAACATGTTTTAGTATTTTTTGCACCACTTTGTTTTTTTATATATAAAACATTTTCTTAAATTAATCCTAATCATCCTTTTATTCACAATAATATCACCCTAAATTTAAGGCCCTTTGTCTCCATTTCACCGCTGATTCAGTTCAGTGGGTAAAATGTCTCCTGTTGAATTGAATAAATTAATAAAATGTTATAATGGTAAACGTTTGAGATTTCAAGTGGATAGTTTTTACTTTGTGGATTCCAAACAAATAAATAAATAAACCCTGAAGAGAATCATGTTTAATACAACAAGTAAACAAGCTCAGGATCAGGACAAAAATACTGATTATTCCCACTTTATAACTGTGAAATTAACTGAAGATGTTCTGATACCAGTTTTGATATCTGGGGTTTAGTTGTGTGTTGATCCGGAGTAGGATCCAAAACCTACATTTTTTATTAAGATATTCTGCTTTTATCTCATGAGCCCTTGCAGACCCTGCGGTCCTATCAGATCCCTAATTGTTCCCGTCGGTTATCCTGCCAGAGAACATCAGATGGCTGCTGCTGCAGCGATCGAGGGAGGTCCTGCATGTAGGACCACAGCCTGCCGTGATCAGGAGGCGTGTGTGGTGGGTCTGTTTGGTCATAGGTGGGCTTCTGGTGTGGATGGATCACCAACATATTGATTCCTCACAACAGAGTCAATCCAGTTGTTTAAGTTGAATTCTATTAATATTTTTACAGTTTAGAAGCAGAAAACAAGACTGAGAGTTTCTGTTTAGGTAGAATAGAAAGGTAAGGGACAATGGGGGAAATTAGAGTGGTTGACTTGCATTCTCTCTCTATGTGAGTGTGTGTGTGTGTGTACATGTGAAAGGGAAAACAATATTGCTGTAATGCATAAACTGTTCTGATCTATTTTATTGTCTCCGCCTGTCATTCGTTCCCTGCAGCTGAAACCCTCCTTCCTGCCTTCATTCCATCCCACTCAGACTATTGCAGTAGTATCCTTTATGGCATTAACACCAGTCTCCTCACCAGACTCCAGAATAAACTCTGATGCTTTGCCTCCTCACCCATACCTGTTCATGAGACCACATCACCTCTGTCCTCCAAAAACCTCCACTGGCTCCCATACTGCCCCAAATTCAATATCCGGTTAAACCATAAAGCACTCCACAATCAGGCTCCTTCACACCTAAAAGTCATGCTCCACCCCTATGTCCCTCCACATTCTCTCCACAAATACCATCAAAGCAAACATCAGACCTGCATCTTCTTCCCACAACACATTGGACTTGCCACTGATCCTAATATGCTCAACCCTGAACTAAAAACTCACCTGTTCTTCTCTGCTTGTAAGACTTAACCGATCAATATGATTTTTATAATGATTTCTTTTGTTTTATTTGTATTTTTATAGGATTGCTGTATTTTTACCCTTTTTAAACTGTTTTATTGTGTAAAGCATCAGACTTTATAAATGCATTATTGTTAAAATGATTATTATTAGTATTAATACTAATAATAAAGCAGTTTGTATTCCTGTTTTTCAGGAAAAGAGCTTTATAAAAAAAGTTTCACTTGGTGTATGAAAAAAATTGTGTTTAAAAAAGGAATTAAAATGTTTAATTAAAACATAACAATTTCCAGTAAAACTTTATAAATGATTGTTTAACAAAACATACAACAAAGAAGATAAAACGGTTCAGCTGCTTGTTAATATAAATATCTAAGCAGCCATTTAGATGGCAGCATTTAGTCGTGCTGACATGATGAAGACCACTTGCTGATGTTCAAGCTGAGCATCACAATGAGATTTAAGTGTCACGTTTGTTGGTCTGAGTATTTACTGGAATTTTTTACAGAACCATCTCCAGGGTTACAAAGATGGTCTGAAAAAAGAAAATCATCAATATAAGGCAGGGAGTCCAATAAGTACTGGTTCCAACCAAGATATGCAGAACAGCATCTCTGATTACACAACATGTATATCATCATAGCAGATGTTCTTCAGCAGCTGCAGACCACACTGTGTGCCACTCCTGCAGCTAGGAACAGGAAACTGAGGCTGCAATTCACACAGACTCACTAAAACTGGACAAATGAAGATGGGAAATGTTACTGGTTTAATGAGTCTCCATTTGGTAGGATCAGATTTTGGTGACTTTGGTCTCCTTTGTGCCAACATGGCATGGTTTAACCTCTTTAAAAGCAAAGTGCAGCTTTTCTGATTGGTTCTTCCTATGGGATGATGCACCATGTCACAAAGCTCTCATCAAAGTTGTTTACTATTGCATGAAAATGAAAGAATAAGTTGAAGACTTTAGTTTTCTTTTCTTTTCTTAAACTCCCCTGCATTGTCTTTAGGTGTTTTTTATTTGGTGGTTTTTGCACATTTTCCTATTCTTTTTCTTCCTTTCTGACTCGTTCCTGACTTGTTGACTCTTGTTGCATGTTATCTGTGCAACTCAACATAACCCTACAATTTTATGTGGAATTGCTCTTTCTCTGCATCAAGTGATGGATAGCTTTGTTCCATGCAAAATGACCATAACTGACTTAAAAATAGGAGAAAAACTGTCCATCCTTCTGAGGATGCATCATATGTGTAATAACAGAACCTGAATGATCTCTCTGCATTCTCTCTGTATTCTTTTAAGGCACTGAAGTGTTTTATAGATTAATCTGGCCAAAAAGAAACCTCATTCCTACAATTTGAGTAGAGAAAATGAACCAAGTCATGCTAGAAGACCTTTGCAATGTGGTGGAAAGAGACATTCTCAGTGCGAATGAGGATTAGATTTTCATCATGGATGTGGTGAAATCGGAGATTCTCAGAAACTGTGTGATGCTTTATGTCCAAATGGAGCAAAATCTTTGAGGAATGTTTCCAACACCTTTTTGAATCAATAATTAGGGATGGTTTAGAGCAGGGCTATCCAATTTGGTGTCTGCGGGCCAAAGTTGGCCCACAGTTCTCATAATTTGTTGGAGAGGAGTGAAAGATGAAGGCTTGAGACTTGCTATCTAAGCTAACCTCACAACAACATATTCTGCTCCAGCCTATAACTGTAATAGAAAATGCCACACGGGCGAGTTCTCAGATTAGCTCCATTATCGTCAGAAATGGACGACATTTTGCAGTGGGGGCAGCATACTGAATTCCATATTGTAAAACATAAATGATTTGTTTTGGCCCATGACTATCCACCCAAAGTAATTCTTGGCCCTCCAGTGTAAAGAATTCGGACACGTAGAGGCAAAAGGTGTTCCCACCTGTAGGAGGAACTGAAAAATGGTCTAATGTTTACATAAAGCAAAAGAGAGTAAGGATAACTCACCTTGTTTATCTCATGCATTCTGATGTTAAATGTATTTTTTATATAATATTAACCCAGAACTTGTGGATTGAATGTATTTATTGACAACCTGCTTACTGCTGGTAAGTAGGAGCCACAATGTGACTATATGAACATATTTATGTAGTTTAATGAGTAACATAAGCTCACACAAACACACACAAACGCACACTTGCAGGGTGTGTAAGGCAGATACTCTGTTGGATTTTTATCTAATAAAAGTGTGTTTGGCAGAACTTTACAGCGCTGCGTTGTTTTGTGATTCAGTATGAAATAAATGTAATTGTTCGATATAGTTTTAAAATGAATTGAGATTTTTCAAATAGCCAACAGCGAATCGTTGTGAACATTGTATAAAATGGGTGCATTCGCTTTTCTGCAGACCGTTTAGGTCCCGTCTCGGTGCCAGTAGGGATGGAATAGTTAGGTCTGTACAATTCAAACTCTAAGTGAAATTTAAATAAAGAATCACAAGCGCTATGATTCATTCATTGATTCATTCATTGATTCATTCATTCATTTTCTTTACTGCCTGATCCAGTTGAGGATGAAGCTGGAGCTTATCCCAGCAGGTGAGAGGCAGGGATACCTGGACAGGTCCAAGCCCAACAGTCTCAATATTTTTTAAAAGCTGAAATCCAAATGTTGGACAATATGTACAGTATTATTATGGGATAGTCTCCATTTGAATAGCAGATATTTCTTTCCATTTATAACTTTAATTGGTTTTTCCACACTGATGCTTTTATTCTTATCTGATTTTTTGAAAATATATGTTATATATTTATATCTTAATATTCCTTCTAAATATATCAGCATCATTTTCGCCTCAAACTTGGTAGTAACTTGGTGGTGTATGGATGACTCATGGATGTCCGATGAAAAAGATAATTAGCTAATTCACATTTTCCCCCCATGTCTAAACTTTTAAAACAGCTTTTAAATGTGAGTCCACTATTGTGGACTCTACGCATCAAATTGTTTAGCGGGCCATACAGAGTAGTGCTAGTCACCGTTAACCTTTAAGACCCAACCTTCCCACCCAAGGGACGGGAAAGTCCTTTTTTTTTTTAAAAAAAAAGGTCTATTTGTTCATTTACAAAATATATTGAACAAAAGTATACACATTTTTTAGGCATATTTACCATTAATTACCTTGTTATATGTTAAAACAATTTGTATAATCTGCTTTCTGTGTTCATTAAGAGGAAGAAGACTAAAATATGATTGTGTGTTACATTAATTTTGATAAGTTTTGATCATAAAGTGATGCACAATATGATGTATCATATACGTCATGCCGGCTTTTATGGGTTAAAATAGCCAGAATTTGTGCTGAGTTTTTTTTTTAAATCATTTTCACAGAAAAAGATTTTTTTTAAGTTAAAATGATCGAGGCCTTTATAGTGTGACAGCATGGCAGCGTGAACTTTCCCACAGCAAAGCAGCTCATTCCTTCATATTAATGTAATTGTTTATGTGCATGTCTCTCCTCCTATGATTGGTTAAAAAGTTTGATGTGATAAAACAAATAAAAAAAACCATCTCGCCAGACATATATTTATCTAAATACAAGATTCCCTTCTGTAGTCAGAGAGATTAGTTGGAAAGAGGAGAGCGTTTGGACGTCCTGAACAGTATCGGTATTTTCCTCATCAAAAGAATGTAAACATATTTTAGGTGCTGAAATCAGAAAAAGCCAATAGAGCTGTATGTCCCTGATGTCTTTGCTGAGGCCGGTTTGACGGTTTCAGCCGAAGCCTGGAAGGTAATGTGGCTGGTTTAGCTTATGAAGCTGTGCTTGAAGATGTTTTAGAGACTTCTTGTCAGGTTAGAATAACCGTAATAATTGTCTTTTAATTCTCCAAACCTGTCAGACATTTCAAATTTCACCCAAATTAAAATAAAAAAAAATCATTGTTCAATGTGAAATTATGTAAACATAAAGTCCTCAAGCCGCCTTTAGTTATGAGCATGCTCGGGTTATGTAGGGTCTAGTTGCTTTCATCACAATATGATTTTCCTTTTCTGCTCCTGGAAACACTTCTGTTTATGTGTGTTGTGAGGTCTTAAGTGTAGACAGTGTGGAAGTATTATGTGTACTTGCAGCTCATCTGATTTTCTTTGCAGTTTTGTGTCTTGCGTTCTGTCGGCCATGGGAGCAGCTGAAATGTCTTATTTGCTTCAGAGGTTTTTATGGATTGTTTTGTTTTTAGTGTTTATAATGTTTGTTATGTCAGATTTACAAACATGGTGTGATACATTTGTTTCCTGTATTGCATTGGAGAAGTGGCCACACTATAAGATTGGCACATGATCATGCTTTCAAGCACTTTCTGGTACAGGAAGGGGAGGTGGGACAAGCAGCTTCCAATCCTCGATGACCGTTTTTTTTATAGCGGTGACAGAAAAAAAAAAATATATATATATATATATTTTATATAATATATATATATATATATATATATATATTCAATAATAATCACAGTTTTTGGTCCTCACAAACCTAATTTGCACCCAAACCCCTTTTGTTCTCTAGACCAGATTTAATATCCAGCAGAACTCCCTCACCTTTTCCTTATTCTGCAGTTTTTCCTGAGAAGCTGCTAAAAGGTTTCTGCTTGTAGAATTATCAGGTGTTGCTGCTGGAATATTTGCACAAAGTGCTCGAAGTGTTCTCTTATATACAGATTATTTAAACGGAGCCAGTCGTAACAGAAAGTGTCCATCACAGACTGTCTTTAGAGGA
>JBAMIG010000010.1:5387340-5407283 GCA_037177335.1 Kiunga ballochi | reverse complement strand
GTGTATTGCTGTATATCACTGTGTATCACCGTGTATCATTGTGTGTTGCTGTGTGTCGCTGTGTATCACTGTGTATCACAAACGTGAGAGCCTTTATGAGTACGACTCCAGGTGTTGTGCCATTATGAGCACCCCGTAGAGTCTATGATCAGAAACAAATCCTCTGAGTTGATACTGCAAACCACTATCTGTCAGGTGTTTACAGATTATTTACATATCCTACTCCTCTTCCAACACAGTCCCTTCAAACATAAATCTGTATTTTACTGATAAATTATTGAAACTTTGCCTTAAGAAATGTTTTGAAATAGTTACATTGTCATTGTCTCTGACTTCAGAAGGTTTTTCCTATAAATTTGTTTGGAAAACATTTAAATGTGATTAGTTGTGTTCATGAATTTCTCTTATTAAGAGCCGATGTGTGGTTTATTACAACAATTCCCAAATGGGTCCAAAATAATTGCATGTGGTCAGATAATGGTGAATTATCAAATAAGTTTAGTATTTGTACAAGAGTTATCATAATAAATGCATTCATGCAAAGAGTTTATTTTGTAGAATAAAAAAAAACATTTTTTTTTACATTTTTTTGGTTTTACTACCATATTTGGGCCTCATGGTTTTATCCCAGTGACGGAAACTGAAAGGGACATGAATGTGCTTTGTTACAGCAATAAACAAGATTAACCAAAAACCACCGTATCCTCCTTGTTCATTTAGTTTCTGATTGTTTTTTTTTTCCAGCCTTACATTCAGACCAGGGCTGTTCTACTGGCCAGAGGCTGACCAGCCGACACACTTCCTGTCTAAAATATACAACAAATAATCTGATAGGAGCGATCAAACTAGAGCAACACTTTGTGGCATTTTGGGACAAAATGTAGCGCTGCTATTTACAGACACCAGCTTTTTATTATAGCATCTTATTCAAAGGAGAAGAAGGTGAGAGCAAAAACAGAAAAAGCAATAATATGCACCAAAGTACATAATGGTGATGGATTGTATCAGGGAAAAGGTCTATTTATGTTTTTTAATGGTCTTAGAGCACAAGACTACTAAAACACTGATACTTTTCCTATTTGGACTAAAAGCCAGCAGGAAATGTGACAATGATTTAAATAAAAATGAGCTTTTGGTCCTGAATGAGGTCAGGTCTTCATTCCCTTATTCATTATTTTACCTTAAACATTTTTTATTTTTCTGTATCTTATCTCCCCGTTACAGTTAATAAGCACAGCGCCTGTTCAAACATCATTTTATAGAAACATGATTGGTTGCCTTATTATCTGCATATCTGACTTTTAGGTTTTACTTTTGTGGGTTTTTAATACTTATTTTTTCCCACATTTTGACATTTTTGATGAGATAAAATTGTAGTTTTGCACTTTGCACCACTTGTTTTTGTATGAAAGGTGCTTTTATGAAGAAAGATTGATGGATGTTGATGCTGGTGTGTCAATGGGAGGAGACATATAGATGGTGTGTATGTTTGCATCATTGCTCTTAAGGCTTTTATTTTTCTGCATTGGCTTTTACATGTTGACAGCATGAGCTTCCAGATTGGTGTTTGCTTCCTGCATTTGACTTTTTGGGTCAGACAACATGCACCCTCTCACACAGAGACCTCTTTCACTTTTTGTACCTTCCAGTTGCTTTCTTTCACACTGGTTTGCAAAATAAAAGTATCATTTGTACAAACGTACGACTGTGATTTGTAGATGTTTCTTTTGAATGTGTTTGAATTGAGTTTAACACATAAGCTGTACAACAAAACTCCACTTTCTGTTCTCATCTGAAGACCAAAACTACACGTTTCATGTGAGACAAAGTTCATGTACATGGAAGTGGACACGAGTAAGAGATTTCTGAGCAGTGTCATCAAGGAATTCCCATTTTATAATTATTAGCGAAAACATCACATCTCCTCCTTTGTGCACACACACACACACACTGCCCCATCTTTACATGACATAAACAGTCATTATGACCGTGTTCTTCCCTGTAGATGCATCTAAACAAGAGGATTGAGAGGATCTTTGAAATGTAGGTTTTTCCATCACCAGTTTTTTATTCCTACTGAGCAGATGAAACTGAATCTGCTTGTTTTATTGTCACGCTGCATCCGCCTGCCCATATGCTGCCGGCTGCTTGTTTTACCACTTATAACATCATTCAGTTTAAAATAAACTGCATTTCCTTTATTCTGAGTTAAATGATTGCATCCAGTCAGGATAATTAAACAATTTGGCTTCTTCTATTAAACTGTTTCCACCTTTCACTACATTTCACGTTCACCGTGATCCGAGCTGCTTTTTCCATCCTGACACTTAAAAAAAGGAGAAAAAACTATTAAAGTGTAGTTTGAGAGTTTCCCTCTCTCTCTCTCTCTCTCTCTCTCTTTCTCTCTCACACACACACACACACACACTCACACTCTCTCATTCAGACAGAGTTGCTGAGTTCAGTTTGCTGTTAAGAGGAATGGTGGACCAGGAGAGCTCTTGACACTGACAGGCTCTCCATCTTCTGCCCACACACACAAACACACACTCCTGCCCATCAGGCAGAATGAGGTGTTTAAGTGTATAATTATGGGATGTTTATGACGATGTTTCATCAGTTATAGACAGTTTTACATTTAGCTACAGGGTGAGCAGAAATATTTGGACGTATTTAGAGCTCTGCTGTGAATTTTGGGCTTTTCTGCTGTAAAAACCTCCAAAACGACGTGGTTAAATAAAACATGTTTACAGGAAGCTTTAGACAGCGTGCTGCTCTTATAAAGGAATTATTTAGTTTACTTTTAACCTTTTCTTTTAAACCCTTTTCTTTGCAGTTGGGTTAAAAAAAGTCACAAATCAAAAGCGATGTGGAATGTAAAGGGAAGGAGTATTTAGCCCGGCTAGAGATGCACTGAAAGGGTTGCCTGGTGGTGTGATAATAACTAGTAGTACTAACTAGTAGTACTTTGCTGTACGACTAAATTTAATTTAAAATATCAAAAAAATTGGGTGGATGGAAATTCTTTGGGTCTATATTTTGTTGAAAGGTACCTTCCCTGTTTCATGTTTGGTTTAAATCTGTTTATCTGATATGTTGGTTTTCATTTTTAAGCATGCAAATGCAGACTTCCCTATACTGTACAATTTGAAACAGAGAAAAATGTATAATATGATAAATTAAAGGGATTTACTGTGATTCCTTTATTGTTAGATCTTTAGAGATCAGGATGAAGGCCAAAATGCAGGAGAACAAGGTGGAAAGAATCAGTTTACATGTTACCTGTTTACATGTTAGTGGAGAATAAAGTAAGTCTGGAACCAAAACCAAAATAACAAACGTTTAACAAATAAAAGAATTACACAGAAAAATGTGACAGACCTGTTCAAGAACCTGACATGATGCAAAACTAACCAGCAAGTACTACCCAGGTAGATAGCAGGCCTATCGGTTATAAGGGGAACAGAAACCATGAAGCTGCATTAACATCCCTGGCTTTTATCCGGGTCACATCCTGCTACCCAGAACCTTTTTATCCTGACTCCTTCAGGATTCCTCAGCAGTTCATCTAAACTGGTTATGAACTATCCACCCATTGCATTTCTCTTGATGCAGGCTCATTTAGAAGGGGTGAAGTTTGCTGAGCAATCAGACATGAGGAAATCTTTCAGAACAGCTACTTTACCAGGAAAAAGATTCTATTATGTTAAATAATCTAACCCTATAAACATTACTCTGAATACTTTGGTACCGCTCAGATGTTTCCGGCAAAACCTTTAACTTTTCCTTATTCATACAAATTCCTAGGAAAGTAAATAGTTAAATATTAAACTGAATTTCTGTACGAAAATGTGTGATATAAAACCAGAATGATTATAATAATCAATAATGTTAAGGAGCACAGACTCGTTTTACAGATATGAACAGGATCTTTCATCGTTGCCTTCCAGTCTTCGCAGATATGTTCTGCTAAACAGCATGACAAATAAGACAGACATGTTTCAGGAACTTCCTGTCAGGATATTCCACCTGGAAAATTAAAGATGGCGTCACAGAAATACAAGAATATAGACAGAATTGTTGTCCCGCATCCACAAGACACCAGGTTCCCAATAGGCTGTTTGTGCTTCTGTGTGAGTAAAATGCCTTTTTTCATTTTAAATGACTTGTTACAGGAGCTGCAAAAGACACAAAACATAAAATATACAACTGAACCAGCTGTTGTGGACATTAGCAGGACCAAGCATCTGTAGGAATGGAGTGATTGTCATTTAGGATGAAGATGCAGAGAGTCTGCTCAGTGGAAGGGCTGTGATCCCACACGGTTCATAAAGTGTGACGGCATAAACAGACGCACCGACATATCTTCACGTTTGTTTTAGCGCTGCATTGTTTCGGGAGGCAGCAGAAAATCGTGTTTTTGTTTAAGCCAAACATGAGAGAGGGAATCAAATCTCCGGAGTGCTCGTGTTTCTGCTGCTGTGCTGTAGAGAAGTGATGAAAGCTGTTGTCTGGTGTGTTTTTGCTGGCTGTGTGAGGAAAGAGGGGTGGAGGGGACACATCACTGACAGACTACTCGCTCTTTAGGATGTTATTCCCTACTGGAGTGTTTGTTGTGTCAGACACGCTGCAAGTCTCTGCTTGTGTTCACAAGTCGGTTAAATTCTGTATGAATGGAGACAAAACGAATGGAAGTTCAATCCTGACAAATGATTTTTGCTGACAGCAGAAAACTGCAGACCAAATCTGCTGCTGGGTTATTTTAGCCATAGGAATTCTTGTGCAAAAGTCTGGAGCCAGCCTTCTTTTCTTTACATTTCTGCTAAAACAACAAAAACAAAAGTTTTTTGTTCCCATGTGTTGGAAATTTTATTCAAAGTGAATATTTGGTGTGAGCAGCTTTTTATTCATCCTGTCTGACGCCTCATAGGGAAGCTTTCTGCTGTTAATGCTTTTGGAATAGTTGTCCTTTCCTTCCTGTCTCTGGTCAGATGATCACACTCTTTCTGTGAAGCTGGTGTTTCATTTCATCCTACCCTCCCAGACATGCTAGTCATGCTTTCTGTACATGCAGACAACAAGCAAACAACAGTGCAATGCATGTTGAGGACATGGCCATAAAACCAGGCTCCCTCTCAACCTACTTGTTGTAATATTTTTGTCAGCTGTTAATGTCCGGTATTATCTTGTTGAGACATCTTACCTTTATTATTTAGTTGAAATCCTGATGTTTTTTGAATAATGTTAATTCCTAGAGATGTACAATATTATCGTCCGATTTCAGCAAATAAAAGGGAAGTTGGAAAATATCGATATTGGTTTTTACTTTTTTAAACATGTACATTTATTGTATCAGGCTCTTCTGCTAAGTCTCATTTAGCTGTAAAATGATAAAATATGAGATTCCATGCATAGCTTTATTTGTTTTGTATAACTTGCAGTTCATCCTGTAGCTGTGACATCATCATAAAATGTCATCACTTGCAGAAAAAGGAGCTTAGAAGTGGACTTGTCCACATGTCCACGTGTTCGTCATTTAACCTTATTCTCCTTTTGTCCCCGACCTGTCCAGTTTGTGCACATCATGCTGAGATAAACCTGTTTATCAGATATCATATATTTATGTTGTTCATTTTTGTGCCATACACTGGTCCATCCTTTTAGTTAGGAGCCTTTTAATTGCCTGAGTTTTCTTGGGTCAGGTTAAAGTTGCTTTAAAGAAAAAAAAAAAAACTAAAAACAAAACTGAACTAAAAATGACTGAAAAGGCAGAAAATGTCCAAATAGTAAGTAAAAAAAACCTTCAGAAAGGATGAGGTCTGAATGAAAACATTTACGCTTGTGCTAATTATGCATCTGTTTCTACCAGTAATTCCATTATGGTGATCATAAAAAAACACTTGTCTCTGCTTTTCCTGATCCAGGTGAGCCTGATGCACAACGGCTGGCCGGTGATTTCGGCATTTGCTGGCGACCAGGATGTGACGCGTGAAGCTGCCAGCAACGGCGTTCTGATCCAGATGGAGAAGGGGGACCGGGCCTACCTCAAACTGGAGAGAGGAAACCTAATGGGAGGATGGAAATACTCCACCTTCTCCGGCTTCCTGGTGTTCCCAATGTAGAGTGGAGGAGGGGGAGGAGGAGGAGGAGGGGGCGGCTGGTGGAAGACGGGAAGTATGATGAAGATGAGAAAGAGGCAGAAACGAAGAGGTGAAGAGAAAAGGGACACAAACGAGATGATGGAGAAGAAAGACGGCTGGGATGTGACATGAGACTTCTGCAGAGGGAGGAGGGATAAGAAAGGATGGGAGATGATGGAGAAATATGAGATTGGAGGGTAAGATAAGGGAGCCGGTAAATGGGATAGTATGGCCAGCTTCTTCACTTTTCTCCCCCTTTTCATCCATGTTTTTCCTCCCTCTGTTTTTCTCTGTGGCTTGACTGCAGCTTTGGACAACCAAAACTTTTTTATTCTTTGCTGAAAGATGCAAATGATCATTTGTTCCAGAGTGTTCTAAAGCCCATCCTCTTTTTCCTCTTCACCTCATTCACTCACTTATTCATTCATCAATCACCATCATCATCATCAACTTGGAAGAATGTTTCTGGAAGAATAACTATCCACTCCTATTTTCCTGTGGCCATATTTGTAGTCTTATTTTCTTACATGAGACATAATTGGACTGATTTTGGATCAGCTTCGACCCTTAAGCCAAACTAGAATTTTTTATGGGGGAAAAGCTAAACTCTGATCTCAAAATCAGGAGTGAGGGCTCATTTGCCTTCCCTGTAAAGCTGTATATCATGTTTATCCTTACAGTTACTGGCATTTTATGACACGGTGAGGCGTTCCACTGTTTCTCCCATCCTGTCCACATCTCCTGCTGTCTTTTCATCCATACATGCACGTAGCCTTGCACATTACAAGTTTGACCTTTTTTCCCTTTTTTCTTGGTGCTTACGACAGGTTTTCAAAGTCTGATAAAAATAAACTGCCTAAAAAAAAGATGCAGAACTTGAACAAGATTTGATGCTTACTTAAGAAACTGCACATTTTCCAGTGAAGTGTTTCTCAATCTGATCTTTAAATTGTTTAAATTCCTGTATTTTCTACCAAATAAAGGATTTAAAAATAACAAATCAGCACGGATCAGTAGGATGTGCCAGGTTAGGTATTTGATTTTGATTCAAGGAGCAATTATAAGAGTTTTTTCCCATTGAGGTTTTTTTGTTTAGCTGCATGGCTACATCTATGCTACTCAATATTTGATTTGGTACCTGTTGATCCAAGTAACCAAACAAACTTATCTCCAATATTTATAATAACGTGGATCCATAATTAAATCCAACGCATAGCAAACATATGTTTAATTTTGTCTCTAAATGTTTCCCTGGAATCTCCAGGAGAAATGTTAGCAATAGTTAGGAACAACACGCTGCTCTAACCTGGGCCGGTACAGAGCTGCTGACACATGTTTGTAGTATTAATATTAGCTTTTATTTTGGTTTTCAATAACGTACATATGCAGTAAGTCTTGTTCAGGTTTTGTTCTTTTATCATTTCCATAAAAAAAGATTGTTTTCAAATGCTAGCCTTCAAACCCAATGACTAAATGACTAGCTGCTAGCATCATGGTATCATTGTTGTTTACTTTTTATCACCTCTAAAACAAACAGGACAGAACCAGGGCTGTGTCTGAAAATCCACACTATTCCTTAATCCATAATTTACTACACAGAGCTTCTCTATAGCAGCTTATTAATAAGGCATTTAGTCTGTTGGTGATTTAGACACAATCTGGCTATTTTGTCTTCATAGCTGATCATGTGACTACCATCTTGTCACCAGAGTGACCACGGTTCAGGTGAAGATGTTCCAAATGAAATCTGATCTCCTGTGAAACTATTTCACTTCCTACCTAACTTGATTTTTTCACTGTTTCATAACTTCCGCCATCATAAGCTTCAGCTCACAATGCATTTTGGTCTATATTGCCCCGTCTAGTGACCAGTGATGCTTCTCCAGATGCACTATGGGTAATTTTGCAGTACTTTTTTTTTTCTCCCTGGATATCCAGACACCCTTAGAAACTGTTGTGACCACCATATAGAGCATAGTGTAGAAATTTGGACACAGTCGACAATTGAGAATCGCTCCTTTTGGGGATCTCCCTGAAGTGTCCATGAAGCATGCGTGAATTTTAGCTTCCTGTCACACTTTACCACATCATTTCTGTCTTTTATTTATGACGATTGTGATTATTACAATGAACATTTACAAATTACAATTGAGTTGACATGTATTGCATTGATTAAATAGTGAATTAGCTCATCTAATAAGACTTTAACAGTGGAAATTTGCCCTTTGACTAGTTTAAAACCCAAAAGATGCATTCTAGCATAGTAATCATGCGAACAGGAAAGGAAGTGAGTCAATCTAGCCATGGATAACTGTGATAGCTGTGTGTCCATTAATTCCAGATGTTCCTGGTGAAAGTTACTAGCTACCAGGAGTAAATGTGCACATATAGACCCTTAGTCAGATTTTTTTTAACTTAATTTTTATGTCCATAAAACATATTCTCTGAGCTGGTGTGTAGCACTTCTCAACATCTTGCATTCTTAAATTGGCATCCCAATATCTAGAAAACAGGGAGGATACATTTCTCTGATTAATGCAGGACAGTTAGCCTGAACATTAACGGACACATAACTAACATGATAGCTTATCCAACAGCAGGGTGTGGTGGTGCACTTGTTTATAACCATACAGTGCAGTTCACTGTAAATACCTTCCTATCTGCATTGTTGGAACCCAACTTTAGGCCTGCCACATAAACCTTAAACATAAAACTAAACAAAAAAAAGTTCACAATTTAGTACAATGTGGTTTTTCTTAAGCAGCTGCAGCCTGTGACATGATTTAATGAAAGATTGGCTGAATTTTATGGAATTTGATCTCAATAAAAACATTAACAGCATACAATTTGCAGGGATTTTAGATAAACTACAACTGATTATTGTCATCAAAATAGTACGATAAAGGCATTAAAGGTGCATACTCATAGCTTTTTGGAGATGTTGAGAGCTACTGCCTGATGAACTGAATCACACGCATCACATAAGCGTAATTAGCTCTGGTATTGTTTTTGCCATCACTCATGTCAACATCCAGTCATTCAAATCAACCTTTATTATCCATCTTACTCCATTTTTATCATTGTCCAAGATCCTTTTCTCTTCCCTTTTGATTTGATTAATTTAATCTCACAGGTCCGTCCTCCATTCCCAACAGTCGTCTAGGACCTCCCTTTCTGTCCACGTGGTCATGTCTGTATTTTATCTGCTGCTGTACTACTTTGCCTCCCAGCACGGATCCTTACCTGCATTTCTTAATGTTGGACTGTGGACACTGGACCGTACAACTTGGATATATAAATATATCAAAATCTAAGCCAATGTTTCTATTCTGGTATTATAACAAAAACGATGGTAATACTAGTACTGAAAACTGAATCTGATTGATGACTATAATATCTGTATTTCCGTACTTTAGTGTTATATAAAAGGAAAATATTCTAAACGATACCTGCTAGTGATTGTGTGGAACTCGGAGGCTGCCATTCAGTCTCTGAATAAAAACATGCTTCTTGTTTTTGTTTTGAGTCAAACCAAGTTGTGGCTATACAGCTGACACTACTACTTGTGTATAAATAATAGCTTAAAAAAGACTTTTATTAATATTATTACTATTATTATGACTGTAAAAACATGAGGATATTTAGACTATGACCATATTATTTGATTAATCAAACAAATCAACTTATCTACTGTTTTTATTTATTCATTTGCTCTGAAGAAATCAATAAAATTAAATGGTACTTTTATTTTTCTTAAACTTATAAAGCCTGTTGGTAGTTTCCTTTCTTGTTTTTTTGACGCTGGCTTAACTTCTGAACACATCCAGAGACACACACAGCCTCAGGTGTGTTTTGGTGTTGTATGGGTGGGCGGTGTGTATCCATAAATCAAGTCAATTTAGTTCCTTTCTTCTGCAGTTCTACTGTCCTCTTTTCTCTCTCTCCCCTGGCTCCTCTTAACTCTCCGTCTTGCTCTTTCTTTTCATGTATTTTCTTTTTGTTTTCTTCGGATGCACACACACCCCCTCGCTCCGTCTTCCTCTCTGTCTCTCTTTGCATCTCCACTCTGTTGGTTTTTAAGGTTTTGTGAATCGTTCCTCTCCAGACTTTAATGAGCTCCGGGGGGAAAATTAGTGCTGGAATAACAAGCAAACACAAACATTATCTCCCCTCCTTTCTCCTGCTCTTCTTTATTCCATTTTTTCTGCCTTTTTGTCAGTTTTCACGTTTTCTCTTCACATCTTGTTTTGCAGCTTTCTTGCATGCTCTCTGTCTCTGATCTTTTCTATGACCTTACTTTGTTTCCTGGTCTACAACTTACTGTCTTGTACTTTTTGCAACCCATCTGCCTGGCTTTGCCTCCCCACCCCCACCCCTCATTTTCAGGTTCACTTTAAGTACAAAATTTACTCGAGTCATTTTCTATTTTTAACTAATTTAAAAAAAAGTTCTGTTGTTCCTGATTCCAGTGCTGTTATTCTTCTTAACTTTTCGTCTCTTTCACTGCTTGGCAAAAGCTAAACTTGGGATTTGCAGAGATGAAAAGTCATGACTGGTTCTGGGTTTGGCCTTTTTTGCAAAATTCAAAAGTCATGCAAAATTGACTTATGAGCTTTTAACTTTCTATTAGTGTTAATTGTACGTTCAAAAAAATCCCCATAGTAGTTTTATTTTTCATCCATGTGTTTTGGAGGGCCTGGCTGCTCAGTGTAGCGGGATGAAATGAGCGGTATGACAAAACTATGGCATGGTGCATGTTGCAAAATGCATAATAATATCATAAATGTGCATAGGTTACATCGTGAAATGGCAAATATAGGATAATATGGGACCTTTAAAATAGAGCAGTCACTGTTCAGTCAGGGATTCCCATTATTCACTGAACCAGAAAGGCTCTGGCTAATTTCTAACAGGTCTGTGTGCACAGCATTCCGGTTGTGCCGCAGTTTCATTCGGCCCCCTGTGGTGGGCCATTTCACACTAGTACTATGTCAGACATAGAGTACCCACAACTGCAAACTACTTAACTGTATCAGTGAGATCACAAAACCACACTTTATTTTAATAGCTTTTTACTTTATGGCCTTTACCTGACTACAGTAGCGGACTATCTATTTTCTTTTTGTCCAGCCCAGCATTAAAGCAAGCAGAATGATTGTCTGGGTGCTGTGTTGTGCTGTACAATTTTGCTTTGTCAAGGGGGGCTTTATAAAGGCCCCTTGATAATTGGAATTCTTTGTTTATTTAGAATTAATGTTTGTGTTACAGACTTTGCATATGACTGCTGCATGGAGGAGATAGAAAAAAGCAGAGACAGAAAATGAACAAAAAGAGACAAAAAGAGACAAAAAGAAAATAAAAGTAAATATATTACCAGAGAAAACAGCATTGATACAAAACATAGCAAAACCAGATTATCCATAAGTAGTATGTAGCATGTAGTAAACTTTGTCAGTTTACAACTGTCAGGAGCACAAAAGATGCATAAGTTAAAAAAAAACATTTTTACAAAATTTAACCAGAAACCCAGCCACCCCACCCTCCGAATTAGCCCCCCACTTTCAAAGGCAGGGGGCCCGACCAACGCCACGGTGCGACATAAGCGCCAGAGCGGAAGCTGATGGGAGCCACCCAACACCCCGGTGCACCAGCCGCGCAACCCGGAAACCAGTCCTACATTCTATACTTTGTTCTGCCCTTTCATTCACACTCCTACCAACATCCTGTTGATGTTTCTGATGGTAAAAAGCTTCTTAGTGAATATTTGATGTGACTGTTGAGTCACATCTGAGTCAATCAACATTTCAACGTTATAGACCTGGTCGGTGGATCTAGGAGTCTCAATCTCCAGGTGTTTAATAATGCTGACCCTCTTCTCTTTGCTACCAAATAGAATTATTTAATTTTTTTATTCATTTATTGTAGATGATCTTCTCTCATCCAGGTGTTTATTTGCTTGCTCTATATAAAGTTGTGTATCATCTGCATAACTGTGATAATCAATGCTAAAGTTTTATTGTTTTTTACCCAAAAGGAGCATATACAACAAAGTAGAAGAGGTCCAAGGACTGACCCCTGAAGTACTCCACAAGTCATGTCCACTCATTCAGATTCATAGCAGCCGATTGTAACAAAATAACTCCGACCTTCAAATTGGACCTATAAGAACCCCTCAAGAAAGTCCAACCCAGCTTTCCAGCCTGTGCAGCAGGATTCTGTGATCTACAGTATCATACGCAGCACTGAGATCCAGCAAACCAGGACAGATATTTTACCAGAATCAGTTTTCATCCTGATGTCATTTGAGACTTTGACCAGAGCTGTTTCAGTGCTGTGATGAGGTCGGAAGCCAGACGGGAGTTTATCAAGATTTCCACTTTCATTTCAGATGTCATGAAACTGGTTAAAGACAATTTTCTCTATTGTCTTGGATGTGAAAGAAGAGACAGATCCATAGTTGTTTGTTATTGAAATGTCTAGTCCTTTTCTTTAGGAGGCTTATGACGCTTTTCCATTAGTACCTTCACAACACTACTCTACTGGCCAGGGAGTACTATAATCTACCTCGATTGCTTTTTCATTACAAGCCGCGATTGTCTAATGTGGTTGGGGTGCCCAGTGTAATGCAACGTTTTAGAGACGTTGCCTGGAGTCCGCAAAACACCACAGAAGAAGACTAAATACCATAGAAGAAGACCAATGCTAAGCTAGAAGACCGACGCCAAGCTAGAAGAACACGCGGTAACTTTTTCCTGGGGCTCTGATGGTTATTTGTGTGAAATAGACTCATGGAACAAATCAAGAGAAGTTGTGGTAGGGCAAGACAAAACACCCTGAATCGCATCGGATCAATCAATGGACGCCAGTCTGTGGATGTCACGCTACCTGCACGGCCCTACACGCTTAAAACTACAGCAAAGTAGGTACAAAAAATGTAACGGCACGGTCCGACAAAATTGTAATGGAAATGCTCTGTTTCTGGGTATAGTTGTGTTATGCCAGGTAGAGTAGGTACTAATGGAAAAGGACCTTTAATGGCAGCTAAAGAAGTTCCTTTTCTATAGAGGTAATCGGACAGGGATCATGCATGTCTCCTCAGCATTTCGGTCTACATACTCCACAAAATGTGACAATTGGACTGACTTTTACTGGCAGGAAAGGTCTCAGAGGAGAAACAGGATGACGATGGATGCTGTCATTATGGAAAGTTATTGTACTTCTGTTATGTGTATTTGTCGGTCGCTGTCAGGCGACAAAACGATCACAACGCAGTTCTATGAAAGAAAAGGTATTCAGAAAATATGGCTTCAAAAGATTACAACAAAGTCGGGCTGCATATGTCACACTGAAAGAAGTGAAGACGGTGCATCAACACTTCTGAAGAGTGCTGTGTGTGCTGGTGTGCATCACAGAATGTGTGTGTTTTAAATAGAGCGAGTCTTTGTTTGTGTTTTCATTTCCCTCCCAGCGGTGCTTCTGTCCAGAGGCCTTGTCCTCCAACAGTAATTTGATTGTGGCAGAGAGAGGGACACATAATCGTCTGCTGCAGGTCATCGCATGCCAAACAAAGTGTGTTGGTGTGTATGTTGTGTGGTATTCTTACCTCTCCTCTCAATGTCAGGAGAAAGCTGACAGTCGGGCCTGATGCAGCATTATATTTTCAGCTTTATGGAAATGTGCACACTCTTATTTACAGTTTGCAAGAACACACACACACACACATCCTGCTGCCACTCACATTTCTGCCCTCATGCCCTCTCGCTGTAACCAGATGGGCATTCAGGCTCAATTTTTGGAAAACAAAGACGAGCGAGCCAGACAGAAAAGTAACCACATCAGCATTTAACTTCGTTCTTTCACTCTTTTTTGATTTTATTCAGGTCCCAAGCTTGATAACCTTTGACCTGTACCCAAACTCGTCTCCTCCTAAGGTCACATACAGACAAAGCCGCTCAGTGTCCACCATTTTCAGATCATCTGACATCTGCTCCCGAAGGCCCTCCCCTATGTCTGACTCCCTGTCACTCAAACAGCAAGCCATCACAAAGACAAAGGAAGAGAAAAGTCAAGGTGGAAATTTATTCAAATTACTGGGTTGAGTGGGTGGGGTGGATTTCCCCTTTGCATGCTTTACATGAGACGATGTGTGTGTGTTTAGGGGGTGGAGGGGGTAATTAACTACAAGGTTACCTGCAGGTCTTGAGGTCTTACTTACCAATATATTTACTTTCTAGCCTCTTTCTCCTTTCTGAGTTCTCATCTCAGGCAGTTCCCCCTCATCTCCATATTGGCTTTAAATGAAATATTGGAGATACTATTTGTTTTTACTTTTACACAACATGTACATATTATACAGTGAACTCTTCAATTGTCTCTTCTCCAAGTCAAAATGACCAAAAATAAAAGCTGTGATGTATGATTCTCATACATTAATTGCTTAAAAAACGGCCTACATCATAATAAGTAAATATATTTGAGCTTTCTTGGACTCTTTTGTCTGCTCTCTTTGTCAAAGTGTTCTGACAGCTGTGAGGTCTTGCTAATCAGCTGTTATTTTCTGCAGATTCGCCATACGACACAAATGTTCCTAATGCAAAGTCATCAGAGTGAGACAATCCAACACAAAAAAATAAGTTAAGGAATAGAAATCATAAAGAGCATGGATAAGGCATCTTTTTTTCTCTCACACAGACCATGAGGTTTGCAGAATAACAACGGATCAACAAACCATCTCAGCAGGGTGAGGACATTCTGAAGATGAGGTCACATTTTTAATAGCAACCAGTAGCCATTAATGAATGGAAATGGAAATGTATTTAATACATCATCAACTAAATATCAGCTGAAGTAAAAATACATCAGTGACATGCTTCCAGATTACAGCAAACTTTGTTATAAATCTGCTAAAGTTCTACAACCACATTCCTCTGTTAACGTGAACAAGATTGTGTGTGTTATGTTAACTTGATGCTGAAAACTCATAGATAGAAAAGACACTTTCAAAAAAATTGTTAAAAAGCTCTTTTCCTCTCTGGAGGCTTTAATATGGACGTGCTAAATCCAAATAATCATAAAATGACAGATGAATGTATTAATACCATGTACAGCTTAAGTTTCTATCTAAAAAGCACAAGCTCTAGCAGAATAGCATCACATTGTGCCACACTAATTGAATCAGAAATAATACAATAAATGGATTATTATTCAGTGATTAGCTAAAGTTAAACAAGACATTAAAATCCAATACAGAAGAATAAAGTCAGATGATGATGCCATAAATGTGTGTGGAAAATGACTTACTGGCAAAAAGTAGAAACATTTAAAGAAAAAGATGTTAATAAGTCATGATGCATTCATTTGAGAATTTATGTTATTATATGAGACAAACTGTCCTGTAAAACCGTAAAAACAACGGATATATGCACAATGCCCGTGGCTCAGTAATACTGCAAAAAGAAATATGTACTTTTTAGAGCTTTTATATTTTTAAAAAGAGAAAAAACAAAAGAAGCAGAAGACAAAAATAATGTATAAAATAAAATATAATAAAAATATGCAGAAAAGAATACTACAATAAAATACTACATAATAAAAAAAAATATATATATATATATAGGTATTTGGAGTATGAGTGTTGAACCTGTAATGGACTGGCGACCTGTCCAGGGTGAACCCCCCTCCCACCTGATGTCAGCTGGGTGTCACGTACGGAGAGGCGTAGAGTTGAGGCTGAGATGTAAACCCAAAGGCAGGCAGGAGACAGAGAGCAGAATGCAGGACACCAGGTTTAATTAAAAAACATAAATTCAGGAAACCAATCTGAACACCTAGCAAACCCAAGCTAAGGAAGACTAAACAAAGACTGATAAACTGAGCACTGAGTACAGAAACCAGGGAGTATAAATACTCAGAAAACAAACTGGACACAAGTGAAATGAATTAAACCAGGTGAAACCAAATAAAAGGAAGTAAGAAACTAAATAGAAAAACATGAAACCAAAACAGGAAACAATAACTAAAAAAAAAAAAAAACAGGAAACTCAAACAAATCAAGCTCAAACTATTACACTGGAGCGGCTCCAGGCCCCTGTGACCCTGTGACCCTGCTCAGGGAATGTGAACATTGTTAATACAACTACTGTGAAAAAAGTTATACACAACATTTACAAACCTTAAACATAGAAAACCTTATTATTATAAACTGGTAAATACAAATATTTCATCATTTTAAATATCTGTAACACAAAAATGCCGAATTTATTAAATGATTAAACCTTCTAGATAAGGTTGAGCTTTCAAACAGCACAAATATAGCACAAAGGAAAGAATAACTAGCTACCATTACACATTAAAATACTTTTCTGGAAAAAAGTATGAGTTTATAATATCATTTTAAAACTTTACAGGGAACTTTAAGGGTCTTACTGACCCGTACAAATGGGCGAATAACCTACTGATAGTGTCCAAATAGTTGGGAGATAACATTCAAATTAGTGTTGTGGAGTCTTTGTAAGACATCCATGTTAATCTGTCGGGTTACTCAAACCATCCAGATTAACATGAGTCAATCATCTGATGCTTGTCAGACTGCTGGACGGGAGAATGAGTTGGCCGCTCCTTAAATAAAATAAAAAAGGTTGGAAATCACTTTGAAAACCTGACGTGTTTCAGAATGTGAGTTTATGTTTCAAAGCACGCTGGCAAAATCTGCAACCTCACATCATTTCTGGATGAAATGTGAGGATGAAAACTGTAAAAACAAAGACCAGTGTTGCACCCACACATACACATACAAAATGATGTTTGCAGAAGATTTTAACTTGTCAAAAGTTTCAAGGTTTTGAAACATTTTTGTAAACAGGCACCACAGCGGCTTTCAGATCTAATGTTTCAAGGTTTAAAAGGAACTGAAATGTCTAATTTCAATTCCTTTTAATTTAGCTTTATTCGTACAGCGCCACTCGACGACAATATCATCTCAGGGTACTTCACAAACATCAATTTAGGTCAATTCATAATCTATAGTCTAGCTAAGGGAAAATAAAGTTGCATTTAGATCCAATCCCCATCCTGAGCTGCATGAAGCGACAGTGGGAAGGAAAACTCCCTTTTAACGGAAAGGCAAAACCATTTCAATCTCTGAAAATGTGAGGCTAAAACTCTGTAATGTACATTTTGCACTGATGAAAAATAAACATTTAAGTAAAGAAGAAATTGCTTGCAGAGATTCAAACTTTTTTTACATTCAAAAAAACCTGTCAAAGTTTCAAAACTTATTTCTGGAATTACCAATTATATTTTAAGTTTTCAATTTTCAAAGTTTCAAAACATTTTCTTTCAACTTCAGATTAAGGCACGATTGTAATCCCATACAGGTCCAGCTCATAGATCCAAGAGCAGTCTCAGCATATCAACCAGTCATCGTCATGGGCCAGATAATGTCAGTTATCCCTGAAAATGATTTCTCTCCTAATTCTCCCATTTGGAATATCTTCCAGCACACCAATGCAACCATGATGGAGCAGTAAGCACCAGTGTCACCATAATATTTAAATGTATACATGTTACATCCCCTGGCCTCTGCCCTGAAGATGAAGTAATGCACCGAAATTGATGAGTGCCACCCACCATTAAACAAAAGAAGAAGAAGAAGATGGTAGGCAGCTGTGTTCTTTAGGGTCAGTTTGTCCTGGGTGTGTGAGCACTGGTTGTTAAACAGATTTGTGGAACTTTGATTATTGGGATTAACACTTTTAGCAAACCTTTATGGTTTTGATTTTGTTTGGTTTCCCTTTTTAATATTGTGGCATGATTGTGCACTGAGTTTGTTAAAGAAAAGAAGCTCTCACATTCTGTGTGTGTGTGTGTGTGTGTGTAGCCATTTTTCCTGTTTTAACTTTAGTATTTTTCTTTAAGGGACTCTTTTGTTTGGTTTTTTGTATATATTTAATTTAATTTGTAAATAGTAAATTGTATATAATAATAATTGTTAATAATGTAATTGTTAAAGGAGCCTCATTATGAAGACATCTTTTGTTAACGTGGATAATTGATTTCATATCTTAATTTTGATTACTGCATAGATATAACCCAACGGGGGGCACCTTTGGTTTTGTTTTTGAACTTGGGGATTTATTACCGTTCTTGTTTTTGTTATTGACCCCAAAATCCATAGTCTGCAAAGGGGACGTAACAATACAGTAAACTCTCTGTCTGACTGGGTTATGTGTTGTCACAATTAATGTGTTAATCTTATGGTCCACATCACCCTATTGATTGTTGAAGAGGAACAAAATAATGAGAAAAATGAGGAGTTTGTGGACTTTGATTTGAAATTGAAGGCCTTTTTTATATCGGGGTGAAACATCTGCCACTGCTGTATTCTATGCTTATGATGAAGTTTCATATGATGTCAAATTAAATGCCAGAGGGGAGCCTTGATGTCATGGCGTTTTAACAGTTATAAATGAAGCCTCAGGTTAGTTGTGGGAGGAATTTTTCAGCAGCGATTTTAACCAAAAGTCACTCATCACAAAACTCCAAATCTAAAATGAACCAGATTTGTGTTTGTGCAAATCCAGTGTGAGTCATATCAATGGAAATACATGCAGATTAGAGTGATTCCTGCCTGCAAGTGTGAACGTAGCTCTGTTCAGGTAGATCTGAGGGGATGAAGAAAGAAGCATGCTCAGTGACAGGGGAGTTGAGATGGCAGGCTTTTAATAAAATGAGACATGCAGACTTAAGAGATGTCATTTTATACAAAACCAAACATCATCATCTTTGTGCTTTTGATATTTTACCCTGCATTGTTCCATGTTCTCTGCCTCGCGAGCATCAAAGTGTTGGTGGTAATTTATGTATTAACAATTTAATTCCAGGTATGACATATTTGACATGTCCATTAAGCCTTACATGTCCAGAGACCCCTCCCCCAACAAACCTCTTCATCCTCCTCTCGCCTACCTCAGGTGTGCTGTTTGGACTGAGATGTTGTTTTTTCTGAATCCCAGGAAGCAAAAAGCAAAATATCAAGCAGGAAAACCATAATAACTCCTATATTTTGTAATATTCATGTTATTTCATAGGTAAAATTTATGTAAACAGAGATGAAATGTAAAGGAGCATTATGTGAATTTAGCATGTTTACAGAACCTCTAGATTGAGCGTAAATGGACCGCACACATAATGCTAGTTTGTTTAGTTATTTGTTTTACAGTTGACATAAGAAAGAACTGGAACAAGTTTATGTTTTTAATATTTTAATAAGTTTTTAATAATATATTTACATACTGTCATATTAACCTGCAAAGGTTCGGCTACCTGTCAGGTGTATGTGCCTCTGGCCTGCTGGTTGCTGAGACAGGCTCCAGTTTCCCCAGCAGGAATGAAAGAAATGAATAATATCATTATTATTACAAATGCTAAAAGGTTTGGTCCTTAATAAATAATAATGATTGAATGATTGCGGCAGAAATCATATAATAGCTGGAAATGAGCTTTTTGGGGGACGTCTGTGCTCCTCCAGCGCTTTCCCCTTTACCAGACACCTTTTAAAACTTTGATTTTATTTATTTATTGTATAAAGTCTGCTGTAGAATTCCATTGTTTTTCATTTATTAGCTGGAGCGTGAGATCGACAGGCGGATCGGTGTGGCTTCTGCAGTAATGCGGACGCTGCACCGATCTGTCTTGGTGAAGAAGGAGCTGAGCCGAAAGGCGAAGGTCTCGATTTACCGGTCGCTCTATGTCCCCATCCTCACCTATGGTCATGAGCTGTGGGTTGTGACCGAAAGAACAAGA
>JBAMIG010000010.1:5293242-5304761 GCA_037177335.1 Kiunga ballochi | reverse complement strand
GACTGACAGCTTAACATTTACAGGATTGGTGGAAGTTCTTTTGTTTATGCTCATGCATTTTGTGCCTGTGTGTGTGTGTGTGTGTGTGTGTGTGTGTGTGTGTTAGTGATTGTATACTGGTATCGGTATAAATAAGGGAGTGGTTGTGTTCTGATAGAAAGAGCAATTCATTAATATTCATGAATTGAGGAAAACATCTTCCAAACACTTGACTCTGCCCTCGTAGGAGAGACGGGCATTGGTGTGTGTGTGTGTGTGTGTGTGTGTGTGTGTGTGTTTGATGCAAACAAAAGAAAGACTGAAGTGGTCTGCACTGAGCTGTCACAGGTTTCGTGTTTCTTTTGCAACATTTTTACGTAATAATTAGAAGAAACTGTGAAGAACGATAACTTGTGTTTAAACTTTTTCATCAATGAAAACTTTAAAGCAAATATTTTTGCAAAATGTGTTTGAATGAATAACATATTTAGAGGTGTGTGATTTATTGGCACTACATGGATTTATATCTGAAAAATAAAATAAAGGAAAAAAAGTTAAATATCGGATATTAGCTCATCCACCGCTAGAAGGAACCGAAAGATAAAACTGGGAGAGGATTATTCTAGTTCATTTTACATAGAATAGGATGAGCATCCTGTATTGTGATTCAATCGGACATGTTGTGCATAATGCAAGTTAAAATAATATTAAAGAAAGAGCAAATAATACATTAATTTAAGGCCAAAATGACAAAGATTTTTGCAATGATTTTCCTTTTCCACAACAGAGGAAACTGCATATTCTCTGCATTTAGGTGTGTGTGTGTGTGTGTGTGTGTGTGTGTGTGTGTGTGTGTGTGTGTGTGTGTAAAACCCTAATAAGTAATAATAAACACTCCAGAAATGTAGTCATATTTTTTATGTAATCATAAACTTGCAGAGACAGTTTTACTTGTCATGTATTTGTTAAATACATTCCGATTTATCACAATGATCTAAGATGATGGGGTAAAATCTAGAAACAGGTTGGTGGTAAATAGCGGTGACACAGAGCTGCATCACAACCTGAAACACCTTGACCAGGCAGGGACCATCGTATAGATCCCCCTCTTCCACCATCTGTCAGTGTATCAGCAGAAAACAGCAGGACGAGGTTAAACAAATCACATCAGGACCTGAGCTGACAGGGATGTCAACAGGGATGACTTCTCCCTCCACTGATGTTTTACCTCAGCATCCCCATGAACCAGCCTGTTACACTCTACAGAAGACCTTTAAGTGGTCTAAAGACACAAATTAATGAAGAAGTTAAACCAAAACAACAATTATTCACAATATTACTCAGTGCAGCCATTTTGACATCTGTAATCTTGGAGCAACAATCAATCCACGTATCCATAATACCAAGGCTGATACCAGCGCTGTGAGATCATCTTTATTTTCTTGCTGAGTATTTTAGAGGCCAACCAACCAATAATAGATGTTCCTTTTAACTTTAGTTTTCATCAAACAACCATGTGAAAAACTTAATTAACAGTTTTTTAATTGTTTTCTTATATTCTTAATGTTCTTGTTTTATAGTGTTTACAAAATAGCTTAAATTAAAAAAAATATTTCAAAATGTTTTAGGAACATTTTCTGTTTTTGTTTTATTATGATCTTCATAAATCAAATAAAACAGTTTCTTTAAAATTCACAGCAAAAGGTGCCCAGATTTTAGTTGTATCGGATTAGTCTAATTTGCAGTATCACTCAGCTCTGGGTTCACCGATCAATCAAAATCTGTTCATCAATTCTGGCAAATATTGCGAGTTCAGCAGACACCTGGACCGTACGTACTCTGCAGTTTGCTGCAGAAGGAGCTTCTGGTCTGCTGCCAGAAACAACAACAGAGGCTTTTTTTTTCAGGACCGACATTCAAACTGCTACATTCTGCAGAAAACAAGCTAAAATCAGATAATCTGTGTTCATATATTTCTAAAAAGTAAATAAAAATGTTTCTCATGCATCAACACGTTATAAATGATTCATCCTGGGGTGGAAGTTATCAACTGAGGGTTATCATAAAGCAGCTGCTGCACTCTCAGATCCATCATCGTACCGTAAGGGCCGGCTTTATCACGACCAAGTTCCACCTTTATATTTCTCATTCTTTATTTTCCATCTTTACACACTTTTGAACCAGATTTCTCTCCTCCGTCTGAGTTGTCGCCGTCTCTTGCATGTGCTGTGGATGTGAGCAAGTGTGTAGGACATGTAGAGGAGAGCTGGTGCACACCTGCACAGCGTGAACTGTCCACGGGGAAGGGTGGAAGATCAGCGGCACACAGCTGTCCACACACCTGCATGGACACACAGATCAATTGTGAAGACAGAGAAATGAAGGTTAGGAGAGAGAAGCCCATTTAGACCTACTGTGCAACACTCGGGAGGGGTTTCTGTTTGCACTTTTAGTACCCCTGTTTTGAAGATGAAGGTCTGTTTATAGATGCTTCAGTGAACCTTGCATTCGTATAAATCGTTGCGGTTTGATTTTGGGTTATTTTCTTTTGATCAGTCTCTGAGAAATGAATGAAAGTTGATGTAATGTCCTCTGAAGTGATGGAAACATGGCTGTGTGTGTGCATTTATTAGTCATGCAGACAGTATGGGGCAGCTGTCAGTGTGTTCTGACACCCTACTGTCAAAGACCAGTGATTGAGAAGCTGAACACACACATACACACACACACTCTCTCCCTTTAGTCAGTGCGGCAGTACACAGCAGTGCAACATGTTGAGAGATCAGGTATCCGCTGTGTTTCTCTCTCGGTTTGAGGTGGAATGATATGGAAAGTCACGGGAAAGAAAAGGATGCTTCCCTGCAAACATGCCATGTGTGTGTTCACACACCCGCTACCTCGGTCAGATGTCAACTACAACAGGCTGAAGTGTGTCACTCATATGTTTTGTTATCTTGGTACCTTGTTGTCACAGAAACAGAATTGGAAAAACTGACATAGAATAATTGCCTCATTATATGTTGTCAACGACCATAATTAAAATAAAATTAAACGAGATAATTAAGGAAAACAAAACTCTGTTAATTTTTTTGTAACTTTTTTTTTGTAATTTGTTTTTTAACAAAATACTAGAATACTTCCTGTTGCAGATTTTCTGAATAAGCTGATTTCTTTTAGTGATAGTAAAATCTACTTTGTCAAAGTTAAAACTACTTTCGGCGACCATTTGCAAGGAGGAGAACACAAGACAGATCAGATAAACAAAAACAATGTTTGTTTTATTTTTACGTGGTCGGGGGTTCCTTTACCTGTATTTATTTTTGTTTATATATTCTTCCTCTGAAATATTGCTGCTTGATGGTCTCTGATAAGTTATGGTTCCCCTTACGACAAGCCAAACACCTGATAAGGAAACAAACTGCAGCGAAGAATGAATTTATGAATCTGAGTGACCAAGATTTGTGGAGTACCTCAGGGATCAGTTCTTGGACCTCGACTGTTCAGCATGTATATTCTCCCTTTGGGCTAAATATTGCAGACAAACAAAATTTATGGATACATGACTTTATATGACTTTTTTTCACCAGATAACTGCAGGCTAACACACTGTGTCATGGTTTGAAGCAATTAAACACTGGGAAAAGTGAGCTACAATTAAACTGAGATAATTCGTTTGGTAAAAAAAAAGTTGTGTTGGTAAATACCTGGAAACTCGGGCTGTAAAAATATCTTTGTCACCTTGTCACCTTTGTCTGATAGACTCAAATCTGACTCACAGCAGCCAAATCAAAGCTTCACTAAGAAGCTTTTCAGCACAAGAATAAATCGACAAGAATAAAACCAGCCGTACATTTAGCAGAATTAATATTTTATGGTGACAACACTGCTATCTATTGACCATGCAACTTCAGAAGAAAAAAGAAAAAGTCAGAACAGGGTGTGTTTTTGGGCAGGACAGTGCTTTGGGCAGCAGTTTTCACCTGAAGGACAGATAATGCTGTGAAGAGCAGAAGTGCTGGTGGGAAGATTAAGCAGCATGAGAGCAGAGAGATAAACTACATCATGTGTGTGTTATTTGTTACTCATTATAAATTTGATCTAATTTAGTACAAAATTAATTCTGATCTCTTTATAAATGATTGAGATAGCAGAAACTTTAATCATGTCTGATTGTTTTCATTGTGAGAATGAATTTTATTCTTAAGCTGCTTTTTATTCATGTACTGTGTGTTTGCAAGGAGCATTTTACACCTGTTGGCCGATCTCAGTTCTCTGATATATAAAACCTAGTAGCCTACCCTGCTCTACATGGACTAGTCTGTCACAAGAATGCCTGTGACGGGTCAGAAAAAGATCCAGTCTGGTCCTCAATTGGTATTTATGTCCACATTCTGTGATCATCATTATGTAATACACTTAGCTAATATAATATACTGCTTGTAACAGTTCAGAGGATTGTTGCCTCCATCTAGGATGCAGGTTTTATTGGGAGGAGTGTAAAGAAACCTGCTTTCTATACCATAACTGTATGAAGCCATGTCCTCCTCTCATACAACAAACTACTTGCTTAGTCTTACTTGGTCATTGTAGATAGAACTTTTTTTAAAGAACATCCATCTAACCCTCCTCTTCTCTTATCTTTTTAGTGTAAGCTTTGCTGGTTTCCTTTCTTTACCTTGTTTTCTTATTAGCGGTTCTTTTTCTCTTCTGCTTTCATCTCATGGACATATGCTCTCGTCCTTCAGTTCTTAAAAACTAAATATTTCTTGCAAGGATAGATAAATCCTTTAGCCTCTTTTGCATTCAGATTTTTTTTTCATTTAAAAATGGAATTGAGTTTTTCCATGGACATGCGGTTCAGACTGGGAGATGTAACCTAACTGTAAATAAGTAGGAACAAAATCTATCTTTTAAACAACATTTGTAACCTCACAGTGAAAGGTTTAGTTTGTGTGACCAGGACTATATTTGACCATGTTTTTCTAACCTTAAACATGTGTCTTTTAATTGCTGAAATACAACCTGGTGTTGTATGAAAGGAAAATAAACTAATGAAAAGAAAGTGGTAGAAAAACGTAACTGACTGATTAATGTGAAACTCAACAATAAATCTGACCTTCACTGACATTTCACCATTTAAACACATTGACACCCTTCCTCTCAGCTTTATTATTGTTTGCATGTTCACACAACCATTTCATCACAGAAAACCAGTTAACCAGCTGGTGGAATTAAGTTAATTTATTAAATGTAAGCTAATTAAGGTGTAAATAAAGCAATAGTTTGTCTTCATCACTTCATTGTAACTTGATAAACAGCTGGTGAGTTCACTGCTAAGTGTTGATATGTCACCTGCCAACAGTTAACATGTTCACTGCGGTTGGCGTGTTTAGTACTAACTATAACATGTTTACTAATGTTTACAACACAGACACATCGTATGCTCTCGTGAATAAAGCATACGTGATGAGTTCCTCCTTCTAATCCCCGCAAGCATGATCGCAGCTCCGACCCAATCAGCAATCGCACATTACCTGGTCATCCCTACCTCCCTCACATTACCGGCTGTATTTAGGGATGGTGAAACCGAGGCCTCGTGAAACATTGGGCGGATGTGACACAGATGCCTGGAATTGGCCCACTGTGTTAGAAACTTCTGACCCGTCAAAGACCTCCGATCTGCTGGATGTGGACATCTGGATAGCACCAACAGGACTTCCTCAGTGCTATCTGCACATCTATCAACCCTGGCTCATTTTTGATTGAGTGTTCAGTAAAATTATACATTTTCTATTATAAATTAATTTCTCATTCTGCCTCCATAAATGATAAAATAGGCAGTTGGGTAATATTTGTTTAGGGACCATGGTTATATTGAAATCAAACCTTTTAACAGTACAGGATCACCAAAAATGCTCCCCTTTTTCTTTTTAAAAAAAGATAACCCTTTGTTTCTCATAATAAGATAAAAATATATATATATAATAAATTATTATTGTGCTGCTAAAAGTGGTAATATTTTACCTACCTAAAATGACAAAAGTAGTATGATCACTGCTACATCCATACCAGGTCGGGGTGTGTGTGTGTGTGTGTGTGTGTGTGTGGGTGTGTGTGAGTGGAGGGGTGCTTCAGCAACAGGGATAGCGATTGTGTTTGTGTCTTTTGCAGATGTTGTGTTTCTAAACGGAGTAGAATCAGGGATCCAGTACAGTTGATGTATTTTCTACACACATACAGGTGATGCGATGTGTCAGTTTAGTTATTGTTGGATTTTGTTGTTGGTTTTGTAGCAGCTGATCCTGCATCATCCGGATAAACTGAATCACTTTGACACTGGCAACGTGTCAAGGAAACTTAGGTTGTTGAGGCTTTAGAGGCTCGCTGATGGTTCCAGAGACAAGCGGCCAGAGACAAGACCGCTGATCCAACTGGAACATGCAGCTCTTAGCGCTGCAGCATGAGAAAAGTGAAGCACGGGGAGTCAATGTGCTGGGCTCTGTGTTGCTGTTGTATTTCACTTAAAGACATGATGCTTGGTCAGAAATATGATCCTTCTCCACTTGGTCCGGATGTCCACCAAATTCTTTGTCTGTAAATAAATTAACTTATAAATAAGCATCATTATGATCCATGGCAGCTGATGAAAGTTCTGCTACAGTTAAACTGTCAATCATTTCTAAAATTATTAGATTTTGTTCGTTTGTTTGTCTGTGAACAACATATCTCAAAAAGTTATAAACAGATTTTAAGAAAATTATATTTAAAAGTTTCAAAATGGGACAGTAACAAATTCTGGAGATGATCCACATCATCATCTGAATCCTGGAATGTTTCAAAGGATTCTTTATCATTGCATTGAATTCAGCATTTTCAGCAAATCTAACATGAAAAAATAACAAGCTTGGTAAAAGTCTGCGCTCACTTTCTTAGTTTTGTTTCATCATGCAGTTTGTCTGCTTCTCCATTTCCTCTGCTTGTTTCTGACAAGTAGCTACATCACCTAATGCAAAAACAGAGAAAGTTTCTGTCTGCTTAGTGTTAGTTAAAACAGAACCAATGGATCTAGTGTTTCATGGGCACTAGTCAGGAAAAAACTTCTGTATGAATAAACAAATTACTTAGGCACAGGGACCACAAGGAAAGACAGTGGTGTTTAAATATTTAAGTGTACTTGTCTAGTGTTAGTTGGGCTTCTGATCTGCTGAGTTTTAGTAACCAGATACACCAACAAAGAAAGGTGTAGGTCCAGAACACACTGGGGACATATCTGGTGTCCCAGATGGCCAGTATATTCCTTATTATAACAGAATCAATTAACTTAGAGCCTTGATATTATTTTTAATGGCTCTATTTTCTTTTAAAACTTTCTCTATATTTATTCAGATTTAAACAGCTTTCCAGCTGAATTTGATGGAGTTGATAAATATGAGAAATTGTTTAACATATTTAAAATATTTGGTGACATCCTATTATATAAGTCAGCAAGTTTGTGGGTTTTGAAACTCGTCTGTAACAGAATGATACAGAGAAAATGTCTTAGCTGACTCGGGTCAATGCAGAAAGTCCAGCTCAGCTCAGTTCAAGGTTGAAGGGTTGAAAAGGAAAGTCAGTGTCGGCTCATTATACAGAAACCACATTCTTCTGCATTATTTTACACATATCTTGTCATCTCTGGGCCTGTTGACACACAGGGTCCGCACGGTCTGACATAAACACACATGAGCAAGGACACACATTTTAATACCTGCACACCACGCCTCGCTGTCAGGTTCAACTTTAATGATGCCAAAGGAAAAGAAGCACTTGGTGTCAGATACTGCTGAGGTCATTCACTCTTTGGCAGCGATGGGAGGAAGAAGAGGCTGGATGGACAAAAAATGCAGCATGTTTCTGAAAAAAGGGAGGAAATCTGCATAATTTCTGGCAGATGATTGGCAGGACGGGATGTGGAGGGAAAGAAGAAGAAGGCAAACTTGAAGAAATGAGTGAGCCTGAGATTTTGTAAACACCTCAATATTTCATTAATAGTTGGGAATTCTGCACAAGGCTGAACAGAATAAGTCACAATGTTTACCAGAAGCTTCCTAAACTATATTTCAATGACTGTTTTTGCAGAATAAAATGGATATTTCAAACATCTTGACTAAGAATAATTCTGATTAGCAGGTGTTAGCATGGTGGTTAGCTCATGTAACCTGTAATTCTAGCAAAGTCTCACACTGTTAGGAGGATTTTCTGTTTTCGAGCAGATATATTAGATCTTTTGGAAGATGAAAGAAGTCATCTAGAAACTATTTTGAGTTGAAATAAACCTGTCATGTTATGCCCTACATCACATTTGGTGACATGTAAGCGCCAAAAAAGCATATTCATTATGCGTTAACAGTGAACGTCTATATTAGCTAGGTCTAGGATAAAAACTCACTTTATGAGAGTCTAAAAATGTTTTTAACACTATTGAGGTTTTTTTTATGTAGGGTTTTTTCTTATCTGATTTTACTGCAACCTTTAGACATTGTGCTATTTATCTTAGGGTTAATGGAAAGACAAAAGCATTTAGACAGACCAGTATGACTTATAAATCTGACAGTATTTCCCTAATTAGTTTAGTAATTTTAACATATGTGTTATGTCTTCAGTTATGCAGTACGGCTTCCTTTAGTTAATGTCTTTAAACTATATAAAATTCTAACTTAACATTGCTGTCATCTTACATACAACCAAATGTGCAAATGCCTTTTAATTCACTTGAGTACATCTTTTTGGGGATGCATCTTCCCTTCATAATTATCTTAGGTTAAATAGTGAGATTCACATTCACTTGTGAGAAGTCTGAGGATCACAAATGTATTTTAATTTGTGTTTTCACAAACAAAAAAAGCCTAACTCAATAATGGTGCGCTTCTAAGTTTAGATTTTAAGGGTAATGCTGAGGTTCGCCAGCAGAGATGAAAGTTGCAACAGGATGTGTGTGCAAACCCAGAGACTGCAGTTTCAGACCCAATGCTCCAAATTCTTCCTCCTTAGTTACAAGATAGCACGAATGATGTAGGCAATAAATGCCACAATAGTCAACTGTTGCTTTAAAAGGAAGTTTTTGGAGTTGCAGTTTTTGTGTACAATTATTAAACTGTTTCATTTCCTTTTATGAGTAATTTTTTGTACATAAACTGCTCACAATCTTTCTCTCTGAGCCTGTTTCAGGTTGGGCCATATAACAGCATGTTGTGGGTTTAAATCCTGATGCCTAGGGTTAAAGTGCAGTTTTTATGCTTCCAAGCCCAAATATACCGACAGTGATGAATGTCTGTTATAGCATGCTCCTATTCATACATAAGTTACTGGAGGTGACAGCAACTCATGTCCACAGCAGGTGGGTGTTTATATATTTTGTTCCTTCACCTGTTATTAATCAGCTGAGTGAACACGGAGCACCATGCTGAGTAGGGAGGCGTCTGCTGTAGGTCATGGTGTTGCAATAACCTCATAAGACAGCAGGAGATTGCAGAACAGCTTCAAGTTTGCATAGCGTACACACACAGCACTCAGATACACACAGATATAAAAATGAGTCATCAGCATATTGTCCCGTTCTGATGTCTGATGTCAGATTATTGTTCTCAAATGAGGAAGATGTTTTAGATGTTTTGTCTCATTCTTCCTGCAAACACATCTCCGTGTTGTCTGGGGTTATCGTTACTTCAATGTTCATGACACAGTCTCTACTGGGGACGGGTCAGGACAGCAAACAGGACAGTCCAGTGTCCGTACACTGTCTTCGTCAGTCATGCTTCTGTAAAGTGGGCAGGATATGGCTTTGCATGTGTTGATGAGAAAGCATGGACGTCTGTAGAAAAAAAATGTGATCTTAAAGGTGGGAAAGGTGGCATCAGAATTTAAGCAGATCTAATCCAACATTGTTTTTAGGCTTTAAGATTGATGTGAACTTAAGTTAAAGATAAGATAAGATAAAATATGCTGACACACAATCAGTGCATGCTGCATTTGTGTATGTAAATAAATTCTCTGAGATTAAGTTCAGAAGCAGTCTAATGGGAAATGAGCTGCCTTTGCTAATGCTAATGGCACCACTTCACTTACATTTTAGTGTTGGAACATTAAAAACGCAACACGGCACCTTGAAAAGGGTGTGCAGCCAAAGTTTTCTGGCTGTTGTTTAGCTAAGAATGAAAATCAAAGTGCAGCATGCACTCCTGAAGAACTGAAGAGATTAGCTCCCAGAAAAGTTGATCCAATTCATCATTCCAGTCAGTCAGATTGTTTGTTTTTACCCTAGAATATATTCATCATCATTTAATAAAACATATTTTATATGTGGTCGGGTAATAAATATTACCTTACAGTAAACATGGTTGTTGCTCTTTTATCTCCACCAATACAAGTAAAGAGTTCTTAATCCATCTTTATATGTTCCCCATATGACATTTTGCATAGCTTCTCTTTTTTTCTATGCATAAACGTAACAAAGTGTCCCTGACATTGTGTTCAGTTTGACATGAAGCGGTTCAACCAAAGAGTTGGTGGCGGTTTAAGACCCGTTTTCAGACCAAGGACGAAGTGTTTCCTCAGTCTCTGGCTGCAAACCAGCACGGGAACAGTCCTGTAGGAGCCTCAGTGAGATATGATGAGAAATGAGATGTCTTGGCGATGTTTCACCCAAAAAATGAGCTGATCTTTTTGCTTTATGAGTAGCTGCTTTCAACAGGATCGGCACTGATTCACAGCCAGAAGCCTCATCTTGCTGCTGCGCTACATGCACAGGTTGGCAGAGGTGGCACCCTCACGTCTGTCTCAGTGTAATTGCTTACTATTGATAGTGAAAGGGGGAGGGGGGGGTCAAGCTACTTTGGATTCAGTGTCAACTCAAAATCGCTCCAGGCAAGATGGAGAATACACCAATCACGCTCTGATAGACAACACGCACATTTCAAAACAACAAACACTCATAAACAACACTCCCTTCATATCCATCTTATCTGACCGTCTCTTTCCCTCTGATCCCCTCCTGTGCTTTGAATGCTGCTTTGATAAGCGAGCACTATGCAGCAGGCAGAGAGGAGACATGAAGGCTGAATGAAGAGGAGTGGGATCAGATTAAAGGTGGAGGCGGTAAAAAAAGAGGAGGACAACAGGAAGCAAGAGGAAGTAAGAAAGAGAAAGCCGAGGAAAGAAGGAAGAAAGAGACCAGAGAGGTGTGTGTGTTTTGGTGTGTCTGTGCTGTGTCCATGGTAGCGGTGGACACACACTGAGGACGGAGATTGGTGAAGGACAGCACAGAGCACACCTACTCCACAGAGCGGGATGCTGAAGTGGAGAGAAGGAGGGGGGTGATGAAGAAGAGGAGCGATAACACCGAAGATGAGACAAAAGTGAGGCAGCTGTGTGTATCTAGCAGGATCAGTTAAACTCTCACCCATGTTTTTTTACACACACACACACACACACACACACACACACACACACACACACCTACAATGATCAATTGCCACTTAGAGGAACACAACCCTCTTGCTGTG
>JBAMIG010000010.1:5262803-5289174 GCA_037177335.1 Kiunga ballochi | reverse complement strand
TTTGCAACGACGTCTTTAAGGTTGCCATAGTTACGGCTGGTAATCACGCAACGTCCGACAGCGTTAAAGTAGTGAGCTGCGTGTCCGAATCGCCAACAGAATGAGGGCACTAGATAGGAAGCTATATAGTGCAGCCCTATGTAGTGAATGAGGGGTTAGGGCATAGGGTGTACATTCGGACACAGCCTCAGAAGAGGAAATAGATCAACCTTTATTTAAACTCGTACAACTGCAACCTTACTAATCCGCTCAGTGATGAAGGAAAATCCTGCACTCATTTTAAAGTGATCAGGCTGTTCAACAATCCCCGTGAGCAAGGCGTTTCACCACCTGAAAGGTAAATGGCTCTTGTTAGAAGTTAGAAGTTTTTTAAGAAAAAAAAAATGAAAGGTTCCTGGAAATAATAATAAAAAAATGTCAAACAGCTTCTCTGGTTGGAATAAATTGAGTTTTTCTTTTATGAAATGCTTGACATTAGCTGCCTGTCTGTTTGTCTCATTGTGTTTGCTTTACAGTGTTCTCCTCCTGACACTATAACACACACACACAGACACACACACACACGCGATAGACCCTTGCTGCTGTTGTTTCAGTTTCACACATGCAAACGCACACTGGCACTCAAGAGGAAAATAAAAAGGCAGAGGAAAACGCCTTGCCTCCTTGCTTCTCCACATACGCTTCATCTGCCCTCATTAAAAGTGATGGGTGCACATCACATATACACACATGCATACACACGTCAAATCACATCATCCCCAACTGTCATATTAGAAAAATATTAATGGTGAGCAGGCCTGCTTGATATCTTTTTCTCCATGTGTTCATATGGATGAGGGAGGGGAGGGGGGTGCTTTGCGTTTGAATTAGAAGGAAGAAGATCTGCAGCCTGTGTGGTCATCGAACATGAAACGAGGATGGAGTAATTGGGTTGCAAAGTGGAGGAAATCTGAGAAAACAGGGTGAGCGGGTAGGATGATTCCAGTCTGCCGTGGAGGGCGTCGAGGTAGAAAAGGAAAAAAAATAAAAAGAGATGGAAAATTGTAGAGGAGAAATCAAACTGGGAGTAAAAGGAAAATACATGTGGAGTGCAGTTTTTCACCTGCAGAAAGGAGAAACATGCAGACACTCAGTAGGTCTCAATCCTTTTTGAAATAAAGCGAGCTTTGCTTATCTCTTCTTGTTTTGCTGTATAGTTGAATAAAACAGGACTGTGCTACATTCTACATGAGCGAGAGGAGGGAATTATTTAACATGCAATCCCAAATCAGACAAATGTAATATTTTAAGTTGCTACTGGTCGTGGTGTTCTGTCCTCTGGGTTTGGGATGAGCAGGCTTCCTGAAAACTCAGGGTGGGGTCTGGAGTCCTGCTTGAACAAACATGCATAGCTCTGCTTTTTAAGGACCTGTAGGAGCTCCACTGTCTTCTGGATTGTCCCTCAGTTACTTCAGAAATTCAGGCTCTTTCCAGGATTTTCTTTTTATTGAGATAATTTGCTGATTATTCACCCTAGAGTCACCTTGTCTTATCTGGATCCCAGTTAGCAGCTTTACCTCCCATCATCCAAAAATTTACCTCCAGTTGTTTGTTCAATCAGCTGTCTGTACCTGCCTGCTCACCCTGCCATCTTGGTCTCTCTCTCACCACACACAATGTTGGACTTACTCTCTTCTGCTTTTTGACCTCTTTTGGATACAATGAGCTTTTTGCACAACTCCAGTTTGTCCATTGCTGTCATGGTTACTGAAGTCAGGCACACTTAGATTTCTCAGTTCATCCAGTTTGTTCCAGACAGAAACATAAGAGTTGTCTTAAGTTCAGGAAGTAACAGAGTTGTGCATAAGCCATTCACATTGCAATTCCTCCCCTACGGTCACTTACAACCTCTCTGTATTCCACTAATCCTCTTATACTTCTAGAGAAACTCTTGCTGGACCAGATCAGTACTGGCTTAAACACCCTAACAACTTCAGTCAATGTAATTTTTATTTGTCCACCTAATGTCTGCTTTTGGGTCTCACCTTTGTTGGCATTACTCCTGCAGAAATATTTTAGAGGGTTTGTAAAGCACAGATCAAGGATAAATTATTGTGTTGGGTTTACTTTCCTATTAACAATGATAAGGATCCAAAATGTTGATCTCTGTGTCAAAAACTCCAAGACATTTTTTCTTGCATTTCATATTTCCTTCATGTTCTGAAATAAGGAAGTTGGATAAGTAAATTATTTTAAATGTACCGCTCCTTTTTTGCATACCAAACAACCAAGACTTTAACCGGTGGCAGTCCACCAGTCCAGTACCGGAATCTGTTTTTTATTGTCTTGTTGAAAATTACATGGATGTCCCTGAAAAAGAAGTAAAGTTAAAGACAAACGTTGTCTCAGCCAATATTTCTGATCCTGATCATCCTGATCCAACTCCATACCAATCCTAGAACTGGGCTATTGGACTATATTCTGACATGCTATAGGGTCTGACCAGAACCCAGGTGTTCAGTGTGTGTTCCAGATGACCCCAAACAGAGAAGTTGACGTTTCTGGACCAGCATGCAGCTTTTTCTCTGTGAAGTAAAGTTTGAAGTGACATCTCTGAATGCAACTCATGATTTTAGAGCTTATCGAAGGTTTCACTCTGTAACCATTTGTTCTCATCAGTCTTGATGTTGTACCATCTATGAATAAGAACCATGTTTTTATGGGGACCATTTTTCATAAAGCTTTGGACCAGCAGAAAAGGGAAAATCTGAAGCTTCAGATGCAACAGGTCTTTGCTGTATTTGTTGCCATTTCTAATAACTATGATTCTGATAATCATCTGTTTTGTCCGAATTAATCTTTTTTTGTCCTCAGCTTGTGTCTGCTTGTTTGCAGAAGTGGTAAATCCTGGTCTAGAAAGTAAAAAATCTCGTCCAGTTCCGACCAGTCATCAAACCAGTTGAATTTAATGAGCAAAGTTCATACAGGTAAACAGGTAAACTATGCAGAGATTTGAGGTATGTTCTCTGTACTGTGCTCTGGTCTGTCTTACCTGAAGACAACACAACGACACCAAACTGACGGGACATTTGTGGGATACATGTTGCAAACAACTTTGCATCGACGGTTGCCTAGCAACAATGATGGCACAAATATAAAAAGCAACCTTTCCAACAAACCGGCCTGCAGGGAAAGGCTGATCCCCCCAACAAGAATGGTTGATGGTCACAACTTACTGCAGGTGAATGCAGAAACATTTCTCTGACATGTAATAAAGTACTAAAGTAACATGAGGGCTAAGATAGGTTTGGGGAAAGTAAAAGGAATTGTTCGGAGCAGTGGAGAAAAGATGGTGGGAGAAAGATGAGGAATACCTTGAAGCAGCAGCTCAGTTAAAGAAGACAAAGCGTTATTGCTGCTCGGTTACACAGCGATGAGCAGGGGTTGTCTCTCTTTTTCCTCCCTCTCACACATAAATACACACTGGGGGCAGAAGGAACGCCTCTGTGGGCACCAAGGTCTTTCCTCTCAGTAAATTAAAACCATTAATAACCAACTGGGAGAAGAGGAAGAAGGGGTAGCAGGAGGGAGATGGATGCAAAGCAGAAAAACAGATGTAACACAGTAAAAAGGAAACAGTGTGGATGGTGATATCAAAAGACTGCTGGGTGGATGGTAACTGATTGAAAACTGATTAAAACAATGTGTGAGCATTTGGCCCAAAAAACTTACTTTTAGTTTCAGGGACAGCCAGATGTGTCCAGTGTCAGCAGAAAGAACAGCTCCTTAAAAACACAATCCCTGTGTGTGAAGCTACCTCTGATGTCTCATCTGTCTTCTGGACTGCAGCAATTTGAGGCAATATTGCTGATTACTCTGAGAACAGAGAGGAAAAACGACACGTGGAAGATTTTGAACATGATAAATGACTGAAAAATGACCTTTCCTTTGCAGTAACAGCACAAGAAACACATTCAAACTTTAACTTATCTGCTTTTAAACAGTATTCAGGTCCTGTGATGGGACTGGCAACTGTCCAGAGTGTAGCACGCCTCTCGCCCAATGATTGCTGGATTATGGGCTTCCTTTATTGGAATAAGTGATACACATGATGGATGCATGGATCAACAGTATTGAATTGTTCCGTTAGATTTTCTTTATTGAATATTATACAGGCATAGTTTGAAGTTACATGATTCCACCAGTTAAAAATAAGCCAAGTATTTGATGAACGTAGGAATCTGTTGATGCATGTAGGAATTGAAATTGGGACAAAGCATGAGGTGGAAATTCATAATGTGGTCTATAAAACATGATAAAACTCCACCCTTCCTGTGATTTTCAGTGATAGGGAATCCACTGAGTTGCGTCTATATTATGACAACCTTTATCTAAAACATTTCTCAATGTGCATAAAGTTTTATAAGTAAAACTTTTTTTAAGTTGAACTTGATGATGTTCATTCCAGTTGAAGTGGAAAAGATGGGTTAAAGGTAGAAAGGCTCTGAACACCAGTTCAATGATTAATAATAAATGTTTATTACAAAAATACAGCATGAAAAATAGATCTGCATCATCTGTGAAGACTCCTAAACCAAGGAATTCAAAGACTCCTATGCAATTCTAAGACATATATAAAAGTGTTTATACTGTCCTAAAAATGATGGGCAATATATTAGCAATATACAGACTGGGATAGCTGAGGTTAGTTAGTATGTCCACATTTGGTCGTCATGCCTCTAGGATGCTGGGGATCCTGCACTGACATTTAGCAAACACTTTTAAATCCAAAGCAAAATAAAAGTTAGGGACAATGTTTAAGTATTGATACAGTGAGAGTTTGATTATTTTCCTGCTTGTATTCTGTTCCCTCAAATCTCTGCATATGCGCTCAAAAAGCTGCCACTTGGATGAGAATATGTTGGGCTATGATACCAAACAGAGGTTTCTGATTTTAACCTCCCAGCAGCCGATTGCTGTCCTATAAAAGGATAAGCAGGCTTACATACTTGATTGCTGGCTGGTAGCTGGGCTACATCATTCCCTGGCTTCCTTTGCATTGGTTTCAGGTGACAGGTAGGCTAAACTGAAGTGCCTCACTTCCTTTCTCTGTCCCTCCCAATACTGCTCATGGTTTTTGTTTTTTTTTTTTTAGAAATTTTAGGTTGTTGGCAGCTGGTGGGGCCTGAGCTTAAAAGCCCATGGATTACTGATTCCTGTGGCAGAAAACACAATTTACACAGTGAGTGAGACCCACTGCATTCCCTGGTCTTCAAGAAGCAGAAGTGGGCAACATGGTGGAGCAGTGGTTAACGCTGTGGCCTCATAGCAAGAAGGTTGCTGGTTTGATGCTAGGCTGGGGAGGTTTGTCCAGTAGCCTTTCTGTGTGGAGTTTGCATGTTCTCCCCATGTATGTATGGGTTCTCTCCGGGTCTCCGGCTTCCTCCCACTCACAACACATGCATGTTAGGTTAATGACTGTGGTTAAAATGACTGCTCATCATATGTAATTTGCTTTGGATAAAAGTGTCTGCTAAATGACTGTAAAAGTTACAGCGCCTCATTGGGCAGACTCCACCAGAGACCTCTGCTCTGCTAATTTTATTAATCTCCTGAATGAGGCAACTCCATTTCGCTTCTGCGTTACGTCGATCCTCCACGTACAAGGTGACATCAACACGGACGCCAGACATGCCTTGAGGACTGCGCATGGACTCTGTTCATTTTCTGTGTGGTGTGGTGTGTGTGTGTGTGTGTGTGTGTGGGTGACAGAAGTACTTCTGGAGGGTGTAAGAACTGTGTAGCTGCCCTCTGTTGCAATGTGTGTGTGTGTTGGATAGAGTGAAACAGTACGGGGTTTTAGCTTTCTTTTGTTAGTTTTTAGCCTTTTAGTGGATTTTATGTTTTTAAACTTTCTTTTCCCTATTTCTGGTGCTGAGACTGGCCGGTGGCTCGGTGTACCAATGGTGGTGTTTTCCCTCCTGTTTTTGTGTGGTTTGGTTTAAGTTAGGTTTCTTTGCTTTGTTTTACTTGCGGTATCCCGGGGACCCTTTTTGTTTGTGCACACCAACATCGTATTGGTTCTCAGATCTGGCTAATTTTTAGAAATGTAATAATAAATTATTTTGTGTATACAGTATAGCACTGAGTTCTCTGCCCATTTGCAGCTGAACCTGAGTTTTTGGTAGTGGGTGTGATCACCCCTTAGTATTTCCCTGGGAAGACCCAGGGTGGCGTTGTTAGTTCTTCTCCCTACCACTGCCACACAAACTCCACCTTCTCTCATTTAGTGCTGCTTGTGCAAGCCTGAGCTCTTATACTTTCACTTTGTCACTAAACACTCCCTTTTGGATTATTTTCTACATGCTGTGAAGTTTGCTGTGAGACTATCATAATTAAATAGCCACTGCCTCCATGTGGGCACACTCATTTTACTTCACAGCAGAGGATCCAACAAGCAACTGCATTCATTGCAGGATTTGCGAGTACCGTTACCTTCTCATTTGGCACTTTCAGTTACGGCTTCAGACTCGTCATTAGTCAGATTAATTGCTGATTTAGGGTAGATTGAACTTCCTGTTACAAGTGTTGCTGCTACCTGATGCTCGGTCATCTGAACTGACTGTTTGGTTTGTGGGAAAAACTAACAATGTGTACGTGTTTGCCTGTCTAATTGAAAAGTTAAAGCACAGACATTTGAAGATATGTCTTTCAATGAATCATTAGTTTTAGTTTTTTCAGAGCAAAACAACAAACAGCAGACAATCCATCCATCCATCCATCCATCCATTTTCTACCGCTTATTCCCTAATCAGGGTCACAGGGGGATGGAGCCAAGCCTAACCGACTTCAGACGAGAGGCGGGGTACACCTTGGACAGGTCGCTTGTGCATCACATATTGCTTTTTTATGCAATAAAAATATTGAATTAGTTCTTGTTTTGTATTAATTTCAGGCCTCAATGCAATATGTTACATATGGGGCCCTTAATGAATAAATATGAAGTGGTTAGAAAATACTGAGAGAGGAATTATAGTTTTTTTTTTCTATTTTTCTCTTTTAATGTAATCTACAGTATGTGTGATTTCCAACTTAATTCATCATCAATAGCTACAAGAAATTTGGTTCCAGTTGCAATTTCAGTTTCATCATAATTTATTGAAAAATATCTCCATAAATTCCTCATGTTATGTGGAAGGACTCGTGCTGCACACGGTGATTCTTTTAACCTGAAAAATGTTCAAGTTAAACAGAAACAAGAGTTTGACCACTGGTCTCTTCTTTGATAGTCATTTCAATTTATTTGGTTATTGATTATTGACGATAAGTGTGTTTCAAGTGCGAGTCAGTTAGTCTTATTCTTCCTCTACTGGAAGGAAACATGGCTGACAGGCCGATGCAACATGGTCAATAGGAAGAATGGTCTGAAATTCAGCTTTCTCACAGTCATGGTTTGAGAGATGAAAACATGGTTTCAATATTTATCTTGCATTGGGTGGGCTTATGGGATTTGAAGACCAGTTGCTCCATCTTAGACAGGTTTACTTGAGGATAAAGGTCTTTCAGCCAAAGAACTTCATCCAATAGTCCAATAGCATTCTATGTCTTCCTGTTAATAAGTCATAAACCACACTGGAAAAGGCTTCAAGTTTCAGAACGCTGCAGTATTTATACTCTCAAATAAGCCATGATTCTTTGATTGATCACTGGTGACACACACACACACACACATACACATACACACGCAGACACACACAGACCTCCATGCAGAGACTTGATATCTGGTGTTTGGTGTGTGCTGTAAGGCTGCAGCTTTATTTCAATCACCTGTTTGTTACCTACCTGTTGTTAACTACCTGCCCTTTCCCAACCAGTTCCTATTGAGGACTTTCCAGATGGTTCCAAGCAGCAAACCATCTGTTATGTCAGGCTAAAGCACACCTACAGGTATTGCTAATTAATTTTGATCAGCTGCAAGACACTGAAAACACAGAACAGACCACCTGCTGTGCTCACACACCAACCTGCAGCAGGTCAAAAAAGATCCCCATCATTATTCCCAAATTCCTTTAAGGAAAATTTTATTGTTTCAACTTGTAAAACTATATGATAAGTGCAATCTGGATTCATATGAATAAATACAAACCCGTAGGGTGTAAAAAAACAGCTTTAGCTCTTTGCAGGAAGAGCTACATCCACAGAACAAGGTCACCGATATTGCCTAGCAACAGTTGGCCCACCGCATCACTTTTTCCTCCTCTCTGTTGTTCACATGTTCATTTATGTTCATTGAAATCTGCCAGATAGTTCACCGGTTTCATGAGCAGGCACAGCCTTGAGTCAGCTCACTCAGTTTTTCATCAACACACAGATGCATGCCTATTCTCTCACACACACACACACACACAACTCTGAATGTGTTTGCTGTTCACAAAAAGATGTTACAGAGTGTCAAACCAACGTCTGTCTCTTCAGTGCTGCCTACCTCTCCATTTTCAGCTCAAGGACAGAAGGAGGGAGGCAGATAAAGGAAAAAGACTGAGGAAGTAATGGAGAGGGCAAATGGCAGGAAGAAAGAGATAAAGAGACGAGGTTTTAATATAAATCCATGCATGCAGTTCAATAAAGCATAAAAATGCTTAAAGAAAGTTTAGAATAATATGAAGTTAACATCCAGCTCAGAGAATCTATCGCTAATGTAGCAGGTAGAAAACATGATCAGATCTTAAAACAGTTGGAAAACAAAGTAAAGTTTATGTCTGCCATTTAATTCACATAACAATGCTAATTTCATCTACAACACTTTGGCATTTTGTGGATGGATAACTGCAGATGAATTTGCTCAGGAGGTTTTAGACCACACTGGAAAATATGGAGCATTAAAAGTAAAGCGGTGTCTTGAGTTGGGATTTTAAAACAAAACTCTATGTTCTTGTGTTTTGTGGTGAGTTACTAATCAGGGATTCTGCGTGACAGAACAGCAAGATGTGCAGTGTGGAAAATGAATTGAACCCGAGTTTCTGGGTGCAGCTGATGTCTGGCTTTGGTCATAAAATAGTTTTACCAGACGTGGAGACAAACTGTGTCCCTGACAGTAGTTTCTGTAATGTTTCAGGGTTCTCATGGTAATTTACTTTACACAACAATATTGGTTTTCAATGAAGAAACATTAAGTGACGGATATTCAGTGCTTGCTTTTAAGCTTGCAGCTTCACATCTTTAATTTCCTGCAGTTCCATGATGATGTTGTTCTTGTTCTTCATCCAGTTGTTCATAAAGTTGTGTCCCAAACACAGCTTATTGGAAAGTGTTGCCGGCATCAAACTGACTGAATATTTGTTTTAAAAAAGTTTATCTGTTTTAACATTAAATATGTTCTTTCTTATGTTTCACACTGAATACAGGTTACAAATTATTTTTCCAATCATTATATTTTGTTGTTTTTTATTTAATGTTTTACTAAATGTCCTAGCTTCACTGGAGCAGAGGTTACATGGCTTTATGTGCTGGTATCATGCAGAAGTTGTGCTGAAATGGTTCAGATATATTATTTGATGGAAAGTAAAGATCTTACTTTACAATATCATTTAATACCTTGAATAATTATTGGATCACGGCAGACCTGTATCTGACATATAAACAGCTAAAAGCAGATGATGAGGATCGGAACAAATAATTCAAAGGAGATATATGATGCTTTTAAATACTTCCTTTTAATATGTAAATAATTCATTTATTGTCTGTATAAAGCAGAACCACAATGCTTTGGTCTGAATTTATGCCAATTCTCGCTCCACACCCACCTTATAACCTTGCTCTGAGGTGCGTCTTCAGAGCGACTTGTTTTGGTACCGTCTCTTTAAATGTGAATGAGGCCTGTCATGCCCCGCCCCCCTCCAGGTCACAGGAAGTTCAACTCTATCTTGTTCCGCCATGTTTGTAGCTGGATAGCAGTGATACGCTAATCTTCCAGCAAAGACACATTTTATTGGTAAGTTTACTGTAAATGTCAGTGTATCTGATTCAGAGAATAGAGAAAATTACACTGAAAATATTACCAAAAAAATATAAATGCAGCATCAAGGGGGAGTATATTTAATTTTTTTTGCATTTCTAAACACTTAGATACACTTTTTGTGCACTTCTAAGTGCTAGAAATGGGATTTTCCATGATGCGTCCCCTATGAACTAAATCTGCTAAAAACGTTCACAGCTCTAAAATAGCATATTTAAGCTGAGCTAATAGTAAAAGTAAAGCTGGATGTGAGATCTCCATCGTGAGGGAATTAAAATGCAGTTATCTCAGATATGATGTTAGGGTCATATTTAGCTTGTACCTTGCCAGGAGATGGTTGTGTTGTTAAATCTCTGGAGAATGTGCATCGAGGAGGCAGAAATCTCACACAAAGTGAATTTCTTCCTGAATGGCATTTGCATTCATCTTCGAGGCAGCCCTCTAGATCTGTTTGCCACTCTCCTCTCTGTGCTCACATATCCTGGAAATTAATGCAGCAAAATTCCCAGTAAAGCTGCTCTTCTTCACATATTTTTCTGTTCTTCTGGCAGATGGAACAATAAATCTGGGATTGTGGGTGAAAAGCAGCCCATTAGGACTGTGTGTCAAACTACGGTCACCATCAAAGCATCGTGAGACTGATGCCCTGCGCCGATAACAATCCTTTTCTTTTCTTTTCTATAAACAGCTGCATCTGACAGAACGAGCTACGGAAGTTAAAGAAATCGTCTGTGTTGGAATAAATAGAAAGTATTGAAAGTTTTATGAGTCAATTTACAGCAACCAAACAAATATATCCAAACTAAGTCTGTATTTTTATTCTTCTGAATCTGTCATTAATCAGAAAAATGAGTATTCACACATAAGCGTATTCGGAAACTGAGGTTTTCAGAAGGCACTAACATCCGAGATGCAGGCTTTTCTACTGACCACTTAGCTGGATGCTCTCTCTCCTCTCATTCTTCAGGAGAAACCATCCATGCTTTCCAGAGTTTCCCATTTGCATCAAGTTTTCCACGTGAATCATTTTAAACAAGATTTGGCTTAGAGAAGATGGTGGTGTTTCTGGATCCTGTCCACAGATGGCTTCTTCTTTGCATGCTGGAGGCATAGACCAGTGTTTCTCAATTCCGGTCCTCAGGCCCCCTTGCCCTGCATGTCTTATGCATGTTTCTACTCAGCACGCCTGACTCAAATCCATTAACCTGCCCAAGACATTCTTTGTAGCTTGTTAACAAGACATTTATTGAATTCAGGTGTGTTCAAGAAAGGTTGCCTCTAAAACATGCAGAGCAGGGAAAACACTGCTTCAGGATGAGTTTGGTACGCTTTAAACAGACTGGTCTGCCTCCAGGGACAGTATGATTCATCTGGCAACTGGCTATCAGGTTTTTGGATCAGAATGTGTTCAGATAACATGTTCTGCACACCAAGACCAAAGTCCTGCACTGGTCCAGTTTACCAATTAAAACTCATTAAAATGACCAAACAAAATGTTGATACCTCCTATTAAAATCTGGTCCCGACCTGTTTATGTAAAACCTGACACAGCCCTCGCTGGAACGCATTAAGTACTTGTAAATCCAGCCCATCCCTCATCACATTACTTTTCCTAAATGGTCCTTAGGTTTAATGTACCTTTCCTCAAAGGGTTACACACCATGTGCCACAACAATGCACACTTGGAACCATAGCTTCCCTACATGTACAGCCCCCCTTCCCCACCCCCACCCCACCCCCACCCCAATTCCATCCTAAACCATTGGTAAAGGATTCCAAAGTCTCCCTTCATCCCTTCCGCTCCCAACATAACTCTTGCAGTCTCTCACCTTACACCCATATCTCACCCTCCACCATACTGCGTGGGTGGTTTAGTCTGCGTGTGCTTAGTGCAGTTTGAACACAACCAAAGGTGTGACATGTTTCAGACCTCCAACTAATCTGCATCATGTTGTTACGAATTCCCCCTTATGCTGGATTATTTGATATCAGGGTGATCTGTGTTCACACACAGTGGCTTCATTTCCATTTCAGTTTTCAACTAAATAAAAAGGATATTTGTAAAAATTTTTATACTGGAAATAAAATACCAGTACATTTTTTTAGATTAAAAAAATCCTTGTGTGATGTTATTTACCTTTTACACAATAGCACAACATTTATAGAATGTTGGTTGTATTGTGTATTTAATGTCTAATTAATGTAATTTCTATTCATTGGTTGGAATCATTGGTCATTTGTAATCACAGATGAGCCTTAAAATAACAGCTGTGTTGATTCTGCGATGCTGTAATTAAAAAAAACAACTCAGTTCTATAAAACAAGCTGCTGTTATACCCTGCAGAGTCGGTGAAATGCTTCTTTCATCTGTAGGCTCTATTTATCATCATCATGTCTTCTAGCAGAAAGATGGGGGTTGGGTGGGTGGGGGGTGGGGGGGGGTGAAGGAAGGAGGAAAAGATGCAGTGATGGAACAAGAACAGGAAAAGAAATTAGAGGAGAAAGACAATTAAAGCTGCATGGGACGGCCATTAGCATTCTGCCAGCATTGTTTAACGGTGACAAGACGAGCTGTTGTGTTTGTAATTATGTTATTAGCGCTTTTTAATACACATCGGCGCACAGTCATTTAATTCTTGTAGCGTTTCTCGTCTCAGTGATGGCTCACTGATTGCTGCACTCAGCCGTTTTATTAGGCCTAATTAAATTACTGTTATTTTGGTTCCGCCATCAGCCATGAGCTGAGAGTAGCATCACGAGAAGCGACGTTCTGCATGCCGGTAATCTGCAAGCATCTGTGCATGCCTGAGTTTCCTCTTCAGAGTGAATGTCTAAAATATATAAAGTTAACCACAGGAGAAAAATCTCTAAATTATTAGATTTACAAGAACAGCAGCTGAAATATAATTAGGAGCACACAGAGTAGCAGAGCTTTCCTCTCCTGGTCTCATCCATCATAATGACTTCATGCAGCATCAATAGAAAGTAAGTGTGTGAACGCATTTGTGTGTTTGTTTTATTAGTGTGAAGCCACAGTTGTTTCTCTGTGTGAGAGCACTGCAGGGATGCCCCATCATCGCTCCCTGTCTCCCTCTTCCTCCCCTCTTTTCTGGAACCTTTCCATCTCTTATATACGCCCATGTATGTCTTCCTCTCCAGCTCGTCTTCCCCAGCGCATACATACACACACACACACACACACACACACACGTCACTCTCATATCCCACCTGCTGACCAGCTTTCCTCACACGTCTCGATTTCTCTCTTTCACGCTTTGTACTTTCGCTTGTCCGCCCTCACACCGGGGGGTCCAAAGTGTTGAACTTAGAGTCAAAACGAGGACCAGATCCTCATCAAGACTCCCATCGAACGAAGGTTTTTCTTTGAAAGGAAAAAAAGATGACTATTAGTTTATTTTGGCTGAACACAAATGTTATGTTTTAAACAAGACAATATCACAAAATAATTTTTCACGTATGACCTGAAGTAACTTCATACTGTGTGTGTTTGATGAATCTCACTTCCACCACAGCTGAAAGACTCTATTGCAGGGGTGTCCACAATCCAGGCTTTTCATGCATCCCTTCTCCAATACACCTGACTCAAAATATTAGTAATTATGCAGAATTTCATGATCTGACGGGTCCATTTAAGTCAGATGTGTTAAAGAAAGAAATCTTCTAAAAGTGCAGGACAGTTGCCCTTGAGGCAGACTTTGGACACTTCTTCTCTATTGGATTTAGATCTGGTGACTGTGGAGGCCATTGGAGTACAGTGTGCTCATTGTCATGTTGGAAAAAGCCGTTGGAGATGTGGTAACATCCTGCTGGAAGCATCCATCAGAAAATGCAACATTGTGGTTATAAAAGGATGGAAATAGTCAGCAAAAGTGTATAAACCATGCCACGTTAGTACTAAAGCACTAAAAGTCACACCAAAGGATTTGATGTCAATCAAATTCGCATCCTACAAATTGAATTTGGAGCTAAAATGGAGACTGATCAGGCAGCAGTTAGTTCAGTTTTGGTTTGGTGAGTCTGTGTGAATTGTAGCCTCACCTGGGGCTCCAGTGAAAGAAGAAGCACAGTGGAAGTGCTGTGCTTTCTGCCTGGTATCCTATTCCACCTGGAGCATTTCAGAGTGACACATCTCTGTTGTGGTTAAATTCTCAGTACATTTTGAAGCATTGTGCAATGGTAGGTGTATTTGTTAATTTCAAGTTACTTGGCAAGTCCAACCAGATCTCACATTTTTGACTTTTCATTTTTCTTTCCACCTTCATGAAAAATGTCTCATTGTTCATGTTGTCATGTGGAAAGTGAGATATTTTCTCACCTGATGGCTTGGGATGTGTCTCAATTCAGGGTCTGCACACTTTGAAATAATCAGACTATGTAGACTATGAAGTATTCTTCATAGTCTGCACACTCCAAAGTGCACCTGTCATTTGAAATGTGATGGAAAGCTAGTGTAAGAGAAAAACCCATAGTGCTCCAGTCCCGTTGCCTAGCATTGTCATCCATCCATCCATTTTCTACCGTCTATTCCCAAACCGGGTTGCACGGGGGGCTGAAGCCAATCACAGCTGTCCCTAGCAATGTCATATGCTACGATTATCCATATAGTGAGCATATTCGTCCACAAAAAAATTTTAAATATTTTTTTTATAGGACAGAAAATTGAGATATATGAGATATATCTATGCTTATTTTCATTTACCTTAACACGTGGAGGAGAAGAGTTCTCCTCGTGACAAAAAATCCTCGTCAGACATATGTAATAAAATTAGTTTGTATTAATCAGACATACTGCTACTGCGGTCCCGCTTCTTTGCTGGAAAAAATGTCTGTTTATATATGTTTTAAAAAACGTCCTCACAGGCATCAAACTGCTGCTTATTCTTTTCTTCCTGGCGCGCAATGAAATTTGGGTGATTGGAGAACGTGAAGGATATGAAGCATGTACACTTTGTGTTAAGCTAAATTAGCCCCAAACAAAGTGTGCATTTGAAGTGTGGATGAGTACGGATCCTAAGTACACTTCAAATTGGGATAGCACTTGGCGTGCCAGCATGACGTATGAGGTTGAAGAATCTGCTCTTTGAAGTGTGCAAACCCTGAAATAAGACAGCCTTGGTGTTGGTGCTGCTGGTAATTAGGAAATATTGATGTTATAGTAGTACTGTTTTATTTGTTAATCTATCAGATGCACTTTGCTTTTCATGCACTAACTTCCTGCCTGAACGACCCACTCTGCTCCAGATTTGCGTGATTTTCCAGCAACCACACGTTGTTTCAAAGCAACATGTACATGTTTGGCAGAACAGAAATATTCTTTTTCATTTTTTCGCCACTTGCTGTAGTCTTCTGCAACTGTGGAGCATCTGCTTCAAAGATGGACTTGTGCTTTCAGAGCTGTTATTCTGCATAACCTGGTTAGGAACCAGTGATTTTCTGACTTACTGTTGTCTTTCTATCATCTTCAACCAGCTTGTCCATTCTTCTCTGACTTCTCTTTGGTCCAAACAACTACTGGATCCTGATTGTTTTGACACAAACAAACTTACCATTTTAAAATAAACCTTGAATGCAAGTCTTGTATTGACTTTACATCCATGGATAAATGTCATGCAAGTCCTCCTTCCTGAGCATGCTGTGTGTGTGCGTCCCTACTCGGAGATAAATCCTACATTCATCACACGCATGCGGACACGCACTTATGACCCAGGGTTTGCCAGTGAAACGCAGACGGAAGGTAATTAAACAGGGATCAGGCTGCTCTTTATCAAGGGCTCTTCACTGCTGGGCTAAATTAACCTCTGCCCACACACAGAGACACACACAGTGTGTGTTAAACATCCACACACACATTTGAATGCATCTATGAGCGTATAGAAAGGCTTGTAAGGTAGAAACATGCATGTTTCATGAGGATATCACACTGGCTGATTCCTTCAAATGAGGAAAGATGAAAAAATGCATCCTCGTTTTGTTAGTTAAAAAAACAGCAACTTCTAACTTTTATTTAAGAAAAAACGTGTACTCTAAGTACAAACATGTAAGTCAGATGTGAAAAATTGAAAAGCAATTGTAAATCCCATCCCATGACAATAACATGGGAGAACATGTGAATCATTGATAAATGTGCTTCACATTCGTTACACATGACAATGAAATGAAGAACATGTGAAATACATGTTGTTGACATGTAATGGACATGCAAACCACATTCACACGTGCTTCACATTTTTGTTATCTAATGTATTTGTGAACCATATGTAATGTAATGTACAATTCACATGTTCATTCCATGTGAATGGGCGGCTGTATCTCAGGGGGAAGCGCTGTGCACTGTGCATGGGTAAATGTGCACAATTTCTGATTCAGCAAAGGAACCTAGGAGGTCGGTACTGGAGGAAGAGAAGAAAAGCTAAAGATACAGAGCAAGAGAAGACCCAACATCAGACTGACTTTTACTGTCCAGCGAGATCTCAGAGAAGAGACAGGATGCTGAGTTAGCTGTATTTAGAGCGAACCACAGCACGTAGCTTAAATAAAGCATTTTCAGTTCGAAAGCAAGTTGGAGGTTGGAGGTTTTTGCAGTTTCTTTAACCCTCTTAAGACAGACTTGTCAGCACTGACATGATGTAACACGTGCACTTTATACCATCATAATGTCCAAACCTTGTAAGGTATTGTAACAGTTCAAAACCCACCAGAAAACAAAAAATGGACCTCTACATCCATTTAGTTGTGATTACGGTAGAATACAGAACCCTGCGCTAACACTGTCAATCACAAGCAAGATGTGGATGGTCATCACACAAATGTAGAACGTATTGTAATTACTGAACTATTTGCACAGATGAAAGATTGTCGGTGGTCACAAGAGGGTTAATCCAAAATGCTGATCATAAATTCCTGAATAAGATAGTTCACTATGTGTTACTATGGTGATCTACTTCATAGTTTTATTTTTATTCTTGTGTTCTAAACTTTCTATTGTCTCCTTACTGCTACCAACTGGTTTCAAGAAGTAAACTTTACTCAGCACTACTCACTAGTGTATAAACTGACTTATCAATCACAAAGAGTGCATAAATACGCCTTTGGCGGATGACAGGGAACATCAAAAATTCCAAAACCTTCTATATACATACAATACATTTCATGTTCAGAGTTTTTGGTTGCAAAGAAAAAAGTAGCATAAATCAGATCAGATATACACAAGCTGCAGAGAAAATAAACAATCTATGAGAGAGGAGGTTGTATTTCCAAACCACAGCTGTCTTAATTAATGTTAATAATGAGATTAAATTGATCCTCTGTAAACCATTATTACTATTATAAGTGCTGCTTTAATGTGACAGAATCTTTGTAGACAACATTTCTTCTGTGTAGCGGAAAAACAATCTCCTTTGATGTTGCTGCTGCGGTGGTTTGTTTTGTCTTGTCCAGGTGTGTCCAGATCAGAGAACTCAGCTACTCTGGGCAGCTGTTCGACCACCTGCAGAGGGGAGACAGGTGACATGCAGAGGTCAAAGACTAGAAAAGCAGACATAAGGATGATTACATGGAATAAAAAAATATATGAAAAAGGTAACACAAAAACCTCATGCCTGACCTAATCATCCACACTGAGTCTTGTTTTCTCAAGCAGCAGATTTTTGAGGGAAAGCTGTGGTATTCGTTTCTCAAACAAGACTACAAATGAGGAACAAAAATGGAGGCAAGTAAATAAAATATGGGCTCTACATGTTCCTATTCAACTGTTTAACACATTGACCATATTGTCCATAGGAGCACGGTGTGACAATTACTTTCAAACATTTTGCAAAATTTTGTGGAACACAATCAGGTTTTTGTCTTCTGTCTTCTAATACATATATAATTAAAGGGGCAAATAAAGAACTCATTAGAAGAAATTAACTTTTCCTACCACTTGTTCATGGGTTGAGACAACCTGGCCCAAGGAAAAGGTTAAAAAAATAGTAACTTTTAAAAAGATGTAACTTTAAAAAAAAAAATGTTCTCAGGTTCAAAGCCTTTTCATTTAAAACTTTATTGTGGATCATTTTTCCACAAACACTGCACAAAAACATTCTTCCATGTTCTATTAAGAAAACTGTTTCATTGCATGAAATTGCTCTTCAAATTATCAAAGTTCTGATCTTAGATAATAAGTTTGTCAATAAAACTCACAAGAATATTTAAAGATTAAAATAACTCAGAAAATATTCATATGATCCAGCTTCTTCAGCTATCCACATTTCTCTGATGGATATAAAGATCTATTTTATCCCACTGGTGTTATGGTAGGGGGAAACACTGTAAAGACTTTTATTGACTCGTAAACAAAATGTTACAAAAAAGTAACAACAACAGATTTATTATGTCTATATATTTATTCATTCGTTCACTTTCTATACTGCTTAATCCAGTTCAGTGTTGTGGAGGGCTGAAGCCTAGCACTTAGCATTAAAGAGACAGGGTGTCAGTCCATCAGAGGGCCAACACAAAGCAACAAACAACCATCCAGACACTCTCCTCGAGAGGATTTAGAGTGACCAATTAACCTTACATGGATGTCTTTGGACAGTGGGAGGAAGCCTGAGTACCCACAGAGAACCCATGCAAACACAAGTATATTAAGCAAGAAAAAGGTTGCTGTTGGGACTTCCCCCCAGTTGAGGCTTAAACCAGTAATTTCCTTGCTGTGAGATCACAGTGCTGACCAACTGCACCCCCATGCAGCCATGATTAAAGACATTACAGTAATGTAATGACAATCTTGGCAATACATCATTAACACAGTATCATAGATTTTACTTACAGGTTTTGCTAATTAACAATCATGTTAAGTTTCTGCACTTCAAATAAACCCAGTCACTTTATAATAAAGTGTTTTGTTTGACTTATTAACTTCCTACCTCTCAGCCCAGTCAGTAACTCTCGAGTTATGCTGAAAAGAGAGGAAGGATGTTTGTCTCTTCGACTGCAGATTAGTGACTGGTAATGGCAGTGCAGTTGAAATAAATCCTCCTGAAAAGTTCCTCACAAAAGCCCAAGTGTAAATAATTAAACACTTGTCCCAGCCAGGATTAAAAGGTGGTTGTGAGAGGAAGAAAATACATAAGTAGACCTGCTTGAGAGCTTACCATCATTAAGAGGGTTATTTATTCATGATTTGGCTATAATGCAAAACACATACAATTCTGACACGAGTCTTTTTTAAGTAGTGTGTACACATTTAGTGGTATTTATGCCATGAAACAAGAAGTATTTCATAAAACAGTTTTAACTCAAAGGTGAACCACTTTAAACTTGACCTAATGCTGACCTAAAACTTTGTGTTTAGACTTTTTTTTATTTTTAAATAAAATAATATAACCAGCAGTTCAATACCCCCATAGCTATATTTATGTATGCTGAAAACAAAAGTCCTGGATTAAATATATAATCAGTTACTGGGCCTAAAACTGATTAATTATATTTCTGAAATGGACTGCTAGGTTGATGCAAATTAAGGAAGATTCGTGTTAACTCCTGTCATTCTTGTAACATAGGCGTCTTTTTTTTAAAGTCATTTGCTGTCAATTTGGGTCTGTCCAAAATAACTTCATGCTGTGCTACACGACCTATTTTTCTGGTCTTTTTTTTTTCCGGTATTTCAAGACATGTTTTGGTGAGTCTCTGTGGCAACAAGAATTAACCACAAAAGCTCTGTCTGTGAGGTAGTAAGTAACCCATTATTGGGGTTACTTACTAACCAGGCCAACCACATGTATTCAGTTACTCGACTCTGTTGTCCAACTGAACTTCAAGCTATTTGTATTCCTCCACCACCTCCACCTCCTCTCCCAGGATGGAACCAGTCCCATATATATTCTTGTTCTTCCTAAAATCAATAATCATCTCTTTTGTTTTGTAGGTATTCAGGATGAGATGATTGTTACCGCACCATTTAACAAACTGACTAACCAGTTCTCTGTACTCTGCTTCATGTCCATCACTGATACACCCATCAACAGCAGAATCATCAGAGTATTTCAGAAATATGATCTCCAAATTCCAGATTATCATTAAAATGACACTTAAAATCAGAGTTAAAAGTAAAAAAGAAAGAGAAGAGAATGTATAGGGCAGGAGTGAGGGAGAGAGATAAACAGAGACTTAAACCGTTTTTTCCAACTGTTGTGATGGGTAACATGAGATTGCTAGCTAACTAAATTGACGAGCTGCACACGTCCCAGACTGAAATGCGTCTGTGCTCGGCTTAAGACAGTGGGTGCTGACCGCAATAAACAACTCAGGGGGAAACCAAAGGGAGGTGAAGTTGTAGTGCTGGTTAACCAGTGTTGGTGTCATCCTGGACATGTCACATGTCACATACCATGGACTGCTTTGGCTTCAAACACAACATCCAAATGCAAAGCAGGACATATTAGCAAATAACATTCAGCATTTCTCATATTTAGCAAGTGCCTGCCCTAAAATAGCAACCAATTTGACACATTGGCATCTGATTGTAATCTCCAGAAACATAGCTTATTAAGATCAACACACATTTTCTGAAAAAAAACAATAATCTACCTTTTTTTTTTGCATGAAGTTGCTTAAAACCAGATTAATGAATTCGACCAAAACCATAAGCTCCATGGCAGAGGTAAAATTAAGCATGCTAAGTTGCTCCACACGCAGTTTAGGCTGTTTAGCATGTAGAAGAACAAGCTATTATATGGATTGATTGTTTAAATGAAAAGTACCAAATTGTCAGTGACAACAATGCAGTCCATTTCTGTCAACACCATTTATCTGTATCTCTTTCACAATAAACACGTAGCTGTAAAAATTGTTGCAGTGGTTAATATTGCAAGCATGCTATGACACTGTAGAGGCTGTGGTATCTCCACAGATTAAATAAATAGTTTAAAACAATACATAAAGAGGAGTTTATATAAAATGTATTAACTTTTTTTAATCTGCTAAATTTATGCATTAATAGGAAACATTGACTCTCAAGCTTATTTAAATTATACAAACTGATCTGTACATATTTGTATTTACAGTTAGTTTTCCACTTTTCAATAAACTGCAGTATTTTAATTTGTTTTTCTTTAGTGGCCGATATCATTTACACAGTGATTACATAATATTTCATATATTTATTCATTGGGAGGATTTTGATGCATTGTTATTCAAATCTGTGTGTGATTTTCTCTTTTATTTTACTTAGTGCAAGAAAACATTTAATTCTTTTTCTACTGATTAATGTAACAATAATAGGTGACTGAAAAGCATATAAATGTGACAGGACAATTTTTTTTTGGCAAAAAAAATAGCAGAAAAAAATAAACAGCAGTGTTTTAGAAGATGAGCAATGGATTTGTTTTACGGTGTTTTAAGTTAAAATTATTATTGATGTGACAAAGACTGAATGGAAGAGCAGAGCTTTGGTCCCTTGTTCAGCTTTCTCATTAATTCACAGAAACATGCCCCTAAATTAAATTTCTATTGTTTAAAAAAAGCCTCCTCAGATAAAGGAAAATCATCACAGAGCAAATAGTTTGACCTGATGTATAAGTGTGTAATTGAGAGCACATATGTTCCAGCAGCGCTGGGGATTTAGGAAACTCTGCAGATAATCATGTAAAAGTCTTTGATGTGTATAACTGACATGTTGGAGCCTCTCATGTAATTCCCCCGATGGACATCTAAACTAGGACATATCTCATTATTTACAGAATCAGAAAGAAGAAGTCTGGTGGTTTTTATTTAAGGAAATGCATACATGTTGCTGTGGTGTTACTAATCCATCATGAGCTGTGTTTTCCCCTGACACCTGCAGGTAATCAGTTACATGTAACCACATTAAACACAGGGGCTCCATGCATACCTCAAAGACATGTAAAATGACATTTGGGTGAGAAAATATGCCCATTTAAACCTCCGAGTGGGCTATTGATAAAGGGTTGAGAGTAGTTCAGGGTTCCCAGTTGGCAAAAACTGAGATTTGTGACACATATCTTATATTTTCCAAGAAGATTTTCTGTATGCCAACCCTTGTTGGTTGCATTACTGGTGTCACAATGCAGAAGTTAACTCTGAACCATCCCAAGTGGATGAATCCCCTTTACAATCACATCATAAATGATGCGAGTATAAATATATGTATTAGGACAACAATGTATGACAACATTTAAAACTGAGGTTTCTATTTATGCACATAAGAGAGCAGAAATGGTGCCTTAAGGGTTAAGATTATCTTATGATAATTCTCTGCAGAACTTTTACAGCAGCATATTGGATCAAATGGAGGCCTTTTAATGATGCATGGACAACAAGGAGGAGAAGAAGTCAAAACCTCTGCAAACTGTCATGTTCAGAGTGGGAGAATTCTGGATCAGGCCTGTTGGGGTTTCTGGCTGTAAAAGTGAGCAGCACAGCAGATAAAGGTGTGACAAGACAGATCAGTGACAGAAATAGGATATGTGCGATAATCTGAGTAGAATTGAGCATCGATGTGTGTTTTTGTACAATCACTGAGAGAGTTCATCCCACGCTGAGCATTTCTGCTGAAAGAAAACACAACAAACCAAATCCGTACACATGTACACACACTGTAGTACATTTATAAGATGCTAAGAGTTGCTAAGCCTCATTTACTATTGTATAGATGTTTCTGCCTCTTTAGCCTGGATAGCAAATAACACACACAGTAGCTTCATCTAGGATTGGAAAGGAGCATGTTACCTTTGTAAGCCTTACACTTAGTAGAAGTAAGTAGCAAAGTGTAGACTTATTTCAATATATACAATTCTGTACAGTAACACTTCAGGAGAAAATGGAAGGTAAATGTCACATATGTATTTTCTCCCCATCTCTTTATCCAATCTCTTTTGTCCCGATGGCCACAGCAAGCTTCGGAAGTTATTTCACTTACATCATGCTTAAATTTTGCTCAGCATTCGAGATGTTACTTAAACAGGTAGTCTACCGAGTTCAGATCTTGACAAGTAGGCTAACAGTGTTGAAATTAGTAAACTGCAATTTATTATTTAGCTGTAGCAAACATGGTTGCAGTGAAAACCAAGAGCTGTGTTTCTATAAGCCTGATAAATGCGCAAAACTGTATTGCAATAAAAACTACTAATGGGAATGTCTACATTTCAAAACACCTCTCAGATATTGCAAAGAAGTTTTTATGCTCTCATGATGTGGCGTTTATAGAAGTATATCACTAAAGTGTGATGGACAATTCACAGACATGGATCTTTATCCAGACAGTGCAAGACCTCGGTGGCAGATTCTGGCACCAAGTTTGGTCTGGCATTACAACTTTGCAAACTTGACAAAAGTAGAGAGAGACTCAGCCAAATTTAAAACATGGTGACATTTACGTAGCTCCTATAGAACAATCAAACTGCACCCGACATGTGGTCTATGGCAAGGAGTTCTGCTGTATTCGAGATGGCTGAGTAAAAATGGTAGAGCTCAAGACATCAGATCAAAGATCCAGATGAAGTTTGTCCAGAAACCAAGATCAGAAGTAGCAAATCCATCTGCCTCACAGCTGATGTTCAGGTTCAGCGACAATTGACAAGTGACCTGATCAGTCCTTTTCGGAGTGTCCGTGGCAAGTAGTAAAAAATAAAATAACAAACAAAAAAAAAATCAAACAAACAGAAAAACAGAGGCAGCAGGAAGCTAATTGTAACTAAGGATCTAATTCAGTTTGAAAGCATTTTGATTTTTATCAATTTGTGAACAGACAAGATCAGAACAAGACCTGCTGCATTAGTTGTTTAAAATAATAGTCATATTAATTTCTAATAGTAAGACTACAAGCATGAGACAGCAGCTGTTCCTGCTTAGGTTAGGGGAGTTTCCAACCATACTTACCCCATTTTTCTCAAAGATTTTATGAAAACATTTTAAAATATTATGTTTGGTATATTGATACTTCCAAATAAATCAAATATCCAAATAAATAAAATATATTGAAGAAATAAAACATTTGACAAAAATTATATTTGCGGCATTCGCTTTTTTCTGTCTTTGCCAGTTCATTTTCTCTCTTATTGTGCTTCTTTAATGCATCCGCTCATATTTTATTACTTTTTATGAATTGCTTTCTATATTTGTCTCAGTTTATGTCTTCTTTTTGCTTTCATCTCTTCCTTGGTAAAGGCTCAGTTTGTCCCTCTGTTAATAATTACCCATCTATCCTTTCACGCCCCATTTATCTGTCATTTCCACCATCATCTCCTTTGCCTCCCCTCCCTTCTTCCTCCTGTTTTATTGTATTTCTTTCTAAAATCTTGGTCAATCTCAAACCCTTTTTTCTGTCTGGCTCTTCACTTTTTTTTTTACATGTACATAAAATCATCTCTTATATGCTCCTGGCAGACCTGTACGCTCTCAGCCTCAGAGAAACAATCTGACTTTATTTCTGGTTTTTAATATAATGGAAAAGCAGATATCTAGAGAATAAAACTGGCTCCGAGCTTATATCACATCGGATCAGTACAATTTGATTCTGACAGGTTTTATTGGGGGAAGGAATTGCAGTGGACGGATTTTCATGGCATACATCATCTAACGTGTGACATTAATAGTATATTTGTTTCACTTGTCATGCTGTGCATGTATGTAAAGTGTGTATTTGTAGTCACATGGAAGTCTCTACATATCCAAAATGACCTGTTCTGTTCACCATGAACTCATCTGGATACAATCTTTATAGGAGGAAAGTAATCGTGCAAACTAAACCCTAAACAATTATCTATATTATTAAACTTGTTTTTGTTTGGTAGATTTTAGTTTATTTATGGAAATAATTAGTCCTCTAAATATATTAATGTCATCCCACAGGGTTCTGTTCTCTCTAGATCTGCCTCCTTTTAACAAATAATAATAATGATTTAGCATACTTTTTAACACTTTGAATCTGATGGCAGCAATATACCTGTAAGAACTTAAAGTAACTGGTACAAATCAGAAACAATTGGAGGAGCATTTCATAACTAATTAGGTTAATTGGCAACAGATCAGTAGCATTGCATACAGGCAGTACCCCTGAGATGGATAGAAGAACAGAGCTTCACCAATCTGAGACTACTGAGTGTATAAACATTACAGCAAAGATTGTTAACATAAGACATTGTGAACACATTGAAAATCAAATTATTTATGATGTATAATATTGAAAGATTTAGGAGGTTTCCGTGTAAGCTTGGGACAAAGATAGACGCTGGTAATTTTCTGCAGTTAAAAGCAGACGTGATTCTCTACTGGAAATCTCTGCATTAACATCCAGAAGTCTCTGTGTGAACACACTGAAATCCTGAAGGTAAAGTGCCATTAAAAGAAGCCATTTGTGAACAGGATCCAGAAACAAAGGTCTGCTCAGGATCTAAGCTCAATTTCACTCTGAGACAAAGTGAAAAAAGAAAACTAGATGAAATTATGAAAATCTCTCTGGAAAGCATGGACTGTCCTGCAGCGTGTCCTGCAGACTAAAGACAAGAAGTATAGACGGCTTGTACACAGCTGAAAAGCTGCATCTCTGATAGTATGGGTGTGCATTTGTGTCTCGCATGGGCAGCTTCCACGTTATATCATACTAACACTCCGTGCAGGAATTTAGAGACTCAGATCGCTCTAAGATGTATTGGAACTGGAAGGAAACTTGGAAAGAAATCACACGCGGGGTTAACTGCAAACAGAAACCATTTGTTGTTCATAGGAGTGTTCATACTAATAAATGATAATATACACAATACTAAATTGCCATAGACTTTATTAAGTGTTTTTGGTTTACTGGGAGCACTGCTGGTTTCCAGTCTGCAAGAATTAAGGATCTTTGAACGCTTTGGATATAGCAAACTGGTGCTGAAGCAGCACTGCGGGGATGAAGAGGTGAGGACTGTCCTTTAACATAAATGAGAGCTTAGCCATGATCGTTTTGTCTAACACCAAAACTGGTGGATATGAGGTCAGCTTGGCTTGATTGTACCAAGACAGCTCAATAACATTGGCCTAGTATGTCTCAGTACAGTTAAGCCAATAAGTTGTGTCGCGCCACACACTTAGTGCTTTCAGAAATGACAGAGGTTGAAATTGGGATGTGTATCGCTATCAAATTTTACCAATCACAACATTACACATGTACACAATGGCTGTAGCCCCTCCCACCTGCTGTCATTGGGTCTGACTTAGTATGGAGAATGTGCAGACACGTGTTTTCGGTTGTTAAAGATACCAGTTTGGGGCCATGGGTCCAGTGATAACAATAGACTAGCTAGCATATACACACAGGATAAAGCATGGATTAAGCCTAAACACACTCACACAGCAAGTATGTGTGGATGGTAC
>JBAMIG010000010.1:5162158-5187621 GCA_037177335.1 Kiunga ballochi | reverse complement strand
ACAAACTCCGTGGAGTTGCTTCCCGAATGGTTAAAAGTGTTTCTCTTGTGAAAGAGAGCCGTGAATCCATACAAAAAACGGTGTTTTACAGACAAAACAAGACAAACATAGCGCACCGTCAAACCGAGGCTGCCATCTGCGGCGCCGCCTTAACCGTCATTGATATTTAACTCTACATCTTAAAAAGTTACTGAAATGTTTTAAAATCAAACAAATTCATTGTCGGTTTTAAGAATCATGTCACTGAGTAAATATGTAAGCAATAAAAGAAAATGATAAAAAAAATATATATCATGGTATGAGGGGAGAAGTGTGTAAATATGTAGTGCAGTAGATTAAACTTTCATATGACTGCATGGTATTTATTGATGTGGATTAATAAATCATTTTTATCTGAAAAAAAATTCTGTAATCAACTTTTCTAAATGCATTTTATCTGATACGCCTGTATGATCACTGATGGAAGCCAGTAGTCAGACATGAAACAGACTGAATGGACATCCATCTGGTTGCTGCAAAAATCTGCATTTAAATCTCATTTTTTGTCAAACATACCTTAGGTTATAAGAGGATGTGAAGGTGCCAATCAGCATGCTGCACGCTGGGACAGAACCCTCCTGATATCTGCACCTGCTGCCTTTATCACTGTTGGCTTTTGTTCATTTCTGGTAGAGGGGAAAAAAGATGGAGTCAAGGTGAGGAGAGAGAAGATGGGAGAGACTGAATCACAAAAACTACTGTTTTGGTCTGAATCTGACCCCCAGCAAAACACATCTGTTGTTTAAACCTATTTATTAAATACATTAGAAATATTTAGCACGGTATTAATCACATGCAGCTGATTTTATTCATTTTTATATATATAAAGGATTTGTTTTTTTGGTTTTCAGCATGGAAATGAACAGAAACAAGTTTAAATGTTGGTCCTATACTATCATGATGTTAAAATAACGGGATTTGTGTGAACAAATCATCCAGAAACAGAATGAAAATATAGCATCCAAATAAACATGGTGTCAACTTTACTGTGGATAAGGTGGTAAAATGCCAGTTTAGTTTCTTTTTTGTGCCTCATCACTGAGAACTGTCACACCAAATACATGTACACCACCTTCTACCATGCCATATTGGTGCAATAAAATAAGGATTTGTAGTTTTGAGATGAGAAAATCTCTTTTTTATTCACATAAATGTGTGTTAAGGTGAGTGTATGGCAATATTTGGCAGATGCTATGACTGTTTGTTTGAAGGAGCTCATAAAGGAGCTTCTTAAAGCATCTTGTCAGGCTGCTGCATCAGGCTGTTCAATCTGTCGTGATGGGAAAGCACAACACAGCTGCATCTAGTGGACAAGAGGGGTGAAGCTGCTGTTTTTCATTTATGCACAAGCCTCTGGGCTCTCTTTAATGTTCATCTCTTGGGTTGTATGCTATTTGATTCATATTGAAGTGCAATCACATTTAAGTAATTAAAGATCCTGGCCCTAATTCTGCCTTGCAGTCTTCTGGCTGCGTCCTTCTGTGGATATCTAAACTCTCCCAGCAAAAATTCAGCTGGCTGAGTTTTTCCACTTCATGTGGAAAAAGGCCATTTTTACTAAGTGGTCCCCAAGATACTGTGGTCTGTCTGTCTCACTTTTCTCTCCATCTCTATCACACACACACACATACACAGAGATGAAGCCATGTGGAACTAAAGAGGAGCATGTGTCGCAGGTCAGACTCCCTTTCACCTTGCAGGTGGCAGTCACAGCTGTGCACACACACAAGGCAGACCTGCAGTACATATACCCGAGCTATGGCGCCCTCTGGTGAAGTTTTTCCATATTTAAGCCCATGTGTTTTCACAACTTGAGTCGAGCCGAAACATTATTACATGTTTATAAAAATCCAGACTGAATTCCCCTTACCACGACATTCATATCTGCAAATGCAGTAGGCATCTAAAGCTGTGTGGACTAAGATGTAGCCTACTGGTGATGAGAAGAATACAAAAGCCTGCTGCTGTCACCTCTGCTGTTCCTCACCGACTACCCTTTAAATGTAACACTGTGAACTTTAATAAAGAATAAAGACAATATTCCTTCCCTGTGCACGTGTGGGTCTCAAATAATGAAAAATATTGATTTGAAGCATTCCTAAGTCAATATTTATGTCAGCTGGGAGCACAGGCATAAAAGAAGTGTGTTAGGGTATTATGGTGAGGCTAACACTGCCATCTACTGGCAGCCGAAGGAACAACATAGACGCGGTCTGCCTATTATTAATCTGAAAATACAATTCACAAATGTACATTTTATTGTCTGTCTGTTTTATGTTTGTTATGCTTCAACTGACCCACATCTCTGCCACCACCGCCACCACACCACAACAACACGCACACACACATTAGCACACACAAGGAGATGTCGAGATCTAAAAGAATAACTCATCCATTTTGTATACATTGGAAAATATTTATTATTTGTTGTCCTGCTTTCTAAAGAGAGGGACTAAAATAATTTTAGTAAATAAATGAGCTGAAAATATCTTAAACCTTCACAATAATACTGTCAGGACAAAAACTGTCATTGTTTTAACTATCTTTGTTGCATTAATCCCTTCGCTGCCTGTCGTCACACCAGCCGAATGATGACTTAATACTATTTTTAAGCTCTGCATACCATATATATATATATATATATGGTATGCAGAGCTTAAAAAATATATATATATATACATGTAACTGAATGAACAAGGTGCGTCGGCAACTACCAGCATGGCAGCTGTATAGTTTCACTCCTCCCACTGCTTCCTTCTCAGTGACAGCGCAGCAAACTGTTGAAAAGAAATTACATAAGATTCCTGTAAGAAAGGAGAAGTTTGACTTTTCAGAAAGAATACACACTTCTTTAATTCAAAACATGTGGGAGTGTGAGGGCTTGAATGAATGTGGGTAGATCACATGATTCAGTTTATGATTTAGTCAAATCAAACCACTTTAGTTGGTGGCTACTTTATTAGGTACAGCTGAATGACAAACATCTGGCATCAGAATGAGAAAGAAAGGGGTCTGAAGGGACTTTAATGCGACATGGTTGTTGTTCTGAGTGTTTACTTGGATTTTTTTTTACTGGGACATGTCGCTGACCATATCCATCCCTTTATAACTACAGTAGCATCATGTCACAAAGCTCAAATCATCTCTAACTTCAACATGACATTGAGGTATCTGTACTCAAGTCCAGTCCTGGAGATCTACAATCCTGCAACTTCTAAATGCATCCCATCTCATACGTATTTTAATTGTATGAAAGACTCATTATCAGGCCCAAAAATGCATGACATGCAGATGAGGACATTCAGATATTTTAATCTAATAATCTAACACTTCAGACACCACTAATTTCCTGAACTTGCACACATGAAAGAATATTTATTTTGCATCCAATACTCTTTTTGTTTGAAATCATATGTCAATAGACTTGATGAAAGATAATGATTGACCTTTTTTTATTTTTAAACATTGCAGGAACGATGTGTAAAACGTCCACAATAAGCACATTGGTTTTGCAGATTTTGTGACTCATTTTTTATCTATTAACCTCAACCATCTTAAAAACAGTGAAAATTGAACCCATAAAGGGTTTTTTCACTGTAAATACTCTTAAATGTGCATTACTGGGAACACGTGTACTTTTAAAGGGAGCAAGACTTGATGAAGATTAAATAGCATAACAATACAAATATAATTTTAAAAAATATGTAATGGCTAATGTTGCATGTGGACTTCTAAATGTATTTCATAAATCCAAAGTGTGTTTTAGAAAGCAGTTTCTGATTAAAATGGTCTTAATTTGCACTTATGGTTGTTTTGCAACCAGCTGCAGAAGGTGTGAAGTGAGGAAAACAACGTTTTCTGCATCTTCTGTGAAACAGTACTTTCTACAATTAAAATCCATTTCCTGTTTTTTTATGTTTGTTTGTTTTTGTTTTTTCTGTAACTTGAAAAGCATCAGTTTCTCATTCCTGAACATCATAAGTCAACAGCAGTGTGGATAGTTTTTCTTTGGCTTCATCTCTGCCTATCAAAGCATCCTGCTTCCATGCAGCTGATGCTATGGTATACAGGTTTATCTTTGCAGGTAGACATGTGACCTCAGTGGACGAGCTTCCTGTGACACAGCTTTGTGGGTGTATCTGTTTTATCATCTTATCTAGCTCAAGGCCAAGCATTTCTGAGTGACAACAGCTACTTCTCTTCTCTTTTTCAACATGTACTTCCTCTGTTCTTCTTCTTCCTCTGCATTGCTTCCTTCATGTTTGTGTGTTTACTCACTGAGTGTATGTTCCTGTTTCATCATTTCTCCTAAAATTAAGCCGTTTTATCTTCATTATGAGGCAGACGTGCTACAATGAGGCAATATGAGAGGATCAGAGGAGCGCATTTGTTTCAAGAAGGCAGTTACTAACTGTGGCCATCCCTCCATCCATTTTCTGCCGCTTATCTGAATTTGGGTTGCGGGGGCAGCAGCTCAAGGAGGGAAGCCCAGACTTCCCTCTCCCCAGCCACATTCACCAGCTCATCTGGGGGGACCCCGTGGCATTTCAAGGCCAGCCGCGAGATGTAATCAGTCCAGCGTGTCCTGGTTCTTCCCCGGGGTCTCCTCCCACAGGGACGTGTCCAGGAGGCATCCTAACCAGATGCCCGAGCTATTAAGACTAATCTATTAATCATCACATATAATCAGTCCATCCATCATCTCATCACAAAAATAGTGCCCTCACCATAAACACTGTAAGAAACCTGAGTGTTGTTCATTCTTAACCACATACATTTCTTTTTTAAATAATCAGGTCCTACATGACTCAGTGTGCCACTCCTGCTTATGACACGGACCACAGTTATCTCTTGTCTTGACAACACATTGGTCCTCTTACAGGTTTCCCAGCATGAACAGCGATTCTCCAAAAGAAGATCCAGAAGGTGTTGCATCTGGCTTACTCCATGACTCATCTTACTGTGCTGGGTTCACATGGCTGTCAGGGTCTAATTCAAATCTTTAATCATGAATCAGTTAAGCTACTTAAGCCAAACCAAAATAAGGAAAGGAAAAGAAAACTCACTCCAAAAGTTAGAAAAAGCTGAGTTTGGGCTAGTAGTTCATTTAAACTTCTTCCCTGTCTTCAAGAGAGGTAGAAGTATTCTACTTTTCTTTTTAAAAATAGCATAAATTCAGGACTGTTCTGTTTTCTTTGTTTTTGAGTCACATTTTGGATCATTTGAACAGTTACCGAAACTCATTCTGAATAAAAACATGTGAGATTTCAAGGAAATTTATAATAAATCGCCATGGGAAGGTCAATAACGCAACCAGAAACACTGTGTTTTTAGTTTGTTAATGTTATTTATCACATTTAAAATTTCAAAATTTGCCACTTTATCCCTGTAAGTTTTCAAATGGGCTTTTACAGTTTATTTTTCTTTTATTGTCATTTATCAGTCACTTAGATACTGTTGCTCTTGCCCTTAGAATAGAATCCCTGGCCCATGCAATGACGGCTTGCAGCCATGAGAGGGCAGAGCTGCACATCTCTGCTGTGGTATCTGAACTGGTTTGGTGTGCGATCCAACAGGCAGCAGCAGGAATTATGCTGCATGACTCCTCTCATTGCACAATTGTTTGTATACAAGCTTTAAAAACACGCAATTTAAATTCTAATTAGTTCAATACTAGCGCGTGTCTCATCTAACGAGATATTCATTAACAATTTGGATGACGTCAGTAAAAAATGTCACTTTACACTTTAGTTTTGTTTCCTCAACTAATAGGCAAATAAAAATTATTACCATTGACATTTGTTCTCTACTGTCGTTTTTTGATGACGCCATCACTGGGACTTTCCGCATACGTCACTTGAAGCTTACGAGTTATAAAGCTAGCAACCGCTGCGTTCATGTCGTTTGACGGCGAAAACGTTTTCACGCTGCTCTGTAACTTACATCAACAGATACCATGAAGACGCTAAAGACTACGAGCACCGCTGAGGGGTTAAACTGAGACGTCGTTGACAGAAGCGACGATCCCACCAAGAGGCGGAATGTCAACAACACGGCCCCTTCTCGGAATGCGACGAGTCACCGAGCTAACGTACCCGGACCAGCCGACCAGCAGGCTCCCTGCGTCAGCCGGCAGGCAGCAACAAGAGTCCCCCACCGTGGACGAGTTCACGGTCCTGGAAGATAAAGAAGAAGAGCTGAAATGCGCCAGGCCTCGAGTTGAGCAGGTTTTTAAAGTGACGTTCACCATTATCGGTCTTTTGGACCACACAGGACAGTCGTGCGGCAGCAAAACATTACGACAGATTTGGCTGCAGCTCAGAGGAAACAGAGACGACGTGTCAAAGGCAAAGGTGAGAGTCTCTACAACAGTTTCACTTGCGATTTTTTTTAATAAAAGAAGGAAATATCTATGTGGCACGTGGTGTATTTTATCGGATCAGAGGCAGAATCACTTCCATATCTAATGTACAGGTGTGAAGATGAACAGGTGCATCTGTGCCTGTGACTAATTGGCACCAGCCTCCACCTTTCCATTACACTTGATGAATACAGTTTAGTCACATATTCCATATTTGATCAGCCTGTGATGTGGGTATTGCTCTAAACCTGAACTAAATTTCTAAATCTAAACATGTCCCACAGAAAAAGGGAGAAAATAATGGGGACACGTACTTTTTAATAGAATAGGGGAACAAACCACTAGCAGGTTAACCGAGCCAATTGTCTTTATTTTTGTTCGCTTTAACTCCAGTCTAACACGTAACTTAAAGGTTTGAAAGCCATATATGTTTTGTTTTTTCTTTTTTACATCTGTTTTTGCTGGTTTGTGTAAAGCACCATGAAAGGTGCTATACGAAGAAACTTGCCTTGCCTTAACCTAAAAGAGGAAATCTTTGTGTTAAGCAACTTTTGTCCCATTTCCTAGTTGAGATAATTGAAACTCAGATCAGTTTGCAGATTTTATCTGATAATGACACTTTTGGTGAGTTTCAGTCTGGCTCTTAAAAGTAATCCCAGTACTATTAATAATGATGATCTTATGCTTGTTTTTTAACAGAAAACACTGCATTTGGTTCAGCTGATCATGAGCTTATTTAGACTCTTTTTCAGATCTTGACTTTGATCTAAAGCATCTAAATGGTTTGAAATGATCTGGAAAGTAATGCATACCATGTTTAAGCAGATCGCCACAAATAAAGGATCTTTAAAGAATTAAAGCTGAGCCCCAAGGTCCCTATTTAGTCCCTATTTTGATATATAAAGAATTTTGTTAAAGACATTCATGGTCACTTGTTTCTCTGGGGGATTTAACACTTCATCCATCTGCATCAGGAACCCTTCAGACTGGATTTAAGTCATTTTAACTGCATTTCATTGGTTTTAAATGCCAAGTAAACAAAGAAAACACTTGTTTGCCAGACTGTGCTTGTGCTGGTACATTAATTGAATAAGTGTCCTCATATAAATATTAAATTTAAGAATCTATTTAATCATTACATAAAATGGATCCTATGTGATTTTAGTTAGCTGGACCGTTCATGGAAAACACTAGTATAGAATTAGATATAAAGCCTAAAACGATAAGCTCACAGACTGTTTGTAAATGAAGAAAAACCTGGTAAATTTCTTTGAATTAGTCTTTACTTTCTGTTGGAACATCTTGTCTGAAATGATGTGGTTTATTGCAGAGCTACCAGGAAAACTGCCTTGTTTGTATTTTTACAATGTGAATAATGCTTCCACCAAATCACTTGGTGTCTAAAATATGCATTATGACTGTTGAATAATGTTTATTTTATTCACCAGTTCACACTGGTGGTGTTTAGTCTGTTTTAAGCAGATTGTGGTAGATTTCCTATTGATTGTATAGTTGGATTGGTGCAGTATGAACGCAAACAGCTCTCTGATCCGGACAAAGCAACAAACTTTGGCTTGCTTGAAAACCGGAGGCCGTGGTCGGTATGCAAAAGAACCATTCAACAACCAAACAAAGGGATGTATGTCATGAATAAGGCTGGCCATAATTTAAATTTGAACAATTCACATTCCTCGTTTTGATTTCAGTTCCCAACTACTTTCAATTTTAATCCTCATAAATGGGAGGGTAAAAAAGTTATAGGCTATTTAATGAAAGTTCCTGATTTCATAATTCTGCCAAAACGCAGAATTGTAAATGTTTTAACAAATTTGGGATAAATATATTTATATTTACCTACAAGGGTAATGCTGGCTGGGTGTTTGCATTTGTTAGTTTATTTCAGGCAGTTATATTTATAGTGAATTAAAGGAGAAATGCAAATCTTTTCTCATTCAAACAAGCATGTCAAAGAAAAAAACTATTCTCCCTGAAAAGGAATGGGAAGAATAAAACTAATTTAATTCTATTTCCACATCCAATCACATACAGCAACGCTACAAACAACAAAAAAACCTCATTACAAATTAGACCAAAATGCACAATACAAATACAATACAAAAAACAGACACAAATCCTAAAATGGAGAAAAAATAAACATTGGCTACAGAGAAACAAAGGTGCTACGTACACACAGACAACCACCAAACTAATAACATGCCAGCAATTGCCAATTTCAGTTGAGCAAACATTTTACTTTCATTATAACTTGCAAACTGTCTCGTGTTGACATCATGTGTTTACTGTTTTTTAATTTCTGGATTCTGACTGAAGTGCAGGGTCAGACCCAGAGGAAGAAGCAATGGAGGAAGGTAGACAAAAATCAAATCAAACTTTATTTATAGAGTACTTTTCATGCATAAGCAACAAAAGTGCTTTACTTAACCGACCAAAATGTCTATGTATTGATTTGAACATCTGGCTTGACACAACTGTGAGGAAGCAACACCATGGGGATCCATTCACACCAGGAGCCCGCCACAGCCAAACAGCACTCTGTTAGCTGCACACATGATAGTCACACACCCTCCATACATGATGTAATATTTTTACTAATGTTGCACAGAGCGACTTTTCACTGTTTACCTAAATCTGCACCTTCATGTTTAATCTCTACCAAGTTAACCTGCCAAACAGTTTTTGGGGTAAATGTTTGTAGCAGAAAGCGCTGCAGGACCAATGTTCGCTGTTAACTTGCTGTGAAGAAGCAGCCGGAATCATATTCTTTTTTTTTACCAACCAATTGGATCTTCATGTAAATCTTAAAAAAGGCAACCATTTGTTTTCAGTGCAAGGATCCTAATAGCATGGCTGACTGAAGAAATAAACCGTTAGGATGTGACACAGGTTTAGGATTAGAAATGTATTTTTTATGTTTTGTGGGTCTGTGCTGCAGAGAACTGTGAGGTTGCTGAATTTTGCCACCATGTAGCCAACATAAACAAATCTTAGAAACAATTTCCCCCACTCCCACTCTGTCTGAGGTGTTCTTATAGCTCTGCTGTTATAACTGTTGCAAAATATCACTAAACTATTTACGCATAAACATTTTGGTATTTAGTCACAAATGCCATGACATTTGATTCAGTTTGTCTGCTCAGCTGTGGACAGATATCAGATGAGCAGCATGGTGTGTGGTGAAATGTTTTCTCACTCACATGCTTCTTTGGTGGGCTTACATAAAAGCTGTTGTAGATTCACCTTAGCGTGCATCTCATTTGTTATGGACAACCTCTTATCAAGTCACCACAACCTATCAGAAATTAGTTTATTTCCAACATAAAGCATGATTCAGAAAATACTAGGTGCTCGACAGATAATTAATCTAGATAAAACGCCTAATAAGATGCATTGGTTGTGCCATTATGTAAAAGCACTGCTGCACAGGTTCTACACTAAGTCACTTTGCAGTTGATGTCAGTTTTGTGATATGTGACTGATGATCAGAGAACCTGCACCATGATGCTTTTTATTTTAAATTGTCAAAACTAATAGTTTCTCTACCCATCATTGTAAAACAACATTCGCTAGTAGCAACAGCAGCATTTTATATGGTTTTAATGTACATGTTGCTGATCTTTTCTAGACCGTTCATTACAACAATGGTCTTTGGTTAATTTGACTATTTTATATCAGTTGCAATTCAATTTATTTTGATTCAGATAAAAATGTCATCTAGATGGATTTTGGTTCATGCTGCTTTTTCTTTAGTTTTCCTTCTGAAATGATCAGCTTGTAAAAAATTGTTGCTACTGTTGATTTCTGTCCTTTAATTTTTTGTAAATGTACCAGAGTTAGACAAATGGTTATTTTTATTCTGTAAATATAAAGGTAAAAATACAAAGCAAGAAAAGGCTAGATAAAATCTCATGCAAATCTAACAAAAAAAAAGCATAACAAAAACGTGTTAAGAAAACAAAGCAACTCAGTCTTTGCTGCTGTGTTCAGAATAAATAAATCTGATATTATCTGGATTTCTCTGAGGGAAACCTACAGGACCTCGACCAGGGTGGGGGGGCTTCTTACTGGAAACTGCATTATAGAAAGGGTTTAAATATTTTTTACATGGTTTTCAATATTTCCCGCTTTACATTTAGAGGATGCTGCAGGATGAAGCGAATAATAAATCCCACATTAACCATGCATTTATCGTGTGATGGTGGGGTTTGTACCAAGCGGTATGCATAATAACTTTACCTCTCTGACACAGAACATAAAGCAAGTGGTAACACATAAATGAGCAGCTTTGCCCATCATGTCATCCATCCCCCGCTCTACTGCATGCTGTGGCACATGTAGTAGAGCGGGTCATTTCATAACCAGTAAGTTAGTGGTTCAAGTCCCGGCTCTGGCGTCCACATGTCAAAGTGTCCTTCACACACTGGTGCTGTGTCTAGATACTATTACTATACTAATACTTTTTGTTGTGATACTAGATAATCCTGACTTCCCTAATAATTTTTAGTCTTAGATCTTTATCTGGTGTAAACTAGTTGGACAGCTGGAGAACCGCTGGTGCAACAAGGTTTATGAGTCACAACATCAAACTCTGTCTTCAGGCTAAAAGCCACGAGGCTTAAATGCATGTATAGATAGTTCAGTGTGGTCACTCATGCAAAATGGCACGATCCTTGTGAATTCCCTTACAAGAACATCTCTCACACTTCTGCATCCTGTCACGAGTCTCGCTGTACATGTTCGCTTCACCACTCTGTTGCCAAGCTCTGCCAGTCAACTGAGACCGTCATGTAGGAACTTTGGTTTCACCGTCAGCCTCATCATCTCCTGATAAGCACGACACAGAAGCTGGAGATTGCTTCCTGCTTGATCCACTTATTTTATGCTGGCGCTTCCTCTGCTTTGGGAAAGCTCTGCTATAATTTCCATGACATGAGATTTTGGAAAGGAATTTTATGTAAAAACTAGAAAAGCTGCATATTTCCATTTAGATGTGAAGATCTGATGAAACCGTTTAGTGATCTTAAATGTTGTTTTTACGTCATTACTAAATTAAAATGTCATCCCAGTCGATACCTCTGCCTATTCTAGTGTCATTTAGGAGACTCTTTTCTCTAAAGCGATGTTCATCAGAGAATGCAAGAATATGAGCAAGAAGTCAAACAGGGTATTGAATCAATGAGTGACAGTGCTAGAGGCAGTCATTTTATTTACTTATTTTTTTACACCCAATCCATTCCTAATATAATCAGTGCTGACTTAAGGAACAAAGGAGAAGGGATTGGGCCAGTGATTTGTTCCCATATAGTGGTGGTAGTGCAGGGCGTCTTTTACTGGTTGATCGCAACTTTCAAGAGGGAGTGTTACTCTGTATCAAGGGGCTGAAATGGACAGGAGCTGTTTAAGTTAATGAATTTGATGCATGCTGCAACTCGAAGCCAGTGGTGCAACTTTTGCACTGGTCTAAAACCAAACGTGCTGCTGCATACAGAACCATCTGCAGAGGTTTAGCCGAGCACACCAGTGTGACATGATCAGAGCCTGGACCAAAAGCTGTGTTATGTTCTGATTTTCCTGAAACGGCAAATGCAGGCAACCGAGGCAACAATCCCCTCCTGGTGGTGGTAGTGTGAGCTCAGTGAAGCTGGACCACTCTGTTTGGGCAGAGGGATTCCATCTCAACTGAGAAGGGGAGCTGCCTAAAAACCATTTGGCCAAAAAAATCCTTAAAAACCGGAGCGCATAAAAATTTAAAAAGTATCTAAAATAATTAAATGAAACGTGACAAAATGTGTTAATCTCTGTAAACGTTTTTACCCCGTCAAGTCCTTTAGTGTTAACCATAAACCTCTTCCTCTGATCATGTTAATCTATTTCTGTTCCCCATCTGAACAATGTGAACCGAAACCTGGAATTCCTGCTTTAAAATAATGATTAAAAACTCTCCACCATGAGTCTTGCTTCTGTTTTCAATATATAATGTATTTATTTATTTGTTTTCGCATAGTGCATCTTTACAATGTCTAAAGAAATACAAACTAACCCTGGATAACACTTTGACCCCTGTGTCCAAATTTCCCAATGTAATTCTGATCCACATGGATGTGATTGGATCAGTTTTGTTTTATACCCTGATCACTTTTAACCTAAATATTTTAAATCCTGTAAACGCACACAAAAACAAAACGCCCAGATCTACAAAGAAAACAGATGCTCTCCTCTGCAGATTAGAAATTAGATGACTATAAAGTTTATAAACTGATTGTAGATATATTTATTTAAATTACTGAGCAATGAAACTAATAACAAGTATTGCATATTTGATTTTCTCTCATTACCATAAAAGCCTAAATCTATTCCCAGCCTTGGTGGTATTTATCGTCAAAGGTTGTCTCTAAACTAAAAGTCCACGCCCAGATTTTCTGTTCATCTGTCCCTGTCAAGTCCCTAAAAGACGTCATCTGAGTCCGAGTCATTTTTTGAGTCATTTGAAATGGTCCATGCAGAGTCTTGATATGTAAGAAAGCCATCACACCCACCTGCAGCTGATTCATCCAAACATTTACCCTGAATCGGTGCCTTCAGTTTCAGCATGTGGCGGCGTTCTGGTCTTAGAGGGTTGTAGATGTGTTTCACTTTGTCTGTAGTCATTCCTGAGTCACCGATGAGATTTGCTTTCTCCACGTTGTGCAGGAGTATGTTCGGGGGCTGTGCGACCCGGAGCTGCAGAAAGAGGAGAGTTACCCGGTGGACATGCACTGCATCTTTTCCGGGGCCCGGGGACTCTTCCTGGACAGACTCATATGGGACACAAGTGCTGAAGTTCTGGTGCCAGAGCCGGGCCGTCTGTGGCTGTGTGGTCGGGCCGAACCTGTGGTGATGGCTCAGAGCAGAGTTCAGCAGTTTGTAGCACTTTTCCAGGTAAAGATGCTGATAAGTCTGTAACAGATGGAGCATTAGAGCAGTGCCTTCCAGTTAAACCCATCTGTTTCTGTGCAGGAGAAGAGAAGTCTGCCAAGTGACAGAGAGTCATCAGTGAAAAGAGCCTTTAAGTCCTTTGTGGAGGAAAGAGATGATAAATACACCATGGAGCTTCTCCTGCTGCCCAGCGCCCTGAAGGAGGAGTTGATGGGACTGGTTCACACTCCCACCAGCACATCCAGTCTGGTTTGTTCAGATCCGTTTTATTACCTAAACATGGGCAGCATCTCAATCGCTTTGCTTTAGCATACATCAGTAATAGTTTGCTCACATAGTTTGCTGAACTAAAACAGAAGCTGTAAACTCTCATTTAAGTCTAGATTATTTTAACCAAGGCCATATCGGCCAGGAAATTTTATTATGTTTGCATATTAAGATTCTGCCAGAAGATGTAAATAAATATATTTAGTGTATTTTTCTCAGAATCTCCCAAATTTCCCACAGCATCCTGTTGGTTTACACATTGTTTATATTGCCCCCTGTAGGACAGCATCAAAGGTCTAATATCACCACATTAGTCGTAAATTTCTTAATAAGTTAGTTTGATTTGAAAATATATATTGACATTTGCATTAATGTTTAATGTTTTTTTACTTTTAGTCCTTTGCATCACTTTTTAGCAGAGCAGATTTGTTGAGTTTAAATACAGAAGTTAACAAACACAGTGAACTGACCTGTGCTATTAGGACAATCTGCTTTAAACCTTTTTGTTTATCCTTTAATTAGATGCTCTTTAATAATAAACAAATTTCTGCTGGTCTCACCATTTGAGGTTCCCTCAGTTTGTTTTTAATTACTAGAAATGCCACAGCTCCTCTCTATAACTACCCCGATTACTCAGGCTTAAAGTCCTCTTATAGGATCTCCAGTTTCCTTCTTTATGCTAGGTACCTTCTGCTAAAATAATTTTCCTCATCTTTCACCTTTTCAAATTAATCTGGTCACTTTCTACCAGCTTCTCTTTGGAAAATAAAGGTTTGCAATCTCTTTTAATAAAAGACGTGTTGGATTTAATTCATTATTTTGCTCATATGTAATCCTATCTGTTGCCATGGTAACCATCCATCAGTTGATGGATGAGTTTTCTTCCCCACATCCTCTCAGTTTCTCCAATGTACATGTTTTAATTATATTTAGTTTTCTTCTTGTTACGGTTTTATGTTTATTGTTTTTGGGCTTTTTTCCTGCTTAACCAGGCGCCGCATCCCGGAGGCTCAGACGTCGACCAGGACCGCTCGCAGAGCAGCACCCCGGTGACTGAGCTCTCCAACCGCATCCTGGACACCAGCTTTGAGGAGAAGGGAGGCATAGCAGCGTCCATCAGTGTAGGGGGTAAAGCGGGAGGTGGGATCGGTTTGGGTCCGGAGGCCGTGCTGCTAAACGGCACTCGGCCGTCTCACAAGCGGCGCTCGTCTGAGAGCGAGACACGAGACACAAAAAGACAGTACTCTCTGGAGCGGAGGGAGGAGTCACCGGACAGAGCAAGGGAGCGTCAGAGGGACCGGGAGGGCCGAGGAGGAAGCAGCTGCATCAGATCCAAAACTCCTGCTCCATCATCAACCCTCTCCTCCTCCCCCCCCTCCTCTTCTTCAGCTAAATCTAACACAGTGGCCGGTCCGATCATGCTAGAGTCCAATGAGGGAGCTTCAGATGAAGGAGAAGCAGTCAGTCCGGAAACAAACCTCCGCTGTTTGGTCAATTTCTTCAGGTATCAGTGGATTTGTTTTTGATCTGGGCTCTTTCCAAACATGTTGCTTTCCCTAACTTTCTTCCATACCTGCATCGAGTTCTTTAAATATAATCAACAATAATGAATCTTTCAGGTTGATGGCAAGAAAGACGATCAGAAATGCATCTCTTATTATTGTCCTGTTATAATTATTCCATATATTCTATCTATATATATTTATATTCTATAAATCTGTCAGTTATTGCAAAATAAGTTCAGTTCAAAATTAAAATATTTTTTTTATTGTTTAAATAACTTGTCTGAAAAACAACTTTAGCTTGATTTTGTTCTGTGGAGGTCTTATTGGTTGATTCTTTGTAGATTTAGATCTCAATATTGGACAAAATGACAGCTATGTTTTGTTTTTCTCACAAACCAGTGAGATTTTTAATTGTTTTATTTTCCAGAACCATGGGCTACCAGCAGGAAGTGGTGGAGCGCGTTGTCAAGACAACGGGACAGACAGAAGATACGTTCCTCGTCCTGGAGAAAATTGTAGAGGAAACCAAACGGTGCGAGGAGGCACTGAAAGGACAGGAAAATGAAAGGCGACTGAACTCTGTGCGGCAAGCAGACATCTCTTTCTCCTCTTGCTCATCGTCATCCCCTTCCACAGTCTCTTGCTTTAGAGAGAAGGAGCGAGACCTAAACAGGGTGCTGGCAGACCAGGGCAGGTCCAAAGAGAACGTTAAGCCCAACCAGCATAGAAGCAGCATCAATGGGCTGGGCCACCGGAGGCAGTGCAGCAGCAGTGAGACCAGCACCCAGCAGGTATCCAGCTCATCACACTCTACAAACCTTTACCTTGTACTTCATATTCGCCTTTCCTTACACACTTACAGAAGCATCCAAACTCATTCCAGGCCATCACCATCAAGAGGAGCTCCAGCGCCCAAGGAGGAGCAGGAAACTACGAGGTCATCACCATCAACGACGACGATGATGCCATCCCTGCCGATACTAAAACAACAGACAGCAGGACGTCCCGGACAATGACGCGCCTTGAAACGCAGTCTGGATCCCGGACAGACTACCTAGCCCGAGGAGGGGGTGGACTCTCGCAGAGGGACTACCTGTCTCGATGTGGGACCCAGACTTTAGGAGGACCAGTGAAGGTTGAGAATGTGACGGCCCTGAGAAGCACTCCTCAGTGGCTGCCTGCCACAAATTCCTCCCTGGCTTCCACTCCCAGTGTAGGTATCACTCAGGAACCCCCCTCTGCAACTAAACATGTCTTTCTCGTGGATGTGTGATGATGATGATGATGATGGTATTAATGATGGGGTGTGTGCAGAATTTTTATTTTGTCACTGATGGAAAAAAATGAAGGTTTATGTTCAATCCTATCAGCTTGCATGTGGCTCAGGATGACACTGGTTCATCCTTAAATCCCAGTCAAGACATGTTTTTATGTTGTTTATGCTTCGCTTGTGTTTGTGTGTACTCTAGTTAAAGAAACGGCTTATCATGGAAATGCCAATAGCGCTGTAAGAAAGTCTGTACCTAAGTGTTTGTATTGTATGGGGAGTGCACACCTCCCTTTAAACCATCTTTACCTTGTTTCTAAGCAACTAGGATCTTTGATTCATGTCAAACAAAGAAAACATGAGTAGTTTCTTTTGAACTGGACTATAAGGAGCTACATATTTTATGGAGTTCTTCAGGTTTTTGTTACCCAGAAATGATACCCGTGTGTAGCATGTGCAATAAGCCTTTCTAGAATGGGGAAGTGGGTAATATCAGTAGTATGTTTTTATTAACACAGCTGTAAATGCTGTGTTTGAACATCATTTATAAATAAATACTAGAACACATAAAAGTTAATTAACCCCAGCAAACATCTGTTGTGGGGATTTTATAGGTATTGTTATATTACTTTATCAATCTCTGTTAGGCTATTGGGTTTCAGTGGTCCACCTCATTACCCAACCAGGGTTCTCCAGATCCAGTCTGGAATAATGTTGCAACCCTTAATGAACAGTCCCCAATATGACTGAGTCTAGGGGACTATCCTGATGGGAATGCCCCCTAAGATTTACATGCCAAGATCACAAGGAAACTGCATCATGGAGGTGATCTGATGAGGGTCAGACTTTTTGTTTTGAAATGAAATCCTAAAACATTGATTTGTGTTGATGGAACTGACATCCATGAGTCAGACCTCATGCATGCACGTGTTTGGCAGAATGACACATTGTGATGTTGAGTTTATCTGAAACTTCCACCCACAGTCAGGGTTGGTACTGGTTTCACTTTGATTTAAGTATTTGTGTTTTTGTTTGTCCTCCCACCCCTCCTCAGTCAGATCAGCCCATCAACAGACCCTCAGCCTCTGCTTATCAGACCATCAGCCACATTGGCTTTCAGGGGGGTCTGGCCTGGACTCCTCCCACCGACACCACCGCCCCCCAGGTAACCGGTTTGGCCCGTTTCCACCAGTCGCTGAGGACGCCATTCACATTGAACCTTCCCAACGAGCCTGGAAACCCAGAGCTCAGACACATAATCATAGACGGCAGCAACGTAGCGATGGCGTGAGTTAACACACACACACACACACACACACACACACAAAGCTGATCTGAGAGCTGCATGATGAACAGAACAAAAGCATTTTGTACTCTACTATAATTAAACACTGTTACTCCCAACATTAATCACCAGTACGGCTCCACCACTGGTTGTAAAGGTCAGAGGATCCTCTTACACTCACATGGATAAGCAAAGATTTTTTTTATTGACATTTTCTTTGTTTTTAAATTCTTGTTGATTCAGATAAACATTTAAAGTGGCATTTCTGAACTTTGACATATTTCCATCTTTAAACATGTGTCATTATAAGACATCCCAGCTGCTGTAAACATGCTGTAATGATGTGCAGGAGCAACTTGGTCTCATTAGACACGTTACAGTAATAAATGTGTTACTATGGGTCCATGTGATCAGATTCTACAATTTTACACATTTTACATCGTAAAATGAGCCTGAGACAGGTGTGGGATAATCATCAGTCTGCCTTCCTGCTGCTCGGGATCCATGCAAACGTGGAATATTGCACGTTTTGTCCATGTTTTTAGCTACAGCTACATACTGCTGACTGAGCATAGCTCCCCTTACACTCCCTTTCTTTCTTTCTCTTTGTGTGTGTGATGATTTAACTGATTTGAGTTTACTGGCATCTTTTGGAGGTTCTGACTGGAAGGGTTTAAGCTTCTCGTTTCCTCTGACATTATAAAACCCGGCAGGTAAAAGCTGAAAGGTGTTTTGTGACCGTAACAGGATTACTTAAGGGAACGATGTGAGAATCTACGTTTTCATAGTGTCATTTCCCACACCTGTCATACACACGCACCGTGTTTCTTTTACTTGTGAAGCCACACCCCTTCCCATCATTATCATCACAATTTCAGGTCACACACGAACAACACACACATGTGCAGCTTAAAAACCATATGTTACAGTGAGTAGGTTTCAGCTACAACTCTGATGGTGTAGGTGCACCAAAACTTTGCCTACACATTTACATAATGTTACTCATTACCTTTGTGTTTGACTGAGCCTGCAGTCACCGTGGCAGTGTGATATTGTAGCGTGGGTGTGTAGTACAGAGGTGTTTCTGAGAATAAAGACCTCTTCTAGTAAAAATCAATGTTTTATCTTTTTGTGCAGAAATTATAATGGGACTTAAAACATGTCAAACATTGGTCTAAAATAGGGAAAGAGATCCGTTTTTTTTATTCCTAATCTCCTGTTTCATCATCATCATTATCCAGAACGACTTCATCCTGATGCAACCACTTTCTTTCATATTCTTTTTTTCTAGTTTCTCCCCTATACCTTATTTTTACCTGAACTGTAAATGGGAACAGAAAGTAGGGTCAGCTCTAAGGATAAGCAAATAATCCCTTTCCTTTATTATCATTTTTTATTATTAATAAATATATGCTTTTAATTTCTGAGATACATTTAATATCTACAATAAAATACTTTGGTTTATTTCTTTATCTGTTTTTTTTTCCAACACTCCTTCTATAAAGCAGTTTTGGGGTAGATGTCAGACTTATTTCCACCAACTTTCAGTCCAGCTCCTGTATCATGTAACATACCTCTGCCTGTTTTCCCCTCTTTCCTTAAGAACAGTGTTCTGACAGCTGGTTTCCATGGAAACCATTTCTGATGAGGCTTCAGCCTACAGTAGATGGATCAGCTAAAGATCCAGATGCATCTCTCAGGTTCAGGTTCAGGTGGATTTCAGGTTTTGTTCATCTACTGAATGTTTTTCAGTCCTGAGTCGTCTTTTGTCCAGATTTTGTCACCATGCTGAGATGGTGTGAGCGCTCTAACCACCTTGTTGCTGCTACAACCCTGTTTGCCATCTGTAAAACTGGATTTCTTTGGATTATTTGTGTTGTAAAATAGTTGGTCCTGTGTGTACATCTGAGATTGGTTTTATGCCTAAATGAGCCCGGTCAGGTACGAGGACTGAAAAAACAGAAAATGTCCAACTTTTTAAAGGACTTTCTGAAATCTGAAAACAGATCCAGATCATTTTTAAGAATCGAGAGGTTTTCATGAATGTTCATGCATCCTGAGAAGGGTTTTATTTTTGTTTTGTTTCCATTAGATATTAGGGATTACCTCCCCCCCACACACACACACACACACACAAACTTTTCATTTGGTGTGTGTGTGTGTGTAGCAGAGAGAGAGAGATGGTATGTAATCAGTTACATGTGCTACACATGTTATCAGGACAGCAGCAGAAACGGGTCTGTACTTTTCCCCTGATCACAGATCAGTATCGTCTCCCTCAGAAGATGAATTGAGGTCAGATCACCTGTCTGCATCATTTCAGTCATTTTCATGACTCTTGAGATTGTGATCCAGAACGTGTCCGCACTCTGCTAGCGATGTTTTACGTCATCGTGTAGTAAATGCTCGTCCAGGCCGTTTGCGTCGGCTTTACCACATGGGTTGCATGAGAGCAGATTCGTGAAGCTGATAGCAGACGGGGAAATGACGAGCAGAAATGCAACATGAGGAGGATGAAACTGAGAAACTCTTGTTCAAATTTTGAATTATTTGTCAGTATTGGCCGTCTGTTGAGGTCACAGCGAACGTTTGATGCCAGTTTCCTGGTGGTTTGAGGAGGGGTGAAAATTTAAATGGTTTGCATGGAGATGTTTGCCATCTTATGGTTGGCTTATTGTTTTTAGGTCTGCTGTATCTGCAGCAGCGCACGACTTCCTGCTCATCTCTGCTGCTGCTTCTGTGGTTTTCTATCATCATATCTTTGTTATACCACCGCCGTAATGTCCGCCTGCACATCCTTCATGTCAGCTGATGTTGTTCTAGTAAAATTTAGTTACACTTATGTTACTGAGCTTTTAATGAAATTTTATTTTATGATCAATAAAGACCTCAGTAGCAGAGGTTGATATTGGCTTTTATTTACAGATATACAGATTTTGTCCAATTCTTAATTTCCAGTACAGATATCAGCCGATGTACTTTTGAGTCACTTCCTATCTTCTCAAAAAAAAAAGGGATAAAAAATCATTGTCATACATATGTATATATACATGTATATCTTTTAATTGATTCTCATAAAATGTGATGAAGTGTGTATATATACACATATACATATACCCGTGTATATGTACATATACACGGGTATATGTATATGTTTGCCCTAATTATTTAAAGTTCAACAATTCAACGATTATTATTTTTTTAATTTAAAACATAAACCACATCCTGCTTTTTATTTATTTTTTTTGTGTTTGTTGTTCTATAAAGAGAAGCTTTTTCTTTAACCCTGTGTCAAACTACCCACTCTCCTTTCCTCCGTCTGACTCTTGTGTTCTTCCTCACCCCATCAGTCACGGTCTCCATCGTTTCTTCTCTTGTCGTGGCATCGCACTGGCAGTGGAGACCTTCTGGAGGCGGGGCCACAGGGAGATCACAGTCTTTGTTCCTCAGTGGCGTCAGAAGAGAGACCGATTCACAACAGGTACAGTTTTCAGCTTAAAAAAAGAACACTCCTTAGGTTATAAAGTGATAATAAAATCATTTTTTAGTACTTAACAGAAGTAATTTTCTATTATCTTTTAAATGAGCCTAGATGAGTACAACTGGAGCACTTTGACATACACACGGGCACACACACACACACACACACACACACACACATATATATATATATATATATATAAAAATCTGTTTTTAGAGCAACATGTAGGAACATTTTACTGAATTTGTGGAAAAAAAAATCCTGTCAAGAGTAATGAAGTAAAACTCAAATGACGGTCAGGTGACCCGGCGACACACCTGGTCTTTGTGTGAAGAACATAAAACCTGGAAACTCCCTACTGGTTGGCTTTAACGTTTCAAATAGGACTAAAACGACCCAGCGAGCCATGAAAAGTAGTTCATCACCCAGCTGAAAGTTAAACAAACTGAGATTATTACAAAAGCAGGCGGAAACGTGACGTGTAAATGGGTTCCCTGAAGTACGAGTAACCGAGCATGATGAAATGCAGGATTGTGTCATTTTCTGTTCCACCCTCATTTCTTCATATTTATAAATAACGTTCAGCAACTTTTTGTTCAGACTTTTTTTTTTCATCCACTTACTCTGACCTCTGACTCAGACTGGCACATAAATGTCTCTGTAGGTTGAGCGATTAAGCAAACAACTTGGCAAAAAGCTATTTTTACACATCTCACAAAAAGCAAATATAAAAGTTTGAAATATAGGTAGAAAAATACTCAAGTCTTTCTTAAAAAAAAAAAGAAAAGCATTTTTAGGTTGTTTATCTAGCAGCCAAACCAGCAGAAACGGCACCTGATGTACTTTCTTCATTTATCATTTATTTATTACATAAATAAAGCCCAGATAGTTTTGAACTTATCTGGGGGAGTCTTTTTTTTTTATGCTGGAGCTTTTCTCCTCATTTTACAGGTGAAGATGCTAACAGCCAGTCTCCCTGTCTGTTACCATGTTGCTTTATCAGATCCAAGCTCCCCACTTGTGTGAATGCACAGTTTTATCTGAAAACGGAAAGCTGACTGCAAAGATCGGCGCTCATTTTATGCTATGCATGTTAAAAATTTAACAGGAAATGGGAATCCTGTTCCCGTTGCACAGCGTAAAGCCCCTCCATGATGCCAGGAGGAAATCCATACTTCCCCCTAGAGTCACACAATATATCGATTGAGCCCAGTCCTCACAGTAGTTTCATCACAGGTCCTGCAATGTAGGAAGCAAATGACGTTGACATGTTCGTTAGTTTCAACGGTACCCGACTCAGGATTTACTGCTAGTGCTGTGTAGTAAAACACCGTTCCATTTGCACATGATGGAACTAAACGTTCACTCAGGACGTTGCACTATTAATGGAAAGGAAAATGATCCCTGATCAGCCTGGAAGCTGCACATATGGATATGTGGACATTTCAACATAATGATCCAAAACACAAATCCAAGTGGATTAAATAAAGTAGCATCTGTGAAGCTTCTGGAGTGGCCATCTCAGTCTCCTGACCTCCGTATCATTGAGACCCTCTGAACAGATCTCAAGCAGTTCATACAAGACATCCCATGAATTAACAGGAACTTGAAGCCTTTTGCCAAGAAGAATGGGCGACTTTCTCAGTGGCCAAAAAAAAGCCTCATCCAGAGCTACCACAAAGACTCCATGCTGTCATAAGGGGCGATACACGGTGTTAACACTTCTGATCAGGGTCATTTGTATCGTTTTTGTTGTCACTATGATTTAAAAAATGTAAATATTGTTTTATAATAAATGGCTTCATCCAAACACCAACCATTAGTAAATGAAGAGTTTTTGTTGTTGTTCGTATTCTCTGACAAACTACCAAGAAATTATGAATACGGAGACAACAGTGTATATGTATCAGACAAACTGCAGAAATCATGGTAAAGCAGAGTGAGGGCGCATATCAAGCAAAATTTAGCCATTAAATTCACGTTTTTGTGCACCTGTGTTTAGAAATGCAGAAAGTGTAAATTTATTCCCCCCTGATGCTGTGCATACCTTTATTCTTTGTGGTCATATTTTCCAGTTGGTCTTTACTCTCATTGCATTTTATCATCTATTACATCACAGTATTTGCTGTAGGTCTGCCAAATAAGGTTGTGGATTTCCAGGTAACCAATTCCGTGAATCAAATATGTTGACATTTATGGCAAACTTACCAATAAAATTATTCTCTTTGTATCGCTACTACAAGCTACACACATGCCGGAACAGGGTAAAGTTGAACTTCCTGTGACCTGGAGGGGGGCGGGGCTTAACAGGCCTCATTCGCATTTAAATAAACCGTACTAAAACGATTCACTCTGAAGACGCTCCTCAGAACAGGGTTATAAGGTGTGTGGAGCGAGAATAAGCAGGAATTCAGACCAAAGCATTGTGGTTGTACTTTATACAGATAATAAATGAGTTATTTACATGTTTAAAAGAAGGATTTAAAAGCATAATATATCTCCCTATAGATAAAATCTGGTCAGAATAAACCATTTACACATAAAATAACTTTTGTCATGTTAAACTTTTATGTAAAGTAAACATTGTCCTCTAACCGTGATGTGAAAGATGTAAAAACATCACGCTGAACACCATTTGCTGGAATAATTTAATAATAGTGTTCTGGTACTTTTAGCTTTGTAACATGTTGGTTTGATCCGGAAACATGAGGAACTGATCTAACAGGAGGGTTTGGAGTAACAGGAGGAAACTTTCAGGCTTGTTTTTGTTAAGCTGTTCTGTTACAGCTCAGCCCAGCTGGCGATGACGTTCATCACCTTTATTTTCTCATTGCAGAGCAACATTTTCTAAACCAGCTGGAAGACCTGAGGTTGCTCTCCTTCACCCCCTCCAGGGAAGTGTGCGGTCAGAGGATTTCCTCACATGACGACAGGTACGTTCCATCTTCTGCATGTGATCCTCCCGGTCCAGCTGCTGCTGCTCCACAAACATAAACATCCTGCTTGTACCTTGTTGCTTGCTCAAATCCTACAAAATACTGAATCAGCCTGACTCAGCACTTCCCCCCCCCTCCTTCCCAAGTTTCTGACCTTTGACTCCTGGAAAAACCCAGACACAAATCCAAACACACCTTCTGTGTTTTTCCTCCTGACAGGTTCCTGCTTCACCTGGCAGAGAAAACAGACGGGATCATCGTAACCAATGACAACCTGAGGGACTTTGTGGACACCTCCGACATATGGCGTAGGATTATTCAGGAGAGGTGATTCCCAGTTACCAAATACCAGCGTGTTGGAAATTTTAGAGGATGCTGTGTTTTTTTTTTTTTTATGATTTCAGACACGTTTGGTTTTTAGCTTTCATCCATTAAAAAAGTACATTTTTTCCAAGCAAAGAAACAAAGATGAAACTGATTTTGATCTGATGTGTTTGGTAAACATGAGTAATGTTTAAAATGTCTTGATGTGCGGAGCTATGTCCAAAGGCCCCAGTTTAGCTTATTGTCAGTGTTTGTCGCCCTCTGGTGGTCACGACCAGTCCCCTCACACCAGCTCATGTGGGAAACCTTAGACAAGTTAGACATGTTCAACCAAAACGGAACAATCTAAAACAACCCCTTCAGTGGAAACTCATCAGGTTTTTTCTTTCTTTTTATTTCTCAAATGTCACCAAACCCTTTCAGAAGGTTTTGTTTGTTTGTTTTTTTCTGTTTTGTTTTTTCCTCCACTTTTAGGATCATTTTTTTCAATTCAAATCTTAGATGAAGGATTTTCTATTAAACTGATTAATATAAGAATTAGTTTCAGCTTAACTTAATTTATTTCTTTTTTATTTTTCTAATAAAAAATATTTAAGGTATTTTCAGCATGTATGTTTTGAAAACGTTGTGGCTGCACGGCGGTGTGGTTGGTTAGCACTGTGGCCTCGCAGCAGGAAGGTTGTTTGTTTGAGCCTCTGCTGGGGGCGGTCCGAACGGGAACCTTTCTGTGTGGAGTTTCCATGTTCTCTCCGTGTTAGCGTGGGTTCTCTCCCTGTACTCCGGCTTCCTCCCACAATCCAAAAACATTCTTGTTAGGTTAACTGGTTATTCTATATTCTGCTGGGATGGCTCCAGCTACCCCCCACTCTGAATTTAAATATCTGCTTGGGCCCATTACTCATTTTTATTTGATTTATCTCTATGCATCATTTGTTCTTTTAATTCCACTTTATAAATATGGTCATGTGGTAAGATCTTTTGCTGCGATGGATGTGCATTTTAAAGTTATTTACTAAAATGCAGTACTCTGCAATCACAATCCTTTGCTTCTAGATGAATTGCGCT